>VUYV01000103.1:2380130-2571902 GCA_008711295.1 Anarhynchus alexandrinus
TTTTTTTTTTTTTTTGGTAACTTTTGCACAATACAGAATGAATCAGTCTTTTCAAGAGGGAAAGACAGAGTGGATTAGCCTGCTGCTTTCTAAACACATTAGAAGAAAAGCTTCCATAAATATCATAGCATCACTCTGAGAAAAACAAACAACTTGGAATGATTTATAGAATAGAATAGAATAGAATAGAATAGAAAAGAATAGAATAGAATACAGTAAATTTCAGTTGGAAGTGACTTACAACAATCATCTAGTCCAACTGCCTGACAATTTCAGGGCTGAAAAAATATTAAAACATGTTATTCCAAAAGGGTCTTGGGCATCAACTACCTCTCTAGGAAGCCTGTTCCAGTGTTTGACAGTCCTCTCAGTAAAGAAATCCCTTATAACGTCCAGTCTGAATCTCCCCTAGTGTAGCTTTGAACAATTCCCATGCATGGCGTCACTGGATCCCAGCAAGAAGAGATCAACACCTCCCTCTCCCCTTCCCTTCCTCAAGAAGCTGTGGAGAGCAATGAGGTCACCCCTCAGACTCCTCTTTTCCAAATTAGACAAACTCTAAGTCCTCAACCGCTCCTCACAAGACATGCTTTCCACCAGCTTTGCTGCCCTCCTCTGAATGCATTCAAAGACTTTAACATTGTTTTTAAATTGTGGGGCCCAGAACTGCGCACAGGATTCAAGGTGAGGCTGCACCAATGCTAAATACAGCGGGATAATCCCCTCTTTTGACCGTCTGGCTGTGCTGTGTTTGATGCACCCCAGGATGCGGTTTGCCCTTTGGCTGTCAGGGCACACTGCTGACTCATATTGGACCTGCTGCTGACGAACACATCCAGATCCCTTTCTGCAGAGCTGCTCTCCAGCCACTCCTCTCCCAATTTATACTTGTGCCCAGCATTACTCCATCCCAGGGGCAGAATCCATCATTTGGACTTGTTAAATTTCATGTCCTTGATGGTTGCCCAATGCTCCAGTCTATCTAGATCCCTCTGCAAGGCCTCTTGTCCCTTGAGAGAGTCAACAGGACCTCCCAGTTTAATATCATCACCAAACTTGCTAATGCTGCATTCAACTCCTGCCTCCAGATCACTGATAAATACATTAAACAGAACTGGCCTTAGAACTGAGCCCTAAGTGGCAGGCCTGGTGACTGGTTTCCAGCCAGATGTAGCCCCATTTGACCTGCTAGTGTCTAGATCAAATGAAAGGAATATATTTAAACTTTAGTATCTTGGACTCAATAAAAATATGAGGTATTTGCAAGTGATATCTATAAATGTAATGACAGTTTTGAGACATACCTGTGTGCTCTCACTCTCTTCAGGATTTGTTACTAGGTGAAATAATTCCTAGAAGTGGATCCAACAAAGAGGATCAGGGATTGGGGAACCAAAAATTTGAGAACATGTCTAAGGATGTTATCTAGGGTAAAGGAAAGCTCTCAAAAGCATTCTGAGTGGAAATGGAAGACCTTTACCAGCCTATGATTCATCCACCTCTGAAAGCTTCTTTTGCCCTAAGGCAGTGGTTCAAAAAAGGTCCTACCCTCCTGCTCCCTAGTGGTATCACAAATTTGATCTTTCCACAGTTTTCATTCTCCTATCTATTTAGTTTACATATATTCTTAGTGTGAATTGCCATTATAAGATTACATTTAACCTATTTATCTTCCCCTCCCTGAAGTCATTCTTTTAGTATCTGTATAACATTTTGGCATCCTACTGGCTTGTATACCAACTTAAAATTTTAAAAATTATCCATTTAACTTCAGTTCTTTCATCATGTCTGCAATGCATTTTCTTACTTGGTTTTCTTTTTCTAAGTCACTCGTTTTTCTTTTTCTGAGTTAACCGAAGCTTAAAATATCCTGCACTTTATTACTGGTTATTGTCAGAGAAAAACATACTTTCCGACTTCTGTTTTACTATTACTTATTGCTGAAATTCAGAATTGAATGTCATATATATCCCTTCGGCCTATTCATTCTAACTTTTGCATAGCTTTTAACTGTTCTCTTTTGCACTTGAGATTTTTTGTTTGTTCATTGGTTTTGTTGCAACCCATTTGTACCTAACCTGAACAGCCTTATAAGGCAGCTCTTCTAAGAGAAATTCCCTGATTGTGTTTTACCCATAGGACCTTTAAGTGCTTCCTATCACCTACACTTATCTCAGATTGACAGCATGAGACCTTGTGACACAGCAGAGCCCCTATCCCTTAAGTCTTGGCTTATGAGGCAGAAAAAACACAACCTGTAGTCCAAAAACAAGTTGTGAGGTGCTCTGGCTAGGTATCTGAGACATGCACCTGCCCTGTGTCTTGACATTATTTCTGTAGTTAATTTATAAGTGTATAAATTGACAGGAAGCGCTTCCTTAGGCTTTGGGAATTGTTAATCTATACATATTTTTTAATGCCTCTTGCATACAAGCCTACAACAGGCCCATTGTAACAGCTATTCACAGGAAAATTCCTAAATGTTTCTACTAATTCAGGATGTGTTTCATGTGCTAGTAACACAACAGATCTGGAAGCCTTTTGTTTCCTCTTGGGAGTAGTAAAAAAATCTTATTTTTATCCTTAAAGCTCTAGATTATTTGAGTCTGAGTAAACTATACGAATACCTTTATCCAGTGCAACTTTGTCACAGCAGTATTCACTTAATCACTTGTGCTAATACATTTGAGTATTTTCAAAGACGGGATACGTGAAATGTCAACAGTATTGGAGCTGGAGGTGTGAGAGAAGACTCAGAGGAAACGTGCTCTTTCGAAGTAGCCAGGCAGGTTGTTGCAGCTCAAGTAGCACTAGGCATCAGTGCTCAGGTAACTGATTTGAGATTGCAATGGATGGTGAGGTACCTGGCATGCTTGCAGTCTGTACATAACCCCCTAAATTGAGTAGTTTTATGAGTATCTTAAAAAAATGTTCTGTAAGCTTGTTTAGGCTTCTGTCTTAGTAAGGGCCATACTTATATTAACAGGAACGTACATTTTTCAGTCATCACCTCAAAGCCTGTTTTGGTCTTTTTAACAATAATTTAGAGAGTCCTTATGAAATTAAAATTTTTAAGGAAGAGTTTTAATGAAAAGATTTAGATATCATTATATAATTAATCACCTATCCTCTCATTATTTTCACACAATCACTGTCCATTTTAGATACAGTGCATATTTTATAAAGTTCTACAGATGTCCAATTTTTTCTGACTTTATGCTTCAGAGAAGACTGCAGGGAACAGCTTGATACAACTGTAGACACAATTGCCAGTACAAAGTTCTTACCCATCCACGGAGGGTTCCGTAGGTAATGCTATCTGAATATAAACACTTCTACAAAAGGAGCAAATCTGCTAAAGTGCAAGTAAAGGTCCTATTTTGCAGATACATAAGGATGTACATTAATTGGACAAGCTGTTATTTGATGTGCCAACATTTTAATTCAATTTCACTATGCCATAAACACCAACCTTTCCATTGTAAAAATTCAGTGATTATAACTCTTCAAAGAGTTGAGGAGTATCACTGTTTTTCTTCATTTCCTTAAATATAAGATTATTTTTTGTGGTGTAAAATGTGTATGGTAAATTTTCTACTTACTTGTTTAGTTACATGAAAGTTATATTTCAAGATAGTGTAGTATCTTGTTAAAGAACAATGAATAAATTCTACCACAAAATACTGAAACCTGAAACTTCACCTACATGGAAAAGTCTGATATTTTAACAATATCTTAATTAAAAATTGAATTAAAAGATAAGGCTTTGATAATGTTCTAATAAGTGGGATTTCAAAAGACATTTTAATTTGAGAAAATTTTAAAATAACTTCAAATGTAATATGTAATTTTATTTTATTTTTTCCACTTAATTGCAAATGTTTATATACTTCACCTAACTTTAAATATCATCTTGCTGAGGCCACTGCCCAAAAAGTAATAATAATGCTACACATTGTTTGTTGGAAATTTTTGCTAATACTGAAATTAATGTTACTTTCTTATTAAATTTGAACTAGTTGAGAACAACACTTTATACAAGGACAAAAAATAAAGGCTAAGGCAAGGGCCTTAAAAGTATCTTAGAAAGTATCTTAGAAAAGTATCTTAGTATCAAAGTGTCTTAGAAAAAGTGAATTACACCTATTTTAAGCCATTGAGAAGAAAGAGATTTATAACATATTTTAATTATCACATAGTACTCCAAACATTTACCAATAGTAAGGGAGGAAAGACTTGGAGTTGCAAGATATACCAGCAATTCATCAGCAAGCCTTACTGCTTCATAAAAATTAAGACAACATAAACTTTGCCATTGCACAGGCACAGAAGAAGAAGTGAGAGGTAGTGTTAACATATTACTGGAACAAAATCCTAGTCTGCTCTTTCATAGAAAAAACCCTCATGCACTAAGTTGAAGGGTTTGAGGTCTACCTAAGAATAGTCCCACAAAATGTTAAATTACATACTGATCCAGAGCATTAGCTCTGTATGTAATTTCATACATTAGCTATAAAACATACGAAGTACAGCTGAGAGTGAACAGTGACTTCAGGACACTAATTATGTTATTTATTAGATATAGATTTATTAGACTTTTTTAGATTTAGGTTTAGATTAGATCCCTAAACTGGAATCTCTCTTCCCTCTTTCCTCTTACCAGCACTCTTTTGTTGCAGGTAATATTACTAAAAGTGTAGTATGACAGCAAGACAATCAACAGAAATTTAACTTCTGGAGATCAGTGAAAGCAGCAGAGGTCTACTTATGGAAGTCATCAGACATGTAATGCTAATGGTAAAGTTGTATGTTGTTTACTCTATAAGGTCAACATGAGGTGTAAAATTGAGAAGAATAAGGAGGCAGTAGTGAAGGGTAAGCTCCTGTGTTTTAAGAAGAAGAAAATAAGTGGCTAGGACAATCCTGTCCTTATCCAATGCAAGCTTCAACAACTGATATGGAAATGGACTTTTTCTGATCTGTTTTCCCTGTCTCGATATGGAAGCTTAACATTGACAGAGCCTACACATAAATATCCTGACCTAGGACTGTATGTATTCTTTACATACATACCAAACAAAAAGAAAACCTAATAGATTTATCTAGCCCTTCTTTCAAACAGTTGTTCATTTCCAACAATTATTATTAGTTATGGTGATGTAACAGCAGTATTACGTAGAAATTAATTTGCTGTATATTATATGTGGAAATTAGGGTGTTTGCTATTAAATGTTTCCTGAGAAATAATGAAAAAAATGCATCATATCTGAGAACCCAAAATTATTAAGTGATCGTGAGAATGATATATATATTTAAAATTCAAAATCTGTTCTTCCCCTCCCCCTTTTTCTTAGTACTTTAGGGGAATAACTATAACAATTCTTTTTCTATAAAAATGTCCTCATCCAATGAGGGTATCTATTTATTACCTAATAGCACTTTTGTATTTATGGAGACAATCAATGCCTATTTAAGGGAAGCTTATATTGGGAGACCTGGGACAGGCAACTTAATGCAACTTATTATTCAGACCTTCATTGAATGGTCTGTCAAGGGCAGTTGTCTCCAATTTTTCTTTTCAAGCACATTTGTGTAACAACAATTAGTTTAAAAATAAATGGAGGGAAAGACAAAGATATCCCTGCTACGCTTAGATAATCTCATAGGTCAGTCAGGTAAATGAATATTTCCAAATAGTTTCAAGATCTAAAAAAACCAGTTCTCTGCTAAAAACAATAAGTACTACCTATTCCCACTTGCTGTATCAAAAGCACAGTTCTGCAGAAATATCAAAGGGAAGGTGCCAAGCTGAAGAAATTCAACTTTTCTATCTACAGAATCCCTGGTCTGGAAGTAATGCCGTCAAAACTTGTGAGATGTTAAAAGAGATTCACTATAAGACAAAAAATATGTGTTGTAGGTAGTAACTGAAGATCCAGTTGTCCAAATTTACTTCTAACAATACTTCGAATGAAAGCCAGAAATACTGGCTCTGTCCAGCATGCCAAAAGTCCTTATA
Organism: Anarhynchus alexandrinus; assembly: GCA_008711295.1. NCBI lineage: Eukaryota > Metazoa > Chordata > Aves > Charadriiformes > Charadriidae > Anarhynchus > Anarhynchus alexandrinus. Next base: position 2,386,150 of record VUYV01000103.1, read on the forward strand.
TTTTGCAGAGTTCAATTATTTTCTCAGGCCATCAGCTACACTATGAGTTTCTAATGATCCACCAGACAATTAATGCAGATGTAAATGAAGCAGAAGTGGAACAAAGAGCTAGAAAAATTTATTTTACACCCACATAGGAATGGAACAATGTGAGGAATTAATGAAGTGAATTGAACCTTCAATTATACCTCACTTGGTAACAACAAGAAAATCATCTTTAGGGTGTATTGTTCTACACAACTATTTCATAGAATTATGTCTCAGGTTATGATTAATCTTAGAGACTTAGAGGTCAATCTTGGTTCCTATCTCTTAAAGACAAACTTGGCTTGCAAATATATTTTGGTCCTTTGTCATTTTTTCTGTACTTAACATGATTCAATAACCTGACTAGCAATTCTGGTTTAGCATCAAAGCAGAGGAAATGAATGATTTTTCTGGTATCCCTACTGGTTACCATCTGCTAGTTTTACCATCCTGGAAAATAAACCTTCCTAATAAGTATAAAAGCTGGCGCATTTGATTATAAGACAAAGGATTCCATACGAAAATGGAATATTTCAGGGGAAAAAAAATCAACCTTTTGGAAGCAACTTCCTAGAGCTGAATTCCTAAAGCTTCCTGATAGATGTTTCAGTAAAGACAGTAAATAAATCCACATGCTCTCTTTTCTGTCTTTTCATTTTTTGATGAATTTAACTACTTTGTCATGTGGCTTTCTAGATAACTGGGGTTTTTTTTGCCTTAATGTTTCATTAACATCAAAAATTAAAATCACTGCAGTTATGACATAAGCTTATAATATACAAGGATTTTATTGTTTCTTCTCATTTTCTCAGTTTTCAAGTATAGTGCTTTTATATGCATTCTACCTCTTTATTCATTAATTCTGATAGTTTCAGGCAATTGAAAATGCTAATGATCATAAAAACACTAGGCTAACTAATGAACAGTTTAGAATACTTGTTACCTGAAACATTAAATTGATGACAAAATCAGAATTATTTTAAATCAGAAATTATTTTTCTTCATGATGTTAACTATCTCCAACTTTTTTTTCTCTTTTGCTGTCATGTGTTCAGTTAGGATAAGAAGTGAAATGTTCCAAATATTTTAATAGAGTAATTCCTATATATCAACTAGACTCAGAGATGATACATTGGAAAGTTTGGACCAAATTCTGTACCTAAAAGCTTTAATTTCAGGAGGAACCAAAAACACTTGATGAAAATTGTTTGATATTTCTCCAGTTATGCTCATGAACTTTAAATTTATCTTTTGAAAACCCAACATTAAATGAATATTTTAATTTCCTTAGGTTTGAGAATCTTTATTCTCATTATAGGCTGATATATTGACTAGCTTCCCAATCTTTTTTTCAGAAAGACAGCTTTTTCATTCCATATAAGCAATAACTAATAAATAAGTAATAATAAATTGATAACTTTACCTGAGTTCATGCTTTAATGCATAACAAAAAAAAGGATTATCACTCAACCATCAAGATAGATCATCAATTTACTCAGTTGTGTTGCCTGCCAGACTGAATGTGCTTTAGTGATTGATGGCTGAAGGGGTTCTTGATACACTGAAGAATTCATTCATTCTTAAAGTTTTTTCATCTCTGTTATCTTAGTGAAAATGAGAAAATCAGGAAACACTTTGGTCAGAAAACCTCATGTTTATATGCATGTGTATATAAGCCTGAGATGTACACATGTATGTATATACACATCTATAAACCTGAGATGTCATGTAGTTGTTACGGAATCACATTATTTATGTCAAAATAATATTACACTCTCTTCAGAAAGTATGCTGTATTAGCATGTCTATTGCAGAGTAATGAAAATAGCACGCCCCAAAGTTTCTTCCTTTGCTTGCCCATTTTCTTACACAAGAAATAAATAAAGAAGAAGGAGAGAGAAGTATGATAAAAGCAATACCACAGCTGGTTTACTGCTCCCTCTGAAACATTATTTGACCCTGAAATAAGAATACAGTATAGCCTCTATACAAAGAAGAAATGGGATGTTTGTGTCTAAATAAAAAGTTAGTATTTTTGAATTCTGTGAAGCTAAAACAATCAAGCTAGCAGTAAAGAACAGACCATCAAACTAGGATATTATAACATAGATACACATCCTTCTATTGACTTGCTAACAAAACATTCACATATCTCCTTATTCCCACCTCTTAACAGAATTCAGAAAAAAAATCTGAGTATCTTGTAGATACTCAAGGGTCAAGTTACACCTCTAAGAATTCAACTTTACTGAAATAATATATAAGTAAAATATACGTAAGCAGTAGAACTTGTTAAGAAAGAAAGAAATTGAGGTTAAGACCAATATCAATCTTTCTTATTGGCATTTGCTGAGTAGTTTGCAAGGTCAGTGAACAGATCCAAGTACATAACCCTTCTGCTGTAACGGAAACTGAGAGGTCAGTCTTGATCTGTGGAGACTTCAATTCACTGAAGTTCAATTTTGGAATGAATGCACAATGTTTTCATGTTTTATGCAGTTTTGGAAGGCAAAGAAGATGTTAATCAGAGGGTTCCATAGGTCTGTCACCTAATGCAGTTAAATGGAATAAATACAGTAGTACTGGAAATCAGATTGCAAAGTCAAGGGTACTCTTCTCCTTCTAGGCCTAACAATTATCAAAGTTGTTTGCATATATTTATTTATTTTACCATCTTTTAAAAAAAAAAATAAAAACAAAATTCTGCATATGTTTGGAACCGTAGGATTAAAGAAACATTTATTTACTTTTTATTATTATTATTATTTTTTAGTATTTTTCCGGGGATGCTGCAGAGAAAATTATGCATTGCTAGATAGGACATCCTTACAGCCTTGCTCATTCACTGCTTCTTGTAAAGGTGCCAACATTCCTTCTCTCTTTTTCATTGTCATTGTAAACATAAAGCTCTTCAATTATTTTGAGGAAAATAAAAAAAAAAAAAAANAAAAAAAAAAAAGGAGTTCAAACTTCCTAGAAAGACCCAAGCACTTAGGCTTTCTCTTGGAAAGTAAAAGATTTTAACTGAGCCTAACTACCTAGAACCCAAATAACTGTTCTCAACTTTGCGCTGTTAAGTACAACAAGTAATTTTAGCTATTTCTTTTCTCTGCTTTGAAAGAAGGATCAGCTGAAGAAATCTGTTAACCCCCCCCCTCCCAAAAAAAAATGGCTTAGGCATGTAGCAACTAATTTTTCAGAACTAAGAATACAAAGAAACATCTTAATTTCAAATGGTAGGGATGCACTTGTTCTAAGATACACTGTTTTGCAACATTTTATGTTGTTCATTTCAGTTTGGCCTCACTCAATATACAAATAATTTCTATGTTCCATACTCAGGAACATAATTCTTCCTGTAGATTTTTATAGAAAGCAAGAAACCTAACATAGAGCTTAGGATTCCAGAAGAGTGGCAAATACCTATAGATGATGACAGCAATTATCTGCTGGTTATTACCCACTGTGTTATTTCCAGTAGTGACTCTAACTTTTAATGAAAGGAAGTCCTTCATAGGACAAGTGTCAACATATACCATATGACAACAAGTCAGCTTTCCTTCTAGAGAAAGGATGGTGCATGGTCACTGGATTTGCTAGGTAGAGACTTAGAATCATAGAATTGTCTAGGTTGCAAGGGGTCTTGAAGATCATCAAGTCCAACTATCAACCTAGCACTACCGACACCACCACTAAACTCTGTCTCTAAGCACCACATCTACCTGTCTTTTAAATACCTCCAGGGATGGCGACTCTGCCACTTCCCTGGGCAGCCTATTCCAATGCTTAACACTTTCTGTGACGAACTTCTTCCTAATATCTGATCTAAACCTAGCCTGGCGTAACTTGAGGCCGTTTCCTCTTGTCCTATAGCTTGTTACTGGTGAGAAGAGGTCAACCCCCACCTCTCTACAACCTCCTTTCAAGTAGTTGTAGAGAGTGATAAGGTCTCCCCTGAGCCTCCTTTTTTTCCAGGCTAAATGAAAAAAAAAATCTATGCCACTTTCTATGGATAATGAAAGTAACGGAGGTGTGACACACTTCTACTGAGAAGCAGAAAAGATAAATAAGTTTACCTGCTTTAAAACCATTTCTTCAGAGGGTACATCATGAACTTGTCATGAATCCACTTGCAAAGTGTTTTATAATCTCTGGTAGAAAGTGTGAAAATCTTTTAAATTCTAATCTGTATTTACATTTTAAATTTGTATATCATAGATCATAGTACCAATGGAAAATTGTGTTTGGTGTAGTTGTGCTTACAGGCAGTATTTGTCTGTTAGTTTGTGTAATTACTCAGAAGTGTTACTTAGAAGTTCAATCATAAATACTTCCAATCAGATAGCAAACCCATCAAAATATGGGAAAGAATAAGGTGCTTTTGGAAATAAGGCTCTCTAATATGGGTTTGCTACATGGACATACATAAACAGAAACTTCTACATGTCTCAGTTGCAGACTAATCAGGAAAATACATGGAAATAGGATAATATAAACCCCCCTGCTTTCTTCTCTGTCATAATTTCATTTTTAAATAGATTGCTTCCTTTACTCTAGACATTTTAAAAGTGTTCTGTGTCAATTTTATTTGCCTAGACAGAAAAGCATTGTCAGAGTGGCACATCAGTCCCAGAAGTATATTTGCATCTTATTCTTTTACAGGGATAAATTACATAGTGCACAACTAAGTGTTTTCATACAGAAATCACAGATTTGCTTTTCCTGCTCCTCCCAAAACACTTCTCGCATAACAGTTTGGGGTGTTTTTTTTTTAATGCAGAAAAAAATTTGATTAAATTGGAAAACTTTGATAGGGGAACAAGTATTATCTTGATTTGTGATGCTCCCAGAGTAATATATTATCCAAGAGTGGATAACAAGTAACTCCAACAATATTAGCATTTTGAAACACTCAAGGAACATTTATGCAAGAAGAGTTTATATAGCCCTCATGCGTGAACTATCTAAATAATTTGAAGTGTACATTCCTAGGTCGAGGGGAAAAACCTACAAAGAAGTATAGAGTCGGAAATAGTTGCATTATGAAGCAGTTAGGAGGTGATCAAAGTCATGTAACTGATATCAAAATGAGGTAAAATGGATCATTACAGTTGAATGGATGTAGTCACAATTATCACTTGATGTGAATAATATGGGAGAAAGAAATATCATAGTCTTGATATGGTAAACAACAGGATAGCTGAATTCCCTTCACTTCTTGGGCCAGTTGCTGTATACTTTTGTTGCGGGATAGAATTTCCTGTTTATAGTGTTTAAAAATTCAAATCACCTAATGAAATAAAAATTCTTACAATGAAACAGCTCATACACTACTTTATTGCCTCTGATCTGAGAAAATAAGACTCCCATTGAAGAAGACTTTTCTCCTGCATTCCTTTTCTAATGCTGTCACGGTTGATCAGAGATAATAAAATAGTATTTACCGTATTATATGCTCTCCATTAAGATAGAACTTTCCTATTTGGAAAATATTGAGCATCATTGAGTTCAACTGCAATTCAGGACTGTACTTTTTAAAACCATCTTTGTTACCTACTTGGGAAAGTGCATTCCTTGTTGTCTGCTTTTTATGTAACACTTGCACACAAGCTTTGAATTTTATTCTGAGAATTGATTTTTTTTTTTTAATACCAAAACCATTTATATCCCTGAGATAACACAGAAGTACTTCTACTGCTGTATTTTTTTTCAGCAAAGCAAAGCTAATAAATGTGAAATCCTCTCTCCACACTCAAGATATCAAGGTAAGGCGGATACGTTTGAAAAATTGCTCTAATACATCTGAAAATATAAAAATCAATAAGCTATAAAATCTAAAAAGCTTCTTCAATTTTGTCCCCTTATTGCTCAGTGTAGGTGGCCAGGGCACTGAGAACAGTCCAAGGTTGCAAAAAAGCTATTATACATCTAGATGTGCATGGTGAAGAATATAAGAAACCCCTATGCAAGTCTGAATGCACACTTGAGAAACAGAAGGGAGCCAGCAATGGCCTTCAAGTTCTTGCTCATTTGATGGACGATTTGAAAGTGTGCTTGAAGGATTCTGCAGCCCCAGCTGTGCTTCATGTCATTTTTGTATGAACACGAGATACATACTTTAAGACTGATTTCTAGTTGTTTTCCTTGTGTCTTTTCGGCCAGTGGAACTTCCATTTTTTATTTTCACTATACTCAGAAATTAAGGTCATAAAACTGCCTAACCAGAGGAATTTTTCAAAGCTGAAATGTTACTTTATGAATGTATTTATTTCCAAAAGGCAAATATAGTCATTTGCAGGTTGTCTGCATTTTGAAAATGGAAATAAGAAGAAAAAAAAAAAAAGAAAAAGACAAAAAAAGCAAAATGCAAATCCTTTACCTTCTTTTCTCTCCATGCACATAGACATGATCCCAAGGCCAGCTGAAGGGTACAGCTCTTCCATGCCCTGGTGGACTTTCCACAAGAGGGATCCAGTGCTGCTGCTGTAACTTCACAGATTTTTCAAAGTGTTATTTTACTTTTTTTTTTTTTAATAATGACTACATATATAAGAAATAATAAATCAGAGGGTTGCTAAACAGAACATTTTAACTGAGAACCACTGTTCGGGTTTGAGGTAAAACAGAAACAATTTTCTCTTCAGTAACTTTACTTTTCAGTTAAGTCTCTTCTAACTAATTGCACTCTCTGAAATTAATGGCATATTCTTCATTCAGTGTCTGCTTCCAGAGTGATAATGCCTGATGTTTGTAGTGAACACCAAGAAATGGCATGCGGAGAGGCTCTTGTTTATACACATTGCTATAACATCCAAGGCCAGCTAACTTTGGTATTTGTCCCGTTGGATGATCAGAAGTGGAAAAGTGTAGAGGGGTCCCGCCTGCGGAGAAGAGTGGCCAGGACAGGTGACCCAAAACTGACCAACAGGGTATTCCATCTTATCTGCATCATGCTTGGTATAAAGGCTGAGGGAACAAAGGGATCAGCCTCTTTCTTCAGTCGCCAGCATCCAAGGAGGACTTTGTCTGTTCATTTGCCTTTGATCCCAATCCATGCATTTCTGAATCTAGTTCCTGAATTCAGGTCCCGTCTATTGCTGAGTCCAGTCTGAGACCTTCCCCGTGCCTGCCAATGATGTGATATTAATCCTGGGACCTCAGTACTGGTTTTGTATATATTGTACATCTATTTCATTATTTTCTTTTTTTGATATTACATTACCTTTTCCTTTTATTATTAACATTTCATTAAAGTAGTTTTAGTTTTCTTTTCAACAAATAAGTGTCTTCCTTATTTTCTGTCCCTTCTGTTCTGGGAAGGGAGAGAGAGAGAGGTAGAGAGAGCATCTGTTGTTTGTTTAGTAGCCAGCCCAGCCCAAACCACAACGATCGCCATGGACCTTTAGCCAAAACCTTTTGTAATAATATTCATATGGTGTGGTAGAGGTGTCTATGCAGAAATGTAAAGGGACCAATAATAAGCCATCAGTGTGCAGCCTGGCCTCTGAATTTTACTGCTCTAATTTCCTGTGGTAGCCATGGAACAGCTCCAGTGTGCTCCGTCTACATGCTTCCCAAGAAGTCTTACATCATGTGGGATTCATTCAGTAAAATCTTCCCCTGCATTCACTTTCATCTGTCCTCTGTGTCTCGAAATTGGAGTGAGGCTGAGGAAACAGGGACACCACCCTGCATCTAAATATTTATTTCCATTACAAGCAAGTATTATTCCATGGATTTTTAGAACAAACTCCTCCCGGATTTCCCAAGATTTACAGCTTGACACCTCTTAAGGGAATATTCGTATGACAGAAAGCAAATGAATCATTGTCATTCCGTCAAAGTAAACTCATCTTGGTCAGAGCACACAAATATTTTAAGTAATCGTTGCTTGCAACCTGGAGGTTAGGAGTTATTCTCAGGTATGCTTTATGGTATTTATTATACCCTGAGAACATACAATCCTGCCATTCTTTCTCATAGCGGTTCAGTCAAAATTCCCACCCGACTTTCAAATTAGAGAAAAATCTCTGCTAATACACTGTGTTCAAAAGAAGCATAGACAGCTAGTGCAAGAAACTCTTAATACGTGGGGGGAAATCAGATGGTCAGATCTTTCTGACATTATGGCAAAATGTACACAAAGAAGCATTTGACAACAATTGGTCTGAATGAGACTTCCTTTGATTTCCTGAATTAAGGATTTAGAAAGCTAAGACACATGTCAGTGAAAGACTGCGTAAATACACCACTTTTTCATACACTGGCCTCAGGTTCAGAGACACAGAATTTGAATAGAATCTTCAGCAAAGGTCTAACATTGTACTGGACTTTGTAACTGAATAATTCAATAGATTTAGGGAACTGTATTAGTACATTTAACAAATGGAGAATACAGGCCACCTCACACATTTAGGAAAAGCACTAAATGATATTTTTGAGGAATAAATAATCAAAGACATGGAAGCAAAATGAAACATGAGGTGAATGGGGGAAAAAGAATAAAATACAACACTGATTTGCCAAAAGACTAATCTAATTATATACCATACTATTAATGCCAGATTATTTAATCAAGGGCAATGCCAGCAAACCAAAAACACAATACCTTCTAAGCATTAAAACATTTAGCTTGGAAACCACCAGTACACTGAGGATCTGCAATTATAGTCTGAAAAATTTAGGATATGTGATCTGATCTGATCTGATCTGATCTCCAAAAGTGTTGGAGAACTTATCTGGATATCTGATCCACGTCTTAAGAAACGCTCAATTTGTTTCTGGAAAATGCTGTTTTCTTCAATTGCTCTGAAGGCAAGGGGACATGACCTAAGGGATTCTTCTTCAGCTCAGTCTTCTGATAAAATGTTGTTTGAAATGGATTTTAACTGGGGTGAAAATACTAACTTTAAAATATTATCCTAAATCCTTCATATTTATATCACTTTTCAAGGATTGTGGTTTGAGATAGTGATAATTTGCCTTGTCTTTTCAAACTGTGCAGATATTTTTGCTACATCAGCTTTTCCTACCAAAGCCAGAAGTTTAATTTTTCAGCGGATTACATAAAAACCTAGAACTACATCTGTCATGAAATATTTTTATTAAACAGAAAAACTCACAAATTTTTGATGTCAGTATTGAGCTGTGAACAAAATTTGCAAGAGTCAAGGCTTGTTTTTAATTTATTGTTTACAGTAACAATGTAAATTAATGACATAAATTTTTGCTGCATATTTGTGCATAATTTCTTTTTAAAATTAACCTGACAGCAATTCTGAAATTTATTCTGCAATATATAAAAGTATCTCAGTGTTATCTGAAATTATTAGAATATGTTTTCACTTATATCAGATCAAACAGTATTTTTTGATAAATATAGAATAGATTATGTGGTTTCAAAGTACAGTGTGTGAAGTCAACCTTCTCTATATGATTCTGACTGTAGTCATGTCTCTGAAAAAAATATATGTGATTCTCCCAAAGAAAAATAGCTAATGGACCTGCTTAGCTGTCCTGTCTATTTCTTGTAGCACAACTCAGTATTCCCACTGATGAGTGATGGAAAATCAGAGCTCAATTATGAAGCTAATTGCTGATCATTGTTTCCATAGGAGAACAGTATCAGGGGGTCTTTTAAAACTCTTCTGGACTATGGGCATAGAGTTTGTCCCTAACTTTGAAAGGAAAGAAGAAAAAGAAGAGAGAAAGAGAAAAAAATTTGTTTTCCTTGAAAAACTAATTTAGTCTGGGATAAGTTTCTGGTTATGTGCCTATGGAATACCTCATGGATAAAGATATAAATTGCAATTTCAAAATATTTAGTTTAAAAGCTATTTAGATAGTCTTTTATATATATTAGAAAATGGAAATCCTTTTTACAAATTTAGTCTTCACAAAGTCAGGTACTGTTGAAGCAATGTACTGTATAGGTAGATATGGATATCTCATGTACGAATAGTCTATTTACCGTAGTCTGTTTACCTTCTCTTTTTTCTTACGTAATGTCCAATGCTTAAATTGTCATTTTATAATTGACTGTAAGATTTTTAATTTTTTTTTTGTCAGAAAACAGCATTGTATTGATTTCTTTAAGTGTAAGGTAAATGACTTCCTAATTTTTTAAATTTGCAGTAAAATATATGTATGTTTTAAATGGTATTGAAATTTTCTGAATACTCTAGTATCTACAAAAGCATTGTCACTATGTGGTGCCCATCTTATATTTTCATTACGTTTTTCAGTTTAATGGTTCTCAGTGCTATTTACAGTCAACTTTTTTTTTTTACAGTCAAATAAAAGTCAAGCTTATAAGAAGGGCCAAGAAACGGGCATGAATATGATTAAACTACATGATTAACAAATGAGTAAGCAATACAATATTGACCCTTTCCTTTTTCCTGAATCTCCAGGCATTTTACTGTGGATGGGGGAATATATTCTGTCAAGATTTATAAAAGCAGATCGCCGCTTCCAGCTAAGCAATAATTCATTCCTAGACCTGGATTCAAAAGTATATGTACTCTGTCAGTAAATTACTTTGAGAAACCTAAAATAAGGGAGCTATTTAATATTAATGTCTACACTATACCATGCAAAGCATACTGTAGAGTATAGAACTTCTCACTTATTACTCTTTTACTTTAAATGGATGAAAATTTTATTTTTATCATAGAAAATGAATATGAAAATGATTGCATTTATTTGTGTAAGAAATCATCCCTTGTAGCAGCTAAGCAAAGTTAGTAGAAATGTGGTACTATTCATTTAAAACTGTTTTAAAGGTTAACTGCAAGGGAAACACATATACCTCTGTTTATTACTGCTCCTTTATGCTTTACAAAGGTGGTTATGTTGGGGTTTTGCTTGTTTGCTTGCTTTTTCTGCTAGATTTTTGCCTTGGAAACCTGTTATTTACTTTCAGTTATTTGCAGGGAAGCCTATGAGGAACAAAGCGCTTGTATGGAATAATGACATAACAGTGGCTGGAAACCTGACCTGAATTTCCAGCATCCTTTAATTAAAGAATATAAATGCAGAATCAATAAAGGTTTCTGGAAACTGCACTTCTAAACATCAGCCTGAATCTTTCAAACTGTGTCTTCCTGTTACATCTGTATGATCTATGTAGCAACAAAACCTAAAATGTACAATCATACACTCATTAGAGAAGCTGAAATCAAACCGATTCCTAAACGGTCAGTCTCTTGGTATTCTAGAGATATCCAGAAATAATACATGTTCAGACTTGTGTTGCTTCAATTTTGTGACAATAGGCTTCCCAAAGGAAGACGGATTAATTCAAGTAGACAGAATTAGCAAAACACACTGGGTTTTTTCTGCACTGCAGTCTGAATCAAGCGGCTTTTTGGCCCAGTTGAATTGGTAGCACTTATGCACAATACTGTGTGGAATAAACGTCATACTTTATGTATGCTTATGTGGAAGTCTTGCCAAAAGGAAGCTGGCGAGTTACATGCATTTTTATATAAGATTATTCAAAACCAGATAAAATAAAGCAATGTGGGACAAATTCCATGTAAGAGCTAAGCTCGTCATTATCCAGCAGCACTCATCAATATGCAGCATAGAGAGCTTGCTTAAAGCTCTTTGATATCATGTTTCTACTGAAAGTGCTTAATCCACCATCTTGATACAGTAACGTGAACTAAAGCACCTTTTTTATTAACTTTTTTCTTTGTTGACGTCTTAAAAACTAAAAAGAACTAAACATAAATACATGTGAGTATGTTGAAATACTACATGTACTTATCAATTTGTTGTCTTTGAAAATTGTTAGAAGCGCTTACTACACAAGTTAAGGGCAGAATTTGAAGGAATGAGTCTGCAGCTCATTCCATGAACAGTAAGCATGATTTTCTGTTCATTTCCATGAATTTTCCACTATAAACTTGGTCTTTTAATCAAAAATCCGTACCTTAAAGCTTATGAATGGTCTTGGAAAATTCACAGTCAAGGAAAATATTGTCAAACTTCATTAAGAAAATGAATTCTACCTGTTATGTGATGTATTATTTGCTGTAGATTGATAATTCATAGGTTTTGTGATTCTAGAGATGTGTCTATCAAAAGGAACTGGATAAAGTCAGGGCTGAAGCAAAAACTGTAGCTGTGAATTTATTTGTATGCATTTTCACATACGACAATGTTGCAGTTACATGTACAAATAACTTTTTTTACATGACTGCCACACCTTAGATAGTTTGTACACAGTTGTCCTTTTTGAAAAGAAACACATTCATGTGTAAATAAGTGCCTACACAAAATATAGTCTTCAAAGACACATTTAACCATCAAGATATTCTGTAATTTACTATAAAATCAGTGCTACATTTTAGCATTCTTGCCAGATTCCAGTTTCAGTGTTAACATCACACTTGTCTGAGTTCCTCTGCAATTTCTGATGGATAAAATGCTTAGTTAGATTCAGCAATATTCTAATACCTTTTTTTCATAAGGAGAAACAATTTGTTACACAAGCAGCCTCATTATTGGCCAGGCAATTACTTTGGCAGAAGGGGCTATTCAGTGAAGATAAAGATATCAGCAATTAGACCATGCTGTTGCTCTCCACAGATAAATTCTGGTCTTAGCAGGAGATTTTGGTATCCATGGAGATGGGAGACTTTATATATATGTAAGATAAATGTCTTAACCCCAAATCTGAAAATGGTTCCTATCTCTCTGGATTTTTTTCTGTTCCAATGTAATGGCAACACAGCGGTTTTGAAACGCTCTTTAGAGCTGGGTATGAAAAAGAATCTGCTTTAACAAAACCCATTTTAGGAAAGGCATACAATGCAATGCAAAATAATCAAATAAATCAGTATTGAATTCTTATTTTCTTTATTAATTACATTCTTGTTTCTAGGACTTCTAACCAAAGATGTGTATATGCCACTATGATGTATTAAGCATAAATCACTATGAAGCAAACATTTGTTTATTTGCTTAACTAAGACAGAAGGCTTCTGACTGTATTCTGAAGAAATGAGAAAGATAAATCCTTTTCATATCTTTGATTTTTACCCCTGCCTATATTTATTTGTTGAATGCATACAATTGAAGTTGGCTAGTTTTCTTCAATCAAAAAAATCTAAAAATCTGAAGAACTGAAATACTTCCATGATCTTTTCTTCCTTCAAACATTTTGCATATTGAATTCTCATGAGTATAATGCAGCAAGCAAAAGATTTTGTTCAAGCTGTTCATGAAAATCAGGAGCAATATTTGATGACTAAGGTAAAAGTATCTTCAGAGTCTGTAGTATCAACTGTAGAGACAATGAAAAAATATTTGATTAGAAACATAAATTATATACATAAAGACAGCTGAGATTCTAACAGTTAATTAGCCACAAAGGGAAATAAAAACTAATTTCCTAACTGACACTTACTATCTGGTAACATTTTATTAAACAAAATAAATTTTGATTTGTCATAGATGGTACTTTAGAATTCAATGGGAATGATCAGACACATAGACTGGGTTAAAAGCTGACAATTATAAAAGTCAGCACTATATCAGCAATTTCTCCAATCAATACCTTTTTTTTTTGTTAACAATTAGCAGCTATACTAAATCACAGTGATGCAGTCCATGACTCACGGGAATGTGATTCCTCTTGGACATTGGTTTGTCCTTCATTACACTGAACAATTTTATAAAGCTGCAGCAAACAGTTTGTGAGAGTTAACAAAGTCAGATGAACAATTAAAGCTTCTCAAAACTTCTGTGCTTGTTATGTTAATGTCTGAGACAGAGTGTACTCATTAGATCACAACAGAGAGGAAGATTTGAAAGGGAAAAAAGTAGAAGGATAATGCTGGAAAACACACCTTTTTAGAAAGAACAGATTGAAAGAGCTCCAAGTAGGTCTGCAATGGAGTAAAGAGTTAAGATGGGATGATCACACGATGTACCAAAATATATTTAAAATTACAGCTCTACAGTATGTTTTAAAAATCTTTCAGAAGCCAAAAGTGGAGTAGTGTGGGGTTGCACGAACATCTAGCCCGACTTCCAGAACAACATAACCATTACAAAGTCAGTGGTAGGGGGTGAGGAAATAGAACCTGACCTGTACAATGTCTTTACTTAAATGGCAAGTAATATTCTAGATGTGGCAAGAAGAGAACAAGCCAGGTAAATTTATAGCCAGCTGTACTTATAGCATGCTTTTTTTCGTTGTTTGGTTTTGGGTTTTTTTTTAATTATTTTTTTCTTGTTATGTTGTGTTTTTGGGGAGGGTTTTGTTTGGTTGGTTGGTTGTTGTGTTTGAGTTTGTTGGGGTTTTTTGCTTTTAGCTTAATTCATTTTAAAAAATCACTATTTATTTCAAATATTTTATATCAAAATTGCAAGAAAAAAATGGAAGAGTAAAAAGTTCAGGTTAGCTGTCTTTATTATAACACCTACAAAACATAATGTAGTTTAGGGTGGACACAGAAACATATAGAAGAATATTAAGTACTTTGTGTTGCAGAAATTTAAATTTTGATAACTTACATTCTTCTTTGGTAGGCACATTCTTCATTTCAACAAGGTAAATTACTAGAAACAAAAGTAGTTCATTTAAATTTGTAAGAAGCCTTATAATTCTTAACATAATTCTTAACTGAGTAAAACTAAATAGCATACTTATAAATTGTAATAAGAGTTTGTGTAAAAATGCTTTTTTAAAGTTGTCCATGCCCAGTGTTCATTACCATTAATAAAATGGCTGTTTTCTTTACATTTACACATCTATTTTATAGAATCATAGAATCATAGAATGGTTTAGGTTGGAAAGGACCTTGAAGATCATCGAGTTCCAACCCCCCTGCCATAGGCAGGGACACCTCCCACTAGACCAGGTTGCCCAAGGCCACGTCCAGCCTGGCCTTGAACACCTCCAGGGATGGGGACTCAACAACCTCTCGGGGCAACCTGTTCCAGTGCCTCACCACCCTCAAAGTGAAAAACTTCTTCCTAATGTTCAATCTAAACCTGCCCTCTTCCAGTTTGAAGCCATTCCCCCTTGTCCTGTCACTACATGCCCTAGTAAAAAGTCCTTCCCCAGCTCTCCTGTAGGCCCCCTTTAGGTACTGAAAGGCCGCAATAAGATCTCCCCGGAGCCTTCTCTTCTCCAGGCTGAACAGCCCCAACTCCTTCAGCCTCTCCTCATAGGAGAGGTGCTCCAGCCCTCGGATCATCCTCGTGGCCCTCCTCGAGGATGATAGGAATCCTCCTGAATGATAGGACAGAGCATATAGTTGTGACTAACACCAATAATATTTCATTTAAAAAAAAAGAAACCATACTTTAATGATGATGTTTCAGTAAAGCTTTCAGAAACACTAGTGATTTCTTTTCTTCTTTTGTGTNTTTTAATAATCAAAAACATATATCTAACAAATGTGCTGTTTGTTTCCTTTAAATAGCTTAGGTGAGAACCAACACCAGTGTTTGAACTTGTGGATTCTTTTTGAACTTAGGGATTCAATTTCATCCTCTCTGTTCAGAAAACTCATTTTTTACTGTCCCCTTTAGTTTATTATAATGGTAAACTTACACACAGAAGTAGCCTAAGAATATGACTATATGACTCAGTGACCCATAAGAATACTGTCTTAGCTTTAATTTACAGACTGAAGTGTTAGATACTACTGCTAACATGGCTGAGGCTAAGCTTATAACTCTTTTAGGTGTCAAAAGGTGTGGGTGTGTCTATCTGCATGCATGCACATATATACATGCCACACTCTGGCACATAGGACAGAGTTCCAAAGACTGACATGGACCTCTTAAGTGTACCTCGCGGCCGGCACAGTACAAAGTGAAAGCACATAGAATGGAGCACTGGGAGACATTTTGTTTCACAGAGCTACCATCCATCTGTGAGCACCTGGAAAAAGTTCAAAATATACTTCCACCCTACATCCTTTGTGGACAATATGTAGTATGTGTTTCTCCTATGCTTCCAATGAAAGAATGCCTGAAAATAAGTCTGCTAAGTCTGGTGTTATAGTATTTTATTTAATTAATGTGATCAAGCTTGTAAAGATATAACTTTATGAACTCACAATCACACTTACAGCAAAATTACTTAATTGATGGCAGTCTCTCTATGAGATAAAGTTCATGACTTATTATGCAGAGGAAAAAAAAATACTTTTAAGTAAGAAATGAAAAGGGAATATTTTGCTAATTTGTTTCAATTTCCAAATAACTAAATTGTGTTTTAACACTAAGGTTTTATGGGTTTAGGTTTTGATTTTTTGACTAGGAGGAAAAAAAATAATACAACAAAATAGGAAAACAAAAAGTATTCTGACCAGTTGGGTCTTGCTTTTCAAAACAAAACAAAAACCAACCAACCAACCAACCAAACACAAACATGACTACTTACCTCATCAAGCCATATTTTAAAATAAAAGATTGGGCTACGCTAGCTCTGTGACCAAAATACCTCAAGGATTAAGAGAGGTACACAAGACTTTTCTGAAATGTTAAATGAAATATTTAAAGGGGAAGAATTTTTACAATGACACTATATGTGATTTCTTTTTATTGCTGGGTCTTACACACCTACCACTTTTTGCATGCTTCTTTGAGATATCTTCCAAAGATCTTACTATTTCCTGTAAAAACCTAGTGTATTAACACAGGCCTTATATTCATTTTTTGCAATAGTGTACCTGAACTATAGAAACTAGAATAATTTTTAAAGCAGTCCTCAGACTGTTCTAGGGACTGATAATAAAACACAAAGAAAAATTTAAAAAATTCTTTTATTATTTCTGTCTCTAGCTCTTCCAAACACAGAGAAGAAACCATTCTGCATGAGTTTCTACAGAAAACTTTGGTGATATTTTAACTTTTAAACTAAATCTCCGGAGGCATAGGAACATACCCACAACCTCATTATAATTTAGCAGTTGCCACTACAATTAAGAGCTCAAATATCTTTTATAAAGTTTTGATATTTTTTTTTTCTTTAGGATCTTGTAATGGGTAATATGTAATCAGCCTGGGGAACAAAAAAAACCCCAACCATGGTAACCCTTGGCTGCATGTGCTAATTTCATTGTACTAGTACACAGTGACAGTGTGGTTCGTCCACTTTACTAGGTTGTATAGCAAGCAAGTGCCATCTGCATGACAATGGAAAGGGTACAGCACAGTAATTTTGAAATCGTTAATTCTACCTTTGGATGCTGTGTTATGCAGCAGGTAATGTCTTTTTGTCATGCAAGAAAACAACCTGTATATATACTTACTTCAAAATAGTAAGATTAGTCTAAATGTCTTGATTGATTTCTTGGCCATGACACTTCTCTAAGTATGATGTAGTCTTTGCTGTTCATAATAGAAAATCACATCCTTCAATCTGGAAGGCAGAAAATAACTTGCCAGCTTGATGAACCATTCCTATGACAGTATTTGAACGGTAATAATCCTTTTCATGACTCATGCATCCTCATTTTCCTTTAAAATGATACCTTTTCCTTTGCAAAATCACAGGTAAACATGCTTATTCAATGCCTATCAGCCTGACAGTTTGTTCAGGCAGTGGAATATGGGTTTTCAAAGTTATTGAAATCTATGCCATTTCCTTCTATCACTTTGTATACAAAATATATAGACTAAAACAGAATTGTGAAGACCAATATATTTCATCTCACACTCTGACAAGAGAATTACTGAGACACAGTGGAATTTTTTTATGACTTTCTTTCAGAAATATAAAACATAAGTGTTAGGTAGGGTTATCTAGCACATACTTGATTACAGAGACTTTTTGAAACCCCTCAGTTCAGAAAAATAAATATTTTGAACCCTGAATGCTATTCACTTGCACATGTAGGCATGTTCATTTTCTACTTTTAGTGTCTCTGGACTGAAAAAGACAACAGAGTATTTTATTTAATCAAATTAAAAATATTTCTACAGATTGTATAGCCCAGTTCTGCAAGACATTTTAGTTAGTTCTTATTTTTGAATGCCTGTGTATTCGTGCTGATTTTAGTAGTTTCATTGATGTGTTTCAAGCCTATGCACGAAACCATTTCTAATCACGAGTATGTTGTGCAATGAAAAACTTCAGTCTCACCCAAAGAATAGACAACAAGAGAAAGGAGTCCTAAATTCTAAAGTTTATAGATGTCTTCTAAGAACTTCACAATAGTTGTTCACAATTTGAGAACAATGTATTTTGCAACTTATATGTGTACACACACAAACTTCAATATAAAATTAATCAATTGCAATAATATCTTTATTTTTCTTTCTTCACATGCCAGTGTCATATTACTTATGCAAGTAAAAACTATAGTCAATTTAGAAAGTAATCAAAAGGAAGAAGTAGAAAAGTGCAATTTAGACGCAGGAAATACCCATGCCAATTGCGGGATGTTTTCTCCCTGGGAATCAATTCATTTTTATACTGGAAAAAAGAGGCAGAAATTATTTCACTTTGAAAGAATGAGTATTTCCCTTGAAATCTATAGGTATTGAAAGATAATCCAGATCAGAATCACAGTTTACAGTGAGTCTTAAGAAACTGGGAATTTTACAACAGTATTACTAATCTAAAAATATGTTTAAACACTAGCACAGATCTAAGTTCAGAGCAGAAATAAAACTGTGCACAATGTTCAGAGCAAGTGGTGAGGTAAAAAACCGTCATATTATCGCATCATTAATATTAATATTGGCTTATTAATATTAATATTAATGGTAATATGTATTAGACTTTAAAGAAGAAGAAAGTACAACGGATATGTTTAAAATTAGTGTAACTTATTTAGGGGAAAAGATTTCAGGAAAGAGTGTGATAAACAGTCTGCTGAGTAGAGTTGGGAGTTAGCTACACACCTATGCATCAGACGTGGAATTAAGAAGAAATTTATATAACTGTCCTGGTTTCATCTGGGGTAGAGTTAGTTTTGTTACTAGCAGCTGGTATAGTGCTATGTTTTGGATTTAGGTTGAGAATAATGTTGACAACAAACTAATATTCTAGTTGCTGTTAAGCAGTCAAGGACTTTTCAGCTTCTCATACTGACCTGCCAACAAGAACGCGGGAGGCACCCAAGGAGCTGGGAAGGGACACAGTCAGGACAGTTGACCCAAATTGGCCAAAGTGATTTTCCGTACCATATGACATCATGGTCAGCATATAAAGCTAGGGGAAGAAGAGGGAAGTGGGGGGATATGTGGAGTTAAGGCATTTTGTCTCCCCAAGTAACCGTTGTGTGTGATGGAGCCCTGCTTTCCAGGAGATGGCTGAACACCTGCCTGCCAATAGGAAGCAGTGAATTTGTTCATTTTGCTTGTATGCGTGGCTTTTGCTTTATTTATTAAACTGTCTTTACCTCAGCCCACAAATTTTCTCACTTACTCTTCTGATTCTCTCCCCCCATCCCACCGTGGGAGTAGTGAGCACCTGGCTGTGTGGTCCTTAGTTGCTGGCTGGGGTTAAACCACGACAGTAACACAATCAAGGACAATTAGAATTCTTTTATTACAGGGAAAGCATATTGCTTACAAAGCAAATGTTACTTATTCCTGTAAAGATCAGGTAATCTTGGTTACAAAAGCTGACAGATTTATTCATTTCACATCCTCTAAAGTAAAAAGACATAATTCTCTTTTTTACCTGGAATTAAAAATTAGTGGGCTACTACCAATTCCTTAGATACATAATATTTCTTTTCTTCTTCGGACAGTTATGAATGACTGGTGGTAGAAAACAACTTTAGTCCAAAAGACATTGAATTGATTTAATTTAAATGGAACAGATAGATCAATTGCAAGCAAGCAAGCAAGCAAACAAACAAATACAACTGTAATTTATTATTATTTCAAAATTATTTGTTTTAACAAATTAAGGAGCCAACTAGTCAAACTAATGAATTAAGTTACCTGAACTATAATATAGAGAAGTTCAAAACTCAGACTGGAAAATGTAATACCAACAAAAGGGAAAATTGATATGGAATCAAAATTAACACCTCACACAAGATATTGAGAATAAAAAATGTAAAAGAAGTTTCTCATGTAAGAGAAGAAAAAGGACTAGTCATGAAAGAAAGAAAGCTAAAAGTCAAGTTTTGAGTTAAAGGGAGATTTGCCAGAAGTAAAACTAAAACCTTAGCAGAGATAGTCTTTTCACTGATCTTCAACTATAAGAAGAATGAAGAAGGTGGGGGAGGAGGGGAAGCGAAAACAAGCAACATTTCTTAAATAAGGATCTTCGAAGTTACTTAAGTAAACTAAATTAATGTTTTGTTTCATTTTCAATAATGACAGTGATGTTGAACACTACAACAAAGGCAATACTTCTAATGAGATATAATAAGTATCTCCGTAAGGTGAGACAAGCTGCAAGTCATGAGTGCATTCAAACTCAAAGGGCTAGATGTAGCTCCATTTCATAATTCTATAGGAATCAGCAGATGAATTCACAGGTTCAACAGTAAAAAATTGTAATAAATTGCTCATGTGAAAGGTAGGGGCGGAGGAATTACATGGCTGGCAAATAGAAAACAGGCTACACTAGTCATTGGTTCAAGAAGAGGAAAAAAAGATGCAGATACTGCAGGCTCATTATTCTCTCTTAATAGATCTTGCCAGACTATATAAACTAAAATATAATGTTGGCAAAGAAACAAATGGATATAACATGGGTATTAATAAAATTAGTCTGGGTATTAGATGAAAGTTTGCAGTCATCAGAGCAGCGTACTTGAGGAACAGACTTCCCACTAGAATAAGGAATTAAAACTAGTACCCAATTTTAAGATAGAGCTTGATTCCTTTATGAATAATATTGCATAACATAATTGTGTGAAGACAAAAGAACTTAATGTCACACCAGTGTAACACACTGAATCTCCAAAAGTGATTGTATGTGATAAAAATGAATTTAAGTCCCTTCATCTTCATATACTATATCTCCAAACCACAATCCAAAATTCTCACCAGAAACAATGTTAAGTTATTCCTTAAGTTTAGCAGGAAAACAACCCCCAAAGTGAAAACTGAAAAACACCTTATGTTCTTATATAATTGTATGTGAATGCAGTCACCTACTGCTGACACCATGGTCCATACAAAATGTGGTAAGGGATGGACAACTGTAGAGAACATACTGCTGTATTACCTGGCTCTGTGTCAGTCTTATCTGATATCTGTTTTATTAGAGAGTAATTTTTTCCAAATACCTCCACTTCTTCTCTGAATAAAATAGATGATGCTTAAAAGAATAGTTAGAGTAAACAAAATGTCCATTGCAAGAACTCTATGGTTAAGTTAAAGGATGAGTTTGGATACTGAAAAATATAACACAGTTCTAATGATAGTGACTGTGATGAGTATTTAGTATAAAAGTATCTTTGGCAAGAAAGATGTGAAGAAGTATTAGAAAGTCTCATATCATGATAGTGGGCTTTGTTAGATCATTAATACTGCATATCATTTATTTTCTGTGTAATATGCNAACAAATACTTGATTTTGGCTAAGCCAGACTAACATATTTTTCTGGTTTTCTACAGAAAGTAATCCTAAGTAGGAACACTACCCAGCAAAGCTTGGATTCTTCTGATTCTTTCTCAGGCTCTTTCATCTCCACTTCTTATTCTGAATTATTTTTTTTTTATCTTTTTCTTTCACAATCCCCAAACTCAACTATCTTCACAACAAATTACATGGAATGTGCTATACATAAATAATGCAAAAATGTACATGTATGTGGGCCTTTACACAATGCTTTCTATCCGCTCTATGCAGTCTTACAAAGGATCATACTTGTAGCAGCATGTCCCAAGGTTTTACAAATCCAGACTGCAGTTAATAAGGGAATATAATACTAAAATAGTAGTGATATTTTATCAATCATCACAGAAAGAATGAAGCTGCAGAATTCAGCTTACTTCAGTCATTTTTTATTCCTTTCAGCATCTGGTATCTTCTGCTTTTTTATGGAATCTTGCCTCAAGGCTCCTACATGATAAACAGCATATTTCCAACCACTGCTTGATAACTTCGCAAGAAAGATTATTTCCAAGACAAGTAGTTGTGCAGCAAAGGCAGTAAGTGGACTCTTGCATCTCAGGTTTTTTCCAGACTAAAGACTGTAAAACTTCTTCCCAGATTTGCATGTAGCTTTAAGCTGGGCTACATGGAAGGCTGTAATGCTCTGTTGGTAACTGGGCATAACACAACACATGGGTCAGTAGCAGAAAAAATGGAGCAGCCCCAGCCTCTGGTAATGCAGGAGAACTTACTGTGGTCCAGCAGGAGGTTCAGCAACATGGCCTTCCATAAGCACTCACTCCAAGATGAACTGACATTCTTCTGTTCAGTAAAAAGGGAGGATGCAAAACTATCACGATGGTATGATGGAAGTAGCTTTAACCTTTCTACTCCCAAAGTGTTCATGACTTGCAGGCCAAGCAGGAAATATCTATGTCAAAGTAAATCATTCATTTTTTCCATTTAAACAATTAATATGACATTCATACAGCTAATTGCTACCCATTCCATTCATGTATGACTACATTGTTTGTTATAAGCTCTAACATGGGTATCATTAACCCATAAAGTCCCCCCTGGGTTCTCAAATCTTTACCTTTTTATTTCTTCAAGTCATTTTTGAATTTTCTTATTCCCAGCTTCACAACTAATTCTGTCCTAAGTTTTGCAACTAAGTTTTGAAGTTTAACATGATCTGCTTTGTTCTTTTCTGGTTTGTTTTTTCCTGATGCTTTGACCTCCACAGAGATTCAGTGAAGCTTCTTGTATTCCAATGTGTTTAAGTTTTTGTTTTAATTATTTGGACATTTTTTCCCTTTTTTAGTCATTTATGAGCAAAGTTAATGACTGTTTTTCCAGTCAGCCGTTTTCCTATGCTTAGCTTAAAAAACAGAAGCAAAGCAGCTTGTCTTCTTGATAACACCTGTAAGCAGCCTGTTTATAAGAGATAATTTTCATTTACTTGTACTGCAAACCTTACTTGTTAAAGGACGGAAACATCTGCAGGTAAATGGCAGATTACATAAGCCAAATATGAAACAAGTTACAGGAATGTCAGGATAACTAATGAGAAAGATGAATAAAATTATTTTAACATGAAACTCAATTATTTCTTACTTCATACTTTCCCAAACTGTTTCTTTTCATATATGATATTATCCAAATGTAAAATACTAAGAACCTAGAGCCAAATTTGAAATTTGCTTTTGGCACAAATTGGTAGCACTTCAATTCAGTCACAGTACCTTCATAGAGGCTAAACTGAGAGGCACTGTAAAAAAAAAAAAGTATGTAAAAATGCTGTTGACTTTAAAAAGAAATTAATTACACCGTTATAAAGAGCTTTTCTGAATAAATTAGTCAGATACAATATCATAAAACTATTTTTATCTACTTAAGGAAAGAACATTTGCAGAAAATGCGCTGTTCAGTGCAAGTGGAAGCTTATCGCAAACCCATAAAACAAGAAAAATTTACTTAACCAATGTTGTCATGATTTGCTAATCCTTAATGCTTTCTTTCCCAGCCCAAAAAGTAACTCCTAGAACAGTCAAGGCAGATGATGTTTTTATTTGTTTTATTAACTCCATGAAGCCCAAAAATACAAAGTACGGTACCAACACCAAACATAAAAGTATACTCATCTATATCCTGATTTCCATTCAAAACTAAAGCTTTAGTAATTTTTTTATGACTGTATCTCCTTCTCTGTATATTCCTGATGAACTCAGAAGTGCTACACATAAGTTTTCATCTAGTCATCCACAATAACTGTTGAAGAAGAACCTGCAGTGAGAGAAAATTTTAGGAGAGTGAACTTTCAGTTGTCCATGGAATTAGCGGATGGGACCCGCAGGAAACTACCCTCAAGGATTTAGCAGCTGAACAAGGCTGGCAGATCTTTAAGGAAATTATTGATTGCAGTTGAATTATTGACAGCAAGAGTTCTCTATTTGCATATTTTCTATTATATTTCTATATGTCATTTGTTTATATGTTCTATAATATTTCTGTTTCTCTATTTCCATATTTCTGTCCCCTTCTCTGGAGGTATTCAAAACGCACCTCGATGCCTTCCTGTCCAACCTGCTCTAGGTGAGCCTGCTTTGACAGGGGGGTTGGACTAGATGATCTTTGAAGGTCCCTTCCAATCCTTACCATTCTGTGATTCCGTGATGTGTAAAAAATCAGGCAAGAAAAGCAGTAGATCAGCATGGCCAGGACCTCCTGGTCAAAGTCAAATGTACGAAGGAAAGTAATAGGCCATGGAACCAGGGACTTGTATCCTGGCAAGAATATAAGGATGATGCTTGGATGTGTAGGGATGGGATCAGGAAAGCTGAAGCACAGGTGGAGTTGAATTTGGTAAGGAATGTGAAGAATAATAAGGGATTCTACAGGTACACTGATCAGCAAATGAAGATTAAAGAAAATGTACCCCCCAATGAATAAGACAGGAGAACAAGTGACAGCTCTGCTCTGATGAGACCCCACCTGGAGTAGTGCATCCAGCTCTGGGGTCCCTAGCACAAGCAAGACACAGACTTGTTGCGGCAGGTCCAGAGGAGGGCCACAAAAATGATCAGTGGGCTAGAGCGCCTCTCCTATGGAGAGAGGACGAAACAGCCTGCAGAAGAGAAAGTACTGGAGAAACCTTATTACAGACATTCCATATATGAAGGGGCCTTACAAGAAAGCTGGAGGAAGACTTTTCAGCAAGGCCTGCAATACATGACAGGATAAGGGGTAATGGTTTTAAACCAAAAGAGGTTAGATTTAGATTAGATATTAGGAAGAAACTCTTTACTTTGAGGGTGGTGAGACACTGGAACAGGTTGCCCAGAGAAGTCGTGGGTGACTCATCATTGGGAATGCTCAAGGTCAGGTTGAACAGCTCTTTGAGCAATCTGTTCTAGTGAAATATGTCCCTACCCAAGGCATGGCATTTGAACTAGATGATCTTTGAATTTCCATTCCAACCCAAACCCGAATTTATTGAAAATTATACATAGAGCTGGGATGGTCTAGAGGAAATCATATGATTATCATAGATAAGCTCTCTGTTGTGCTCTGAACAGAACTGAGGATTGGAATTTGCAATGTCCATTTCCAGTTGTTGCAGCGATTAGTGAGTGGCTTTCCCCACATGATTAATAACATGCATTCACTGAGTTGATATTGATATAATTGGCAGTTTCTCTGTCCTTGTGGCAAATGTCTTGTTACTGCTATATTAAATATTATAAGTAATACATTGTATTTGATCAAATGATCTTACAACGGTGAATATGGTGTATTCCTTATTATCTTTACTTCCAAAATCTGCAGTTCTTGCTCAGTTGGCTATAGGAAAAGAACCTCTTCGAATCAATTAAGTCTTGGCATGAAATCTCATGAAAACAAAAACTGGGAATGAAGGCTTTTAGGAGATTTCAAATATTTGTTTATTATTGCCTTGCTTTATTTCATATGACTTTACCCAATATTTATGAGGAACATATGTATAGAGGAGTGTATAGATGTGCATGGTGTCAAGGTGGAATGAAAAAGAAATTCACATCTCAGACAGAATCTTATGTTTTAGAAATTTTTCCTCTAGTCTTTTCCAGCTTTGTGTTTAATTTGCAAGAGTTTTGGGTAAACATTCCAATATTCAGAGGAATGACTGTTGAGTTTTCTATATTTTTCATATTCTTTAAATATTTGAAGGTGTTTCTCCTGATTTTCTGTAATGTTACCTCATAAAGCACAAGGCAAATAGTCCTTAAATGAATCATCTTCACTTCCTTTAAAAAAAAAAAAATCTTCTGTAGGGTAATCTCTTTTACATCTCCTGTGTAGCATACTGAAACAAAAGAGTTGAAACCATGTTTTAGAAGCATTTGATGTTTTGATTTAGGACCTCTAACACAGGACTTTCTTGCCTTCAAGTTTTGGAAAATGAGGGTGATCTTTTTTTCAGACATTCCCTGAAATGGAAATGTCTTTATCAATAAAGACAATAAGTTAGCATGAGTCAACAACAGGGAGGTGTCAAATATAAAGTTTTGCCACCTTCCAGAAAATATTAATGCAGAGCAATTATATCTGTTTAAAATTTTTTTGAAACCTTCATAAGTACAGTTTTAGATGTGCTGAGATGAAGTGTGAGCAATTTCCAAGCTTTTTTACAGCTTAGTAAATCATTTATATAGGCAGCCTTAATAGAAAATCCTCTTTCTAAATAACATAAAATATTTCGATTATAGAATACTTTACCTTTCTTTAAATTTACACAGATCCAGTAAAAACTTTACTTCATATAACTGCTGTTGCCTAACAGCTTTTATTCTGCAGCTTTAATTGCAATCATAGCAAACTTGGAAATTTGAAAAGAAGGATCATAGCATCATAGAATGGTTTAGGTTGGGAGGGACCTTGAAGATCACCTAGTTCCAACCTCCCTGCCATAGGCAGGGACACCTCTCACTAGACCAGGTTGCTCAAAGCCCCATCCAGCCCGGCCTTAAACAGCTCCAGGGATGCAGCTTCCGCAACTTCTCTATGCAACCTGTTCCAGTACCTTACCCCCCTCTGAGTGAAAAATTTCTTCCTAATATCTAACCTAAATCTACCCTCTTCCAGTTTAAAGCCATTCTCCCTGGTCCTTGTAAAAAGTCCCTCCCCGTCTTTCCTGTAGGCCCCCTTTAGGTACTGGAATGCTGCTAGAAGGTATCCCCGGAGCCTTATTTTCTCCAGGCTCAACAGCCCCAACTCTCTCAGCCTGTCCTCACAGAAGAGGTGCTCCAGTCCTCTGATTCTCTTTGTGGCCCTCCTCTGGACCTCCTCCAACAGGTTGATGTCTTTCCTATGTTGGGGGCTCCAGAGCTGGATGCAGTACTGCAGGCGGGGTCTTACCAGAGCAGGGTAAAGGGAAGAATCACCTCTCTTGACCTGCTGGCCACACTTCTTTTGATGCAGCCCAGGATATGGTTGGCTTTTCGGGCTTCAAGCACAAGTTGCCAGTTCATGTTGAGCTTTTCATCAATCAGCACCCCCAGGTCCTTCTCCTCGGGGCTGCTCTTGATCCATTCTCCGATGAGCCTGTATTTGTGTGTATATCACAAAGTTTGTTATTCTATTTGTGAAAAATTTTTAAAACTGAGAAACCTAAAGGAAAGGACAACCATTTAAAGAATAAGGATAATTACATTGAAGAGAATGAATATGTGAGAAGAAAAGTAAAGCTGGAGTTGGAACTCTTTTTTTATGATGATTAACCTCAAAAGTTAATGTCTCTTATATTTAACTGTAAGTAAGCATCCCACATCAAGTTGTATTAATATTCACAGTTCTTCAAAAATATTATAATTTCCATGAAAAAAGTCACATGCTGTTGTGTATATATTGGGTGGGCTTAGAGTTTTCCTTTGAGTTACCCATCAAAATTTACAACCTCTGAACTACCCGTTGACTGTCACATTTTAATTCCTATAAGACATTCAGTTTGACAGGTTTTTAGAAGTCTTCATTCAAAAAGTAAACAAAAGGTGCAAATAAGTAATTTACAAATGAAGAGTGCTGGTCTTACTGCTATTTTATAGCCTATCATGTTCTAAAGAAGGAATCAATGTCAGACAGCATACTGAGATAGTCCAAACTGTAATCTTTTATATCTTTCAGGTAAAGACTATAACACAATCAGGTAGTTACAGAAAACTAAAAGCCATTTCCTGTGCAAAATCCTAAAGTAATACTGTATAGATCTCTGCAAAAAGGCTTTTTATATAAGTAAATGAGCATCAGCTAAAGTATGAGTAGAATACAGTTGGTGACTTACATTTTTACCTGTGTGAAGTACATATTAATTCATGCCACATCAAATATATCACTTAGTTGTCTTTCAATATGAGCTCCAAGAGCACATACCAAATTTGTAATATATGGAGGATGCAAACTGTCAGAAAGTGAAACTGTAATATTTCTCCCACTAGGGAGGATAAAACCAATAACACCGCAATGATTTGAAGATATAATTCAGAATTGCACCCCTTTCTAGTTAAATTGCATGATAAGATTTTATTATAATTTGCGTTCTAAAGCAAAGAAATCAGAATTTAAAAAGGTAGAAGAGAAATTTTAAGTTAGAAAAACCTCACTGAAGTAGGGAATTAAGAAGGGGGAGGGAAGAAAAAAGCTGTTGATCAAAATAAATCATGAAAAAAATGCCATACATTTTATGTTTTTCAAATAAAAAAGCCAAAATAATTGAAAACTTTGCTTAGATTCCTCAGCATTCTGGAATATCTTGATACTAAGTGCATATATTTTCCAGTGTTCTGTCTCTATAGAACTTGAGCATGTGAAGGTTTTAGGCACATGTTTTGATTGCAGGGACTCACTGGGCCAGCATAACTCCGTATTTCCTGTAGGAAGGGTGACATTTCCAATAATAATGAGATTTGAATTTTCAGGTACTACTACAGTCCTGAAGAAAACTTATACTCTCTTTGTACAGCTTTTGTTTTTCTTCATAGGGAAACTGTGAAGAGAATTATCTGTACTTTTCAAATTTAATCTGAGAGAAAAATTAATGAATAGATATGCAATAGAAAAAGGCAAGAATTGACTATGCAGAACTTTCTTAATTTTCCAATGTCTTCAGTTTGGACAACATCCAAACTCTATTTAATTTTCTTTAATGTACTTTGCCCAGCACTAAAAATGTCCCCAAAGTTTTCTCTTTTCTCCCTTGGTAAAGGGAGCAAAGAGTTTTGATCTATTATCTTTGGCATGGCCTCTGGTTTCAACTGGGAACTCTGGATAATGAAAAGGACTGTTCTGTGCCTGATTTTTCTTTGAACTTTGGAGAAATTCATCCAAGCTGCTGCAAGGAATTATGACAATGAGTCCTCTGAAGACATTCTTATTTTTGTGTATCCATTTATGCCAAACCAAAAATATTCATCAAAAGGAACATGCAAAAGTATTTGTCTTATTTTTTCTTTATTCTTTCCTTTAACTATTATTTATTTCTTACAATATTCAATGGTATATGTCCTTCCATGCTTCTGTCAGAGCTTTCATCGCACTTTTAAAATCTAGACGAAAATGTCAAAGGCATAAAAGCCTTCTATTTCTGCAGTCATTTGGTTCCACTTGTGTACTTAAACTTGCAGTGGAAATCTAACTTAATAGGCTCCTGTTAAATACAGAGATGGATGAAAACATGTTAACTCTCTTTCTTATGCCACAGGAGTTGCCTAATGTTTCTACCTAACTCATCAATAAACATGTAAAAATCAAGAATAAGTTATTATGGCTAAACATTTTAGTAATCCAAACCATTCAATCATTGAGATTCTTTTAAATTGAAGGCTTTTTAAAAATAGGGGAAAAGGCAGCTTTCTTAATTTGTGCAGAGAGGTGGCCTAGTTAATCAGCACTGATTACCCCAGCTTGGCCTCTCAGTTATGTTTGTTAATTAAAGCACTTTCTAATGAACACTAGCTCAATTCCCCCCATGTGGAGGGCAGGCTGGGAGATGATAGACATCTAAACTAGGATTCTTTTTCACTTGAATACATGGGGATTCTTTCTCACTTGAAAAATCATAGCTGAATTAATCGAAACAGAAAAAAGCATTTTTGTCTGCATAGTCTTTTATCTTCAGGGCCCCCTGGCTATCAGTATGGGGAATATCAATGGAGCGAACATCTTTTAGTGGGAGTAATCATCATCATCATGAAGTGTTCATCAGAAAGGAAGACAAAATGCAATTAGGTTGGATTTACAATCGGGCCAATAATTACTATTCAGATGTCTCAGCTGTATGGAAAATACAGGATTCTGAACTGTGACTTTTTTGTTTGAATGTGAGTCTTTTTCCTCCCTTTTTTGCTCTCTTTTTCTTTTAAACATTTATAAAACATGTCAGTCATGATGTGGCACAGCTGAATAATTGTCATAGAGTCAAATGCTTGCAGATGGTTAATGGAAACAGAGAATTAAATGAACAGCAGTAAAGAAACTCATGCAAAATTAAAGAACCCTATTGCAAATTTAAAGGGTCATTTGGTTTCATCAAAAATCAAATAATATGAATATGTTATTCTCTGCATGAAAGAGACTATGTCAAATTGTTTTGAGAGCTGAAAAATGAGCAATCAATGGTGTACTAATGAAATTTCTGAAAAATCATGCACTATTGAAATATCTAGTAATTGCCAGTTAGGGACTACAGAAGAAAGCTTGATTTTGGTGACTGAATTTTGTTACTTACCATTTACTTAAGTTATTTAAGTCTATACTTAAAATACAATAGGATCCTACAAAAAATATAGAAATGAGGATTAAACTAAGTAGCCTTTACCCTATCCAAATCAGGTTTACTTTTTGAAAATTATTTTTTTGAGAACTTCTTATCAGATGTAAGTAACTCAACATTTCAGTAGACATTATATCACCAAAGTATAGAAGCAATTTGTGCACAGACCTGCAAGGTCTTAGAGCTGCGTTATGAGATTAAGCTCTCATCTGTGTGACATTTTTGGAGGATGTAATTGATAAATCCTTTGTAAGGAACAAAGTTATCTTTCTGGTACAAAAGTATTTGTGATACCATTTAGTAAGTATCACTTGGAAGTGGATCTAAGTTAAAGATACTTTAAAATGGATTTCAACATTGCAAAACATTGTATTCTCTATAAACTTTTAATTATTTTTCATCTCTCTTTCATCCTTTCCCAGTAAAGTATGAAACTAATATCATTATCTCTGTCCATCATGAAAATTATTTCAAAAGGGTTTTTTTCTCTTAATCTAAGAAAAAAATATAATTATAAATAAATCAGATATGTGTTAATCATACACCATTAATTATATTTTGATAACTGAAAACACTTTGAGAGGCACCAATGTCTACAAAAGAGAGGATTTTCATCATGTGATAGATTAAAGAGGAAATTTGAACTAATCATTTGACAAAACCAGAAATGGCAACTGCCTCTGAAAATACTTAGTAAAGAAAAAACAAAACTTAATAGCTACAATTAGTATGATTTTTTTTTATTTTTCTTTTAATATCTGGACAAATTATAAGTCATCTAATCTTGTGCTAATCATAAAATAAAAGCAATTACAAATTTTTATTTTTCCCTCTTGACATGTGCCTTTGAGAATGCTATAAGTATACCTATGATTTCTTGTCTGCTATAATTCCTGCAGAGTTGATGCGTTGCTTATTAAATAGAAGCAGAGATGAAAATATTGATCTTATTTTCCCATTCTAGTAGGTACAAGGCCTCTTCTCTTAAATCTTTTTGAATAACTACGTTACACAAGCTATCTAATAGCTTGTGCAATATCTAGTAGAGTTTAAAGTGAAAGTTTCTTTCCCATTCTTATGATACAAAGAGTTTCAAACAGAAAATAGCTAAGGAATGATGAATGCTTCATTGTAAATACACTGTAAATAAGCATTGCCTCTCCAGATTTTACTTAAAGACTTAATGCCATTTCCCAAATTGTATTGGCTCAAGTATGGAAGCATCTGTATATTTTTCACCAGATATGTTCACATTATTCAATTTTTAAATGACAAATATACAGTACTTGCCATGAGAAATCAATCTCTCACAGCAAATAAATGTGGCGGAATAATCCATACACTGCATATAAAAATAGTAGGCTTTTACTGACCTATTATTCTTTATGAATGTGTTTTTAAATGCTATTTCTAGCTGTATGGCTATCATTTTGAAAATGTAATTTGTGATATTTTTTTGATCCTTTTAATGGAGCTGGATTTTTTTTCTTATAAAACATATTTATTTTCCTCTATGCAATTCTACGGATGCACTTATTAAAAAAAATATTCTTTTCTTTTAAAATGAAGCTGTCTGTTTCATGGCAGGGAAATGAAAATGGCTTTTGTCCAGCATGTTTTACCTCATGGTCATTGTTGAACTTCATAAGGAAGATATGTTCAGTAGTTTCATATAAATCCAGTACCTCTTTTGCAGCACCTGATGGGTAAGAGGAAAAATCTTGCTTAAATACTGAACTATCAAATGATATTCAGACCCTTTAAATTCTTTTATATCCTTCTTTGGTCTTCTTGGAGACAGCAGTATCCCAAGAGGTTACAAATGTTCAGTTAGATAGGAGGATTAATTTAGGGAAGATGCTCCCAGCTTCATACCAATTATAAAGCAGTACCATCATACACTGTGCCTGCAGGTTTAAGCTTGCATTCACTGTGCAAGCAACTACAGAGAAGAAATATGTTGGCACTGTCCCTGTCACGTCCTCTCTCCTTTCTACCAAAGATCTCCTCTATCAGCCCAAAACCACTGCTTTCAAGCTTTGTGGGAAGCCAGATGACGTGTTTCCATTGGTGATAGTGGTGGGCTGCACTAACATGATCAGCTTTGCTCTGGGTTAACTGAGAAGCTTTTAACCTCATGGGTGAGAGATAGAGGGAGAAAGCCGGATGTGGTGAGAAAACATATGAAGATGATAACACTTTAAAGCAGCCAAGTTGCAAGAAAGGCAATGTTTTACTGTATCTAATAAAAGGGGAAAGATGGAAACAGAAGAGAAGGGATGTACTTTCTTATCACAAACTTTTTGAGAATTTGCCAAAATAATGGAGCAGGCAGCATCCATGAAACTGTTGATGATGGAAAAGCTTGCAGGTCGAGATATAAGAACAGGGAGATTGCTCACCAATTACTGTCATAGGCAAAACAGACACGACTTGGAAACGTTAGTTTAATTTATCACCAATTAACAATAGAGTAGAACAGTGAGAAACAAAACCAAAACTAAACCACCTTCCCACCACCCTTCTTCCCAGGCTCAGCTTCACTCATGATTCTTCAACCTCTTCCCCCTGCAAGTGGATTCAGCGGAATGGGGAATGGGGGTTGTCATAAGTTCATAACATTCCATCTCTGCCACTCCTTCCTTCTCATGCTTTTTCCCTGCTCCAGTGTGAGGTGCCTCCCATGGGAGACGGTCTGTCCTGGTTTGAGGTAAAATCGAACCTCGGTTCTGTTACCGTTCGGTAACTTCACTTTTTAGCTAAGCTTCTTCTAACTACTGAAATTAACAGCATATTGTGCAGAAACTCTACGCTCTCAGACTGATAAAACCTATGTTTATAGTTGTTGCCAAGACATGGTATGCAGAGAGGCTCTTGCTTATACTTATTGCTATAACACCCAAGGTCAGATAATGTTGGTATTTGCCCTGTTGGAGGGTGGGAAGCAGAAAAGTGTAGAGGGGTCACACCTGCAGGGAGGAGCGGACAGGACAGTTGACCCAAAACTGACCAACAGGGTATTCCATCCCATCTGCCTCATGCTCAGTACAAGAGCTGAGGGATCAAAGGGGTCAGCCTTTTTCTTCAATGGCCATCTATCTGTTCGTCTGCCTTTGATCCCAATACATGCATTCCTGAATCCAGATCTGGAATCCAGTTCCTGTCTGTGACTGAGTCCAGTCTGGGACTTCCCCTGTGCCAGCCAGTGACGTGATTGTTGTCCTGGGAGCTTGATATGGTTTTGTATGTATTTCATTATTTCCTTTTTATTTTATTATTAATATTTCGTTAAAGTAATTTAGTTCCTTGTGAACTCATAAGTCTCTCTCTCTCTCCTGCCTCTCTCTGAAGAGAGGTAGGGGATAGCATCTGTCGTTCCATCTAGTGCCCAGTTCAGCCCAAGCCACAACACAGTCCTTCACAAACTGCTTCAACATAAGTCCTTCACATAGGCTGCAGTTCTTCAAGCACTGCTCCAACATTGGTCCTTTCCAAGAGATACAGTCCATCAGGAAATGATTGCTCCAGCCTGGGTCTCCAATGGGCCACATTTCCTTTCAAAAAACCTGTTCCTCAATGAACTCCTCTCCACAGGCAGCAGCAGGTCTGTCTTGGAGCTGGCAGAAACTGGCTGTGTCTGACATGTGGGCAGTTCCTGGTGTCTTCTCAGAGGAGTCATCCCTGCAGGTCCCCTTCCTGGTACAGAAACCTTATTGTGTAAACCCAATGCAGAATCTTTTCTACCAAAGCTGTTTATCTTTTTTGAGTAACAAATTTTTGGAACAAGAATTGTTAACTGATCATTGAAATAAGTGCTTAGTGTCTCCAGTTTACTATTAGACATGAACTAGGTGTTACTCAATAATCATCTGAGGCTATATCACCACAATGATGAGCTGCATTAAGGTTGTGAGAATCTCTGTGTGTATTTGAAGCTATTGAGGTGAACTTACAATACTATTTTTTATTTTTCAGTGTCTGGAATTATCATTAAAATATATATTCATCACACAATCTGCAAACTTCAAAAACTTCACTTACATCACAGAAAGAATTCTACACAACAAAGTCAAAATAACATCGTCACAACAGCGAGAAGGATAGAAAATTTACACACACTCCACCCCTCATCCCTTCACCACAATTTTCCCATACCTGGAAAAATAAAATTAAATTTGTAAATGTTTAATGGCATCCAGTTTCAAGTCTGTAATTTTTGTAAATCTGTTACATCTTGTATATGGAACATTCAATGTAAAGTATACTAATTAAAATTAAGAAGAGTTATTTTTCAAGAAATTTGTTCTTTCTAGCTGGATTTTTAATGGGGTTGAAACATGTTCTTACAACACGATAGTCTTTGGGGAATGCCACTGAACTCTGTTACAAAACCTGTAGAAGACATAGAGAAAGCTTTATTCAAATGTGACTATTATAACTTGGGAGTTACGACTGTTTTCTTATCTTATTTATTAAAACAGTGTTTTTAATTTGCAACATTGATTTCCAATTTCTTTCCCTCAAAAAAAAAAAAAAGGCATAAAAAATTCTCAAAATCAAATACAAATTATAAGGGCAAATTGGGCAGGAGATGTAAAATATTCAAATGAGCACTGAAACTTGCTTATCGTCTATTATCATTCCCATAACAACTAAGTACAATATTTTACAATAATGGAGATAAAAGGAAGGAAAAGATGCTGAAAGTCTCTAGTAAAGTAACAGTGTGCCTTTATGACCAAATACTGTACTGATGCAGATAGGTGCCATTGGCTATATAATGTGTTAACAGGCAACTTGGTTCTATGTTTATTTCTCAACTCCTCTATGTAATGGTAGAGTTTAATCAACTCATACACCGACTATCAGATTGTAAAAAAAAAATAAATATGTTGCTAAATGAATCACAGTGTTACAAAGTGCACTAGAGAAATATTTTTTTTTTCTAAAATTTCCCATAAAGAGTTACAGCATGGGGCACTATTGCTGTATTTCAGTCTAACATCCCCAAATTCTCAAGGATTTGGTATCACATAATAATCTTCATTGTAATTACAAACATAGACAATACCTTCTGATGCCCAGGCACCGAAAGATCTCAAAGTACTCTACAAATATTAACTAAAGCTCATAAAACCCCTATGAGGAGATTTAAAGGATCTCTAGCATTCTTTTTACCTTTTCTATAATGCAGCCATCTCACTCAAGAAAACAGAAGTTTTGCAGGAATGTGCAACATTACGAAACAGCAATAGATATTGAATGGAAGGATAGTACGACATTAATTTGAAACTCCCTGGCAAATTTAGATAAACAGACTGCAATTAATCAGAGTTGAAAATTGACTGTAATTAAGGCTAATATTTCGACACAACTGAAAAATGTCTGAGGTATTAGACAGAGGTTGTGGAGTCTCCCACTCTGGAGACATTCAAAACCCACCTGGACGCCGTCCTGTGCAACTTGATGTAGGTGACCCTGCTCGGGCAAGGGGGGTGGACTAGATGATCTCCAGAGGTCCCTTCCAACCCTGACCATTCTGTGATTCTGTGATTAGTAATCATGAGAAGTGTTACACAAAAGCTTTCTCTACCGTTAAAAGAAACTGCATACATGAATTCCCTAATGTTTAAGGCAAACTTACACTGATTCTCCTCATGCTAGGAGACAGCGTGAAAATCCACTGGATATGTTTATTATCGAAAACAGCTTCATCCTGTTTCCAACAGCTGTTTTGGTCTCTAAGTAGGATGCCACCACCAGAGTAAGCAGGAGTAACTTTGTATAAACATAACAGTCATTGTTAATCTCTATAAGACATTTGCCTTTTATAACCTACTATGTTGGTGAGTTATTGAATTGCATTCCTGAATTACTTCCTGCTCCTCCAAGTCAATTAACACTTCTGCAATTGCTGAGAGTGTCTCTGAGGGGAATCTGGATTGCTTTCGAATTAGCCCTCTAGCTTTACACAGGATGTGTAAACACATAATACTGCCCCTCAGTTGTCAAATCTCTTGCTATTTGCTACATACAGTTATGGCATTCTCTGGGTCATCTTTTGCCAGAATCATCATTCCAATCTTTTTGATAATAAAAAATTACATGATGGACTAGGACTGTAATAGCCTGAGACATTTCTAGCCAGGCCTGAAAATTAACGAACTCTATCACTACACTCTGTCATTAAAACATCATTTCCTGTCATCGTCTGCCCAACAGTAGCATGCTATTTTTACAACACTTCTAATGCCCTCCACCCTCCCATTGATATCCCAGGGTTTTCCTTACATGCACTTGGTTAATCTTTCCAGAAAAAAATTGTTAGTACTTTCATCCAAGTTCCCAAATGATAGGCTGAGTAATTTGTTTAGTTTATTATTAAATCTAAAGGTCAAGAGGGTAGAAAAATTGGCCATAGTTTTCCCATCTCCAACTGTTCCATAGCAGCTATGGAATTAGCCCTATCAGTTGCAAAATACCTTTTTCACCTCAGGATATTTATATGTATAGGTAAGGATGAGTACCTGAGGGCATTCACTTTCATTTTTGAGGCTTTTTTAAGCTTTCTGATTTTTTTTAAATCTTAAAAAAGGCTTTTTGTAGAGATCAGTCCTTTCCTGAGCTCCTCAAGCTCCTAGCACTTTAGCGTTCCTCCTTTCATTTTGGAATGTCATCCTGTACTTTCTCCGTGCTATTGCCTTCCTCTTGTGACTATGTATTTCACTTGATAGATCTGAGGTATTTTCCTGTAGAACAGTTTTTGCTGACACTTTGTACTGAGAGGCCAGCTTCTCACTTTCGAGAAGGATGCCTTTCCTGGTTTTTGTGTATGATATGGTTCCGATACAAACACCGTAGCCATACAGTCATATTAACTTGATAGTGCCCTTATTATTGTTTTATCTCATTCACTACTTAGTTGCACCAACTGCAACCCACAAAAAATAAGTAATTTCTTTTGACATTTTGGTCTGTATATCATGTCATGCTTAAGTTTTTTAATACTGAGGCCTGATACATCCTCCCAAGATATATATTTGAGTCTAATTTCCCATTGATTTATAGTGGTTAACAGCTGCATTCAATTCAACAGAATTTGGACCTAAATTTCCTACCCCTTACCTCTCCTCAGTAAAGTCAGGTTGGGTTGGTTCCTACATTTCTTAATTCTGTAGTGAACATACTATAGATGCGAATTTGATTTATGACTTCCTGAGACGTTACTGGAAGCAAAGGGTTCTACTGATTTAACATTTGTGATAGCATTCCCTTCATAATTATAACGTTGGAGCAACAATTTCCTTCACTTTTTGCAATACAGCATAAACCAAGCCATCCTTAGCCCTGAGCTGCTCCTCTGAACATCTGTATCACCTCTTCATGTTGTTGGTGACCAAAGGCTGCAATAACTACCTCTGTCTAGACTACATCTTTCAATGTGGGTTTTTGAAACATGTTGAAATTCTGTTGGATTTCCTTCAGCTACTCATTACCCATTTTCAAACCAGCCACCTCTCTCTAAACATTGGTCTTTTCATCAATAATTCTTTTCAGGTTTATATCAATGTCTCAATAATCTCACATTTACACTTCTAAATATTTACTTCTGGTACTTCATTTTCATACTTGCTTTTCTCCATTCTCCATTCATTTTTTAATATACCCAGTCTGATCTTCAATATCAGAGTGGTTCTACGTACAGAAAAGCACAGGTTTTATTTTTGCTTTGATATTTAGTTATTATTTCTCAGAGACACTTTCTTGTATTTTTTTCAGCAATCAAGCCCTTTAAGATTACCCAGTTTCCATGGTCCATGTTTTTATACAGTTGATATTGTAATTTTCCACTTTTATCTCTGCTTCAGGTACAGTCCAGCCTCATTCTTCTTTAGTCACAGTATCTAACCTTTGTCATCTTCTTTATTCCACTGTTCTACATTCTGCAATGTGTACGCACTGATTTTAGGTGTCTGACATACCTGTCCTGTGGGACTTGCCCTCATTGTGAGGACCCAGTGCTTTTAGGAATGACAGTTTGTGATATAGAGAAATTATCTACCAAAATTATCTACTACCACAAGAATTTTCCTGCCCACCAAAAAAAGATTTAGGGATAGCAAGAACTCACATTTCAAACTATTCGTAACTCCACACTATTTTTTGAATATATGTGTAAGAAAATATTTCCTCATTGCAAATATACAGCTGTACAAGGCATTACCAGTATTATTCAGAAGATTTCAGAGGACACCCTCAGGCTTTGAGCATTCTTCCAGTGTTCTGCTGAAAAACTCTCTCTTTAATCCAACATGTTATCTAAGTTATAATTTTTCCCTGACACATTAAGACACTTGTTGCCCTACTTCTCTGATCAGCTAACTTAAACTCCCTTACCTTATAGCTCTTTTAGAACATGGGGGTTTTTTTCCTTTTCTACTTCTTTGGCAGAAGGACAGAAGGCAGTAAATTATCACTTTTATTTTTGCTTTTGTATTGGTGAGCGGCATGCCTCCAAACAACAACAAACACATTTTCTTAAAATGTATTTCAATATTATTTTATAGCAACTGCTTTTCTTTTCTCTACCTTTAAAAAATAGGGGTTTTCTTTGTTTTTGCTTTTAATATAAATTTGTCAGTGATCTGCTGTGTAGCCTGTGTTTTTTGCAACACAAAGGAATAGCCAGGAAACTATAGTATGGGAGGCAGATAAGGGGAAAGCCAGAGAGAATTATTAAAAGAAGTTCTCTCTGGAAGATGGAATCTCACAAAATTGGACATATAGCTAACAATCACCTCCCTCTTTAATTCATTAATAATAAAAGTTAAAACTTAATAATTCCTTTACTAGAATGATCGTTACTGGATAAAAATCCAGATTTACTATAGGTTTATACTAATATATGTTATATGAACAGATTTTATAGATTATATAAGTCACAAGCAATTTCTGCTCCTACAGTATAATAGCATACCCCGATTCAGATAACTGTAAAGGGAAAAAAAAAAAAAATTCTTCACTATGGTAAATGTGTGTTTGAATTTTGTTGACTTCGGTGGTACTTAATTATAAGTACAAAAGAAGACATCTGAAAGACTCATTATGTGGTTTGACATTGTATAAAAAATGTGAATTTGTATTGTCTTTCTCTCCTGCAACATAGGTGTGTGGCTCTGTAGAGATATATATCAATATACCTCATTTAATGTTGTTAAAATTCTCTTTCTAACAAATATTTTTTTTAAATAATCTGACTAATATGAGGCTCTAAATTACTGAATATATTTACCAATATATATAATTTCATAAACAGCATAGGTTAGTTATAGATATATTAGTTAATAAACTGTATCAGACATGATACAATTTTCACTTGATGGTATCTGCCCAGAACAGTCAAAAGAGTGAACAAACAATGACAGCAAGTTGTAGTTCAATCTAAAAGGAGGGGTGTACTTTATCTAGTTCAGGACAGGATACACCGACAGAATAATATAGAGAAGCTTTATTACTACTGGACATGCTATATGAATAAATAAATAAACAAAGAACAAAGATTTATATTCGCTTCACTGCCTACCAATTTCTGCCTTTCAGAAGGAAGTTTCACCCAAAATAATTTAAAAAGATAATGGGAATTCAGAAAGATATAAAATGTCTAAAATAACACTCTCTGCACATGCTTGAACTTTGTTATTATTCTTAAATATTCCCACAGATTGTAAATAGTAAAGTTCCATCAATTGGATTAGAAAGAGAAAAAGGCAAATTCTGTACTTAGCTAACTGAGTGCTTCCATGAACATTTTGCATCTACTCATTAATAATTTGATATAACTTGAAATAGAACAAATCACTTCATTCCTGACATGCAATATATAATGATAACTATGAGTCCCTCACATGGGTCACAGACATCAACAGGCAGACAGAATGAAATGTTCTTTTGCTGAGTGTAATACTGTTTCCACAGATCACCTCCATCATATTAATAAAAATGTCTTTACAGACACATGTACATCAAATGAAGGAGAAGAAAACCTATTAAATTCTATATAATGTATGCAATATTTCTTGTGAAGCACCTAGTTTTTATCTTATTTTGGTTCACAGAAACTTCCTGTCATTTATTCCTTTCAAAATTACTTCTTCAGAATTCTTCTCTTAACATATATGATATGTAGTACTCACGAATTCTTCACATTGTAAAAACCAGACATGCAAGAAACCAGCTTATTTTGAAGGGAACTAAGGAAATTCTGAGTAATATGTCTTCCTAGTATGCACATATGATAAATTTTCTTTTG
The DNA here is from genome assembly GCA_008711295.1 of Anarhynchus alexandrinus. NCBI lineage: Eukaryota > Metazoa > Chordata > Aves > Charadriiformes > Charadriidae > Anarhynchus > Anarhynchus alexandrinus. The sequence continues at coordinate 2,426,833 of VUYV01000103.1, forward strand.
AATCTCTGTAGTCTGTTGATGACGGAATATTGGCATTTAATATTTGTGAAATAGGAATGAATAATGCCTAGAATATGGGAATGCCTGATTTTTTTATTTTTTTTTTTTACAGCATTATGATTGATTTAAGTGTGATACTACTTTATGAAACCCAGCTAAAACTTAAAAACACTGTCTGGATGGACCACCCAACATGCTGCAAAGTGAGGAGGTTCTTCAAAGTAAGCTATTTGTCTCTGCAGATATTTAAAACAAGTTCCAGGTTTTCAAACTGAAAAAAAAAAATGTAGACCATTCTTTGATTTGTGATCTCTGACTGTAGCTTATAAACTCTTTGGGATGTTATTTTTTTTTTCTTAAATCAGTTCACTTGCTGAAAGGTAAGTGCACACGATTTACTCAGATTTATACTTATGCGATCTCAAACTACTTTTGCATTGTACATATATACACGTCTTCAGATTAATTTCACTCAAAAAAAATAAGGATTTTCATTTGGAAGCACATCTAAATGAGCACCTACATGATCCATCCAGTGTCACAATTAGACATTTGTGGAAACTGAAAATTCTGAATGTGTAATCCTTAAATTTCATATGTCCCATTTGCATGAGAAAAAGTATTAAGGTTAAAAGTACAGTGTGGCAAATCACATTGTATAGCTGACTTTCTCTGAATAGAAAAAGCAGGTTTACAGGCCTATTCAGTCATGCAGTTTTGTTTCACCTCATTTCCTCTTTTGTGCTTCCTATGACTAGTCTTGCTCATTTAACAAGGTATAGATAAATTTGTAAATCAGTTTTTCAGTCACAGACCCAGTGATGTTTCAGATTTAGATTTCTTCGCACACTACTCTTATAATAAGTTTACTGAATGAGGCTTGAAAACACCCTAAGGCTACCTTGATGATATTTATCCTGAATGAAGCATATAATAGAAATAAACTTACCTATTTGTAGGGAAACACCAGTGTATTCACCATTAACTATTTGGAAGTGAGTTCAATTACGGAATCATAGTCACACCTTCCAAATTCCCTAATACAGAGCTATTGATTGCATTTCTAGAGACATTATCTGTCAAAGCCCATAGGAAAAGTAGATTCTGTAGAAGTATAGTTTTCCAGTTAAGATACTTTGTAATAAATTTTTTATTATTAATACTTCAAATTTATCTCTATTTACTCTACAACATTTAAATTTATTATGTCCAAGGACTGCTATAACAGCTTGTTATCTTAATTGTCTATCATTTAATGAGATGTTGCAGCACAGAACTTTCTTTTCTTGAACATAACATAGCCACAGAATCACAGAATGGTTGAGGCTGGTAGGGACCTTTGTAGGTCAACTGGTCCAACTCCCCTGCTCAAGCAGGGCCACCTCAAGCCTGTTGCCCACGACCATGTCCAGACTACTTTTGAATATCTCCAAGGATGGATACTCCACAATCCCTCTGGGCAACCTGTGCTAGTCCTCAGTTACCTCACAGTGAAAAAGTGTTTTCTGATGTGCAGATGGAGCTTCCTGTGTTGTTGTTCATGCCCCTTGCATCTAGTCCTGTCACTGGGCACCACTAGAAAGAACCGGGCTCCATCTTCTTTGCACCCTCCTTTCGGGTATTTATATACATAGGTAAGATCCTCCTGAGCCTTCTTTTTTCTGAGCTGAACAATCCCTACTCTCTCAGCCTTTATTCTTAGGAGAAATACTCCATTCCCTTCGTGGACCTTTGTTGGACTCTATCCAGTATGTCCATGTCTCTCTTGTACTGGGGAGCCCAGCACTGGACACAGTAGTCCAGATGTGGCCTCACCAGTACTGAACAGAGGTGAAAGATCACATCCCTCGAGCCACTGGTGGCACTAATAAAAGACATGTAGATATGTATTTACAGACCCAAAAGCAGCCTAAGGATAAGTGCAATCTTAAGGGACTTTTGCCTGAGAAAATATAGACACCTATCTTTATACCTGTAGAGGCAGGGAGGGAGTTCTGATAATTCCATTTTTGGACAGTGATGTCTTTGCGTTGACAGATGACACAGAAATTGCCACAGTTTCTGATCACATCTAAATGGCACACTGAGCCTTGGAACTTCAGCCCTGAAATGCACATTAGCGATGCCCAAGTGGGTGCCCAAACTCAGTCAGAGACTGTTAAAAAAAAAAAAATATTTACAGGTAAACACAGACACAACTAATAACTGTGAAAAAGGACAGAACTACGGGTCTCCAAACCAGTCCATGAGGTCTGAATTAAAATCAGTGATGCCTTCATTTGCTAGATGTTTTACTTTTAAAAAGGCCAAGTGCTCAAAACAACAGTTACCTGAATGCACATGCTGAATGACTCTTATGGTATTTCTTACAATGAGCTCACCACTGCCGGGGCATTTAATGACTTTATATCCTGAAGAGATTGTAACTAGTGACTACAATAGTGAAAAGAGCAGTCACCATTTCAATTAAACAGTGTTGGTAAAAGTGCGCTAGTGGATTACCGTCATCCGCCACAAAGCAAGGAAGAGCAAAGGACTGTGGTGGATTCACCTCAGGTGGTTGCATATACACACCAAACCTCACTCTCGCTCCTCCTTCTCAGCAGCACAGGGGGAGAAAATATGATGAAAAAGCTTGCAGGTCAAGATATGAACAGGGAGTTTGCTCACCAACTACTGTCATAGGCAAAACAGACACGACTTGGAAACGTTACTTTAATTTATCACCAATTAACAATAGAGTAAAACAGTGAGAAACAAAACCAAAACTAAAATTACCTTCCCAACACCCTTCTTCCCAGGCTCAGCTTCACTCATGATTCTTCAACCTCTTCCCCCTACAAGTGGATTCAGGGTGATGGGGAATGGGGGTTGTTGTCAGTTCATAACACTTCATCTCTGCCACTCCTTCCTTCTCATGCTTTTTTCCCTGCTCCAGTGTGGGGTGCATCCCATGGGAGACAGTTCTTCACAAACTTCTCCAACATGGGTCCTTCCAACAAGCTGCAGTCCTTTTCAAGAGGTACAGTCCATCAGGAAGAGATTGCTCAACTTGGGTCCACAACCATGGGCCACAGTTCCTGCCAGAAAACCTGCTCCTTCATGACATTCTCTCCGCAGGCCACAGATCCTGTCAGGAGCCTGCTCTGGCATAGTCTCCCAATGCGCTGCATCTTCCTTCAGGGAACCTCCGCCTGCTGTGCCATGGGGTCCTCCGTAGTCTGCAGAGGGACAACCTGCTTCAGCATAGTCTTCCCCTTGGGTTGCAGGGAAATCTCTGTTCCAGCACCTGAAGTACCTCCTCCCCCTCCTTCTTCACTGACCTTCATGTCTGCAATGTTGTTTATTTCACATTGCTCTCACTTGTCTTTCCCCCAGCTGCTGCACTGGATTTTTTACACTCTCTTAAATATGTTATCACTGAGATGCCACTAGCATCATTGATGGACTGAGCTTTGGGCAGCAGCAGGTCTGTCTTGGAGCTGGCTGAAACTGGTTGCGTCTGACATGGGGGCAGTTCCTGGTGTCTTCTCAGAGAAGTCATCCATACACACATATCCCCTTCACTAAGTGCAAATGGCCACTGTCATATTTCTCTTTGCAGAACATTTTTTCCTATTTTGTAATGAAATCTAAACTGAACTTTGAAAAAGATTTGTCATACATCCATTTTTTTTTATTTTATGCATAAATGATTAGTATTTTGAATATTTTTTTTTTCCTTTTTGTTGAAGGAAGTATTTCAATTGACATCCCCAAATGTTGATTACTTAGGAATTATGTCATCAAGTAATAATTACTTTCCATCTACCAATTAAAAATAACATTTCATTTTGAAATGCAAAGTCAAGTTTCAGTTTGAAATTGTTCACATTCTGGTATCTGATTTTTCTTTCAACTATTTTTTGCTGTAGCAGTACAACAGGCCTGACATAAATTTTACCTTTACTTTCCAAGGATCTTAAAAGGTAATGGTTATTAACTATCAAATGGAAAGTATGATGAAAAATAACACTGGAAAGCTTAATGTTATTTGCTAGCTATTATTCTTTCAATAGAAAATTTAGTCTCTTTTGACCACCTATATTCAAGGATGTCACAGTGAAAAACAAGATGCTTCAAAACAAGTAACAATTTTTAGAGGCTTGAAGTTACTTCTATGTATGAAAGTATCGTGACTGTTTAATTGAGATACACGAGAAATTAAAGCAGATATGAGAAGGCTATACAGAATAATAAATGGTGTAGGTAGAGAGTAAGCTCAGCATCCCCATTTACACTTTCACATAAAGGCAAATCCAGAGATTTTCAAACAACATTTAAAATTACTAACCAAGTGCTTTCCTAAATGAGGTCGTTTTGTTGGCTCAGTAATACAGCATTCAAAACACAATACAACTTTACATTATCTTTCCATGGAAACTATTTGCAAGCACTTTGCAACATTAAGAGCAGAACTGGAGATAAGTAGTAACAGAGGAAGAAAATAAAATAACAGGTGAGGCAGAACAGAGATCTTTGCAGCTGGGATTTGTAATGAACTGATGAAGTAAAGTAGCAGAGTTACACAAGAAACCAAGTTCAGATCACACAGATTATATAGTACTTTCATATATAAAAAAACCCCTATACTATGCAAGATAACAGAGGAAAAGACAACTTTTTGGCCTAAACAAGGAAAGGCAAAGAAAGAGGAAATGACAAGATATAGGAAATACAGCAAGCTGAAAGAGAGCTTCAAACAAATGGAATTCTACCGCAGCATAAATAAAAAAAGCTATAGCGGGATGGTTCTGCTGCAAAGCTTTGGAAGGGAGATAACATTCACCAGTGAGGAATACCTAGATCACTTCACATGTTAAGGGACTCTAATGTTTTTAAGTGACTGCCTGCTCTTTTTACATTATAGTTTTCTTTACTGTCAGATTCATCTGGCAGATAACAATTCCAGTAGCCTGCTGTGGTGGGTTGACATTGGCTAGCCACCAGGTGACCACCAAGCCACTCTATCATTGCTCCTCCTCAGCTCAACAGGGGAGAGGAAATATGACAAAAGGCTCATTGGACTTCAAAGGTAAGGACAAGGAGATCACTCAGCAGTTAACACCACGGGTGAAACAGACTCGTCTTGGGGAAATTGATTGAATTTATTGCCAATCAAAAGTCAGAGTAGGCAAAGGAGAAGTAAAAACAAATCTCAAAACACTTTGGCCCCACTCCTCCCTTCTTTCTGGGCTCAACTCCACTCCTGATTTTCTCTAACTCCTCCACCCCCAAGCAGCACAGGGGGGTGGGGAATGGGGGTTCTGGTCAGCTCACTATGTGTTGTCTCTGCTGCTCGTTCCTCCTCATGCTCTTCCCCTGCAACAGCATGGGGTCCCTCCCATGGGAGACAGTCCTTCACAAACTGCTCCAGTGTGGGTCCTTTCCACGGGGTGCAGTCCTTCAGGAATGGACTGCGCTAGCACGGTCCCCCGGAGCGTCACTGCTCCTGCCAGAAAACATGCTCCGGCGTGGGAACCTCTCTCCACGGTGTCACAGGTCCTGCCAGAAGCCTGCTCCAGTGTGGGGTCTCCACGTGGTCACAGGGCATATCCCCTTGCTCCAGTGTGGGATCCTCCATGGGCTTCAGGGTGCTCCATGAGCTACAATGGGACAACCTGCTTCACCATGGTCTTCGCCACAGGCTGCTGCACTGGTGCCTGAGGCACCTCCTCTCCCTCCTTCTTTGCTGACCTTGGTGTCTGCAGAGTTGTTTCCCTCACTTTTTCTCAATCCTCTCTTCTGGAGAACAGTTTTTACCCCTTCAGAAAAATAACAGTTAAGGTATGTTGCACAGTTCTGAGCAGAGCCTTTTGCTCCTAGATTTCTGAAGAGTTATTACAATAATGAATTACTACCATAAAGCCTATGAATATTATTTTCGACCTTTTCTTTAGGATTTGGTTTTTCTTTTTTCTTTTCTCTTTTGAACTTTCTAAACTCTGTTCTGCCAAAACTACCAGTATTCATTCTGCCTTTTTCTTTTAACATATTCAAGGAAGGAGAGGTTTTGTCTGCTTGTTTCATCATTCATGTTCTTTCACGTTCTCTTCACTTCTTTTGTGGCACCATCAACTTCAAAGTCGCAAATTAAAATACAGCAATGTGGTGGGTTTGCCTTGGCTGACAGGCAGGCACCCACAATGATGCTCACTCACTCCCCTTCCCCCTCCAGCGGGAGGAGGGGAGAAAATAGGAAGAACAGGAGTGAGAAAGCCTGTGGGTTTAGGTGGACAGGGAGATTGCTTACCAATTACTGTCACAGATGAAACTTACTCAACTCAGGGAATATAACTTAAATTATTGCCCATTAAATATGAATATTTGATCATTGATTCAGGTACTGGGAAACAAAACCAAATATTTGCACATCTATAGAAAATACCTTTCCCGCCACATTTCCCAGACTCAGCTTGACCCCTTCACTCCAGAATCCTCTCCTTTCCCTTGTCAAATGTCCAACTGCTACACTGAATACCTTCAGTGAGGCAACGGGAAGCATCTGGTGCCCTAACAGTCAAGACTTTGTGGTTTCTCTCCATTGCTTGCTCTCTTTCTCTCCTCTGGCGTGGGTTCTCCATTAGCTGTTGTTCCTGTCAGGAACCTCTGTTTTGCCATGGAGCACATCCTCCCTCTCCTTCTTTTCTGACCTTGGTGTTCACAGGTCTGCTTCTCACACTTTTTTCCTCTCTCCTCACTGACAGGCATAATTTTTAGCCCTTCCGTAGACACGTTTTCACTAAGGTGCCACCAGCTTGGCTGAGAGGCTCAGCTGTGTCCATTGGAGATGGCTGGAACTAGCTGTATCCAGTATGAGAGAAGCCAAAGTTTGTAGAAAAGTGGCATAACCAAGCACCTCTCTGTTTCAGTGTGTTGTCCACCTGTATTAGGGTGTTTGGCTGCATGCTTTACACTCAACGATGGGATCCCATTCTGGATGAGTCTACAGGCCATCATGCTGGGCCTGGCCAGAAGCCCATTACTGTGCACAGGGGGACACAGTCACAGGAATTAGAGAGAGAAAGGTGAATGAAGAGGAAAAGAATAAGCTACGATTAAAAACAGGAATAATCAGCATGCATGTTTCAGTGTGACAGTCAGAGAGACTAGAAAGAGAAAATTCTCTGCAGTAAAATATTTCTAGGAGTGTTCCCAGAGCTGAAGAGGATCTTGCTTTTTTTTTTTTCTGGGTAGTGGTCGCCGTGTGTCATGAGTAACAGCCACCACTAAGACTTAAAAAAAAGAAATAATTTAGAGGTTCCAGTTCTGTAAGTGTTAAAGCCTTGTGAACAAAGCAGGATATTTTGTGAAACAATGTGAAGAATGATCTGAGTGGAATTTAGTGTTAATGATAATGTTTTTTTCCTAAGGAACAAAAGCAACATAGAAATAGTTAGTATGCACAGTGTATTGATATTTTTAGGCCAGCAAAAACTGAGACTGAGAGCGTTCTAAAATTATTTCCATTTAGTAAGAAATTAGTGATGCAGAATAGGATATTTTCATAGCGTTATTCATTTATTTATAAAATATACGTGTGCCAGTTCTCCTGAGAGGCAGCAGAAACAAAGCCGTATGTGGGCCATGCTCTTTCTGGGAAAGCCTCAGGCCAAGTTCCTTTACCCTCTCACAAGAAATGGCTTTCTTGTCATGCTCTTCTCCTGGGAACTGTGCAGGATCACAGGCAAACTACAGATTTTCTGTTGACTATTCACACCACATTTTTATCTTGGCTCTTAAGTTTGACCCACTTGTTCCCACAGTCTCCCCCGGGCTGCATGATTTTGCCATGTGCTCTGAGCAGCCTCAGCATCCTTTCTGTCTGCTGTTATCTGTAGTAAAGATGGGCACTTGTTCAATTCAGTACTGTCTACCATTGCTTCCCAATTTCCTAACGGTAGATATTAACACCTCAGATTTTATTTTTCCTTTATCTGAAGTTCAGGTATCCTCTGGATTTCAACCAGGCATTCATGTCTTTTTTTCTTTTTGACACTGTAGTCGGGGTTGTCCTGAGCTGATTTGCACAGCTTAGTGCTTCACCTTGATTCACACAGTTTGGTGGGACTTGCAGAGGGGTTAGTCAACAGTGATATGACAATGACAACAGAATCTGCCCATCTGTTGGTATACTCCCTAGATACTGTAAATCTGTAATTACCTCTTTCTCTTCCTTCCACTCCTCCTTTTATTGCCCTCTTCTCTTGCATTACAAAATGTTTTGGTTCAGATCACCTCTCACTCTTTCATGACCTTACTGCAGCACAGTATAGTTCTTTTATTTGGTTAACCCTGCTGATTTAACTATGCTGACGAAGTGCCTATAAGAGCACCAACGGAATGAATTATTTTTTCCCTTAATTTCACCATCTGATGACATAAGTCGAACTGACAGAAGCATTTTTTACTGGCAGCATATATGTGTATACAGAAGAGGTTTTACCAGCTTAGGTATACCAAAAAGGAGAAAAGGTTTTTGGTGGTTTTTTATCCCTAACTCTGTGATTGAGATGAAGACTCAGACTCTAGCATTCATGTCTTTCTATATTATTGGTCTTACTGTAACCCTTTTTTTCTGTATTTACTGACATCCACTACCTTAAATTGGCAGTAAAACCAAAAATACCGATATTTTCCTTCCTTGGCCTTCTTTCTATGTGGTCCGTATAAAGACATAAATAAAACAATTCAGAGAGGTCTGGTACCCACAAAGTTATCATAAACTCTTCATCTTTCAGTGGGATGTGTCTTTTTTTAGCTTAGTATTCTATAGCCTTCACACTTTTTTCTTTCCTCTAAGTTTTTTTTTTAAGTTAGATTTTCCACGAGATATTCACGATCTCTCTGTAATGTCGTTCAGACTTAACTTTATGAAGTATCATGTTCCATTATGTCTTTTCTTTTTTTCATAAGGATACGGCATAAGCACTCTGGCACTGTTACACAGTTGGTAATCATATTTTACAACCATCATGAAATCCTTAAAAGCTCTTTAAATTTTTATAACCTGAGTTTTCCCAGTATACTCTTCTTCACTCCAAAATTCAAGTCTGATACCCTATCCCCATGTCATACATTGACATAATAAAAATCAGGAAGAACAAAAGAAGAAACATGAACATATTTGCCCCATTCATGAACTATGCAAGTGTACACGTGTTCGTCATATGTTCAGGATGTTGTATTTAACTCTCTCAATTTAGGAAGAATTATTTATTTAGCTTTCTCTGTTTTTAACTCAGTCATTTTGATCTATAGGAAGTTGCAGGTTTTGTATTCCTAGATTCTCTTTCTGTTTTTTCCTAAGCAATAAATATAATTTTCAGTACTTTTATTTATTATCTTTTTATAAAAACCTTTTCTAAGAAATAACATATAAAATGCAATATTGATTTTATAACTGTCATAGAATCTACTGCTCATTTTGGTATATCAGAAAAATGAGTGTGGACAAAACCCAATTTAATTCACAACTGTTTAATCTCATTACTTCTGCTACATCTCCATCAGACTCCAAATGAGTGCCGTTTATTCCAGATTATTTTTGTTGCAGAAACTGATTTTTTAATTAACTTAGGTGTCAAAGCTTTTTAAAGAGTTTTTTTTTCAAATTGACATCATGCTGACATTAGTTAACTTTGAGTCTGTGTCTTAGCTCATATAGAAGGAATAAACAACATATGCTAATGAATAGCAGTTCACTGTATTTGTTACAGTAATATAGAGTGAGTTCTGAGATACGGATTGCTGTCCACTAAACAGGAATCACTGTTCTTTGGTACAGTTTTGTTGTTTTATTCACTCAGAGATGATGTGCTGGAAGAAAGGTGAACTTTCACTTCCAATCCTGCAAATTCAAAAATGCTGTTTTCTACTGAACAGTGGTAACTAGCATCATTCTAACTAGCAAAAACAACATTGACAGAAGGCTGAGTTCTGGAAGTCTAATCCAAATTTTCCTATCAAAGGCAATGAGTAATTGTTCCACTCTTTTATCTGAGAGTGGTGTCATGTGTAATGTAAGTCTGGAAGACTTTGGGTTTTCTCAGGAGCCATTTACTATTAGTGCAAGGCCAAAGTCTGAAGTCTAAATTTTAGAACTTGATACTACAGCTTTTACTCACCTTGAATGAAGTTTCCTATTTGAACAAAATATTGATAAGGCTTGACTCCTAGATAATTTTTATTGTTCTTGAGTTTTATCCTCCAAAGTAAAAATAAATTAAGGAATACATCATTCTGCTATCCATAAACTTATTGAATATATCCCATGGTCTACCTGTCTCTGATTTCCTAATACAAATAAATTAACTGAAGATCAGAAATACAATATTAAATTACAAATTGAGAAATTACTGCAATTGTTCAAAGCTTGTGAATATCTCCTTGAAATAAATGAGCTCTCTAATTTGATACCTTTCCTGCCTTTCCAGTCACACACCTCTGACTTGTTTCTTAATATATACTGGTTTTACATTCTTGCTGTACCATTTTATTACATCATTCACTGCCTTCCTGCAAATTCTTCCTGATTGCCTAGAGGGTAAGAAATGTGTAAGAGTTTCCCCACTCTGTTTTTAGCAGTCTCCTTCCTTTCTCTAGTTTGCTTCCTGTGACTGTTTAATATCTTCTTGCCTTTCATCTGGTAACTTCAGTTTTTAATTTAACTACTTGCTGTTTTGCTCTATATGAAAACAGAGACAAGTCTTCCTCAAGTTGACTGTGTCAAAAATCAGTTCACAGTGTTCCTCTGATCACTGATAATGATTTTTATGCCACTTGTGATGGGATAATGTGCTCTTACTCAATCCCTTTTCCTCTCCTATTCACCTTTGATATGCCTAATATTCTTTTCTTCCAAATCTGTGCTTTGTTTGACAAACTCTTCTGCAGGGCTGACACATACATTGTCAGAAAAATGGGTGTGCTTTACTGTCTTGCTCCAGCTGTCATGAGTGGTACCCTCAGAGAGCACTGGCCCAGTCTGATGTGTTACTTATTGTTTTTGCTAACCCTACAGTTTCATACTTTCAGCAATAACAGCTGGTTTTGCTTGAGTCTGTCTTAGGCAATCTGAACTATCTTTGGCTAGTTTTAGTAACCTGCTTCGTTATTAAAAATAAAATGACAAAAATCCCCTGAAAGGAAACAGATTTTATCAAGTTGCTATAGGTTTCTTTTTGTATTATAATTTGTCATGACTTGCTGAATATCTCATAAGGTAGTTCAGCTCCTCTCTACTTGTGATATCTCATATAACTGCACTTTATAATCATCAGTAATTTCTTCATCATGCTGTTAAAAAATAAAGTAAAAAGAGAGCATAAACTAACACAGTGGTCAAGAGTCTATGAATTTAGAAATCACTATTTTCAAAAGCGAACTTAAAGATAAGCCTGATAATGACTTTAACAAAATGAAAGGTGCAACTGTATCTTAAGGAAATAGGTCAAGTTAGAAAGATATCTACTTTTCCTACATTTCTTTCTTCTTTTTCATTTTAATCACATAATTTAATCACTTTAGAAAAAAGACTTTCACTAAGATTAAGAACACTACCCTTTTCTTCTTCTACTTTCATTACGATTAAAATAATATGACCTCAAGTAAAATAACGTTGTCAGATAACTTATGATTCAGTCCTTAATACTTCTGTAGGGTTGGTGCATTTTTTTCTTCAATAGATAATCTTGTTTTAGTTCAGTTGCTCACAATAGCAAATACCTTCTTTAATTAGTAAATTAAAAAAGAGATTTTCAGAGCTCCTTATCTTTCTAGTTTTGTTATCCCATCTGTGCATGTCTTGAAAGGAGCTAAGATATGTGTAATGCTAATTAATTTCGTACTACACTAGAGCTGTTAAGCCAGGTATTCAAATCCTTTTCCCAATTCAAATGCATTCTAAAGCTTAAAGTTATTAGTGCTAATGAGTAATTTAATTTACTTTAAGTTAATTAAAATATATTTAATTCAGTTACATGAAGGCACTCTAGTAGTCTTTGAAAATACATACAACAGTAATATCCATGGATTTAAGGAAAATATTGTGTTACAAATATTGTTCATTACATTGTAGAATCACAAAGGGATAATGGTTTCTAGAATCCTCCATGAGCCTCTGTAAAAGATGATGATTAAAAACAAACCACAGAGCAAACAATGAAGGGTAAAATTAACATATAAAATATGATTTCTGATTGAACAAGAAAACCTAGATGACACTTAAAGTTTACAGCTACAACAATATCAACAGAGAACAATGAAAGTAATTTTCAAAAGGAATAAATTAGGACATGTCAGGAAAAAAAGAGTTAAAGCAAAACTTACTTATTTCAAAGACTGCATGTTTCCCTCAAAGTTTTACATAAATTATACCTGTGATAAATCAAAAATGTAGACATTTGTTATTACCTTTCTTTCATAGTGCATATGTGTTCATATTAAGAGCCTATGCATATGCATGTGAAAAATGTAAACCCATTTTTCATGTTTAATGAACGCCTGAACATTTTATTCATTGGTAACAAATACAAGTCAATACATTTGTGAGCAGTAAGCTGTGATTTGGATGCATTGTCTAGGGCACACAGATGAAGCAGAGTGTTCCACAGGTATTAAGCCACCCATTTTATGCCACCAAACCAAAGGAATCTTACACCCAAGAGTAAATGGTGCAGCCTCTTGACAATTGTGCAGAAAGAACAACTAAAGGCTTCATTTTGTGGTTGATATGAAATCCTCTTTCCATTGTCTAGCTATTTTTATTTTACATCTCCTATTGTCTTTTTTCCATAAAAAACCCAGACTGAAATACAAAAGGAGAAAGTCCATCACCCTAACTTTCCTTTATTGCAGTACTATTTTAAAAGACAGAAATGTTATGGAGTTCTGTTCATAATAAAAGTACAAAATAGCATTGAGAAAAAGTAATGTTTTAATGTCAGGTACAGCTATATCAAAATTTTGTCTCACTTCCTGGAAGCTTCTTAAAAAAAAAAAGGTGCCACACATTCTGAGCAAGTTCATGCACAAAAGAATGCTTGAAACTGTCAATAAAAAATTAAGAAGTGTATGTATTTATAGCTTTCTCATGTGTGCAAAGAGGAGAAGATGGTATATCGAGAAAAAATTAATAAAAACAAAGTCAGAAAGAGGAAACAACTTAAAATTCAGGGAAAAGTATATAATCAGATCAATGAAATAGAGAAGTCAGGAAAGAAATGGGCACTATGTGTGATCTGAACAATCATTTAACACAAATGAGTCAGCAAATAGCCTTTAAAAAAATACAAATAAAAGATAAGAGTGTCACAAAGGTGTTTGTCCTGTCTATATTTTATATTTTTAATTTATTTGAAATACAGCAATTAGTCTCTTTACGTACTTCAATTTTTTAGTTACAGTAATTGGATGAATTTATCATATGGTTACATAGGGTAAGGATCTGGCTTAGCTCTCTTTATGTAAGTATGGGGAAATAAAAAGTGTATGTACAGCCTGCATAGGATCATAAACAATGATAGACTGTAAGGGAACACTGGGTATTTCATCGGTTTATATATTTAGCAAAAAGTGTGTGATCTCACTCCTGTCTTTACATCAGCAGCAGATAAGAGGAACTGTCCTAGGCTTGTGGTGCACTTTAAGCAATATAGCATTGAACTAACTTTAACTTTTCTATACCCAAGAGAGCTCAGAGAAAAATATTGTTTCTTACCACCCACTATTATGGGTTACGTGCTTTGTATTTGAAAAACTATCAGCATACATAGCAACAAAAAAATATAATGACATGCATCCCCATGATTCACATGGCAACATTAAGATTTTGTAGTGGAAAATCTATCACACATCACATTTTGAATTCAACACACTTGCACTGAACAGCATTTCAAAACCTTGAGTGTGTTTATTCCTCTTGATCTAATGTCAAGAAAGCAAGATTTTCTACTTTTTATATCAGTATATGAAAAGAAAAACTAATTTATAAAATTTGCTGCAATCTGAGGTTAATCAGAAAAAGAATAGTCTAAAATAACTCCCAATGTCTTCATTAAACTTTCTTTAAAGCAATACAGAGACACTAGAAATATAGGAAGAATTTTTTCCTTATATTCAGCACAATGTAAGTCCTTAACAACTGCCTAGTGAAACTGAAAAAAGTTTTTTCTGAGGACAATTTAATTTAAATAATTTCAGACCCTGTGATGAAAACATGTGAAGTGCATATAAGATCTTAATGTTAAATTCTGGCCAGCATGTTCTTAACACAGATTAACATTTATATAAGATCTTAAACAAATACAACAGATATTTAGATCCCCATCTTAATTTATTTAAAGTTAATTCTTTGTTTAAAAGCACTGTTTGTGTTCATGTATTTTTACATTTCAAAGAACAATATACCTGAAACTGCGATTTTGAAATTTGACAATGCAGTCCTCATGAAATAAATGTGAATATTGTAGGCCACACTGAAGGAGATTGGACACCATATGAAAGGACAAGGGGTAATGATAGGACAAGAAGTAATGATTTTAAACTAAAAAAAGATAGATTCAGACTAGATGTATGAAAGCAAATTTTTTATGAAGAGGGTGGTGAAACACTGGAACAGGTTGCCCAGCGATGTTGTAGATTCCCCATCCCTGGAAACATTGTCAAGTTGGACAGGGATTTGAGCAACCTGATCGAGAAGATGTCTCTGCTCATTGCAGAGGGATTCAACTACATGGCCTTTAAACGTCCCTTCCAATCCAAACCATTATACAATTCTATGATCATTTCAAATTTGATACACTAGACTGAATAGCAGTGTGAAATTAAAGTGAAGATCCAACTGGGTAAAGCAATTTTCCATAATGTCTGCCTGTTCGGCCATAACTTTTTATGTGGCCATCAATCATGATCAAGAAACTGATCCAGTTTAAAAAAAAAATTAAGTGTGAGGAAACCTGAGAAGGAAACTGGGAAAGAAAACAACAAAAGAACAAAAAATAAACAAATAAACCCAAGAGGGGTGGGATGAGAATTCAGATGTACTATGTTTTAGTAGATACGTTATAAGTAGACGTCAGAGTCCAATACTCTCTGACCAGGTTCTAGTAGATATTCCAACCATGGAAGGTGTAATATTTAATCTCCTTATTTAAAGACATAAAGAAATATTACTGATTTAGCAGAGTGATACAAAAATATATTGCATAACACAATAGAGATGTAAGTAATAGACAACTGTTTACCTGAAAGAAAGGTCACTCTTCGGTCTCTTTTGTGTTAAGATAAAGTCAGTTCCTTTGCAACAGCTGTGGTGAGTCACACCCTGCATTATTCCCTGAGCTTCATGGGCACATCTCACTTGCCCATCTGTTCTGAACCGTCTGCTGTTGTAGGAGCGTGATGGTCAGTGAGCTACATTCCACCCCTAGGAGTTCAGTCACTCACAAGAGATGAGTTAAGGATTGTATTTGAATGTGGTCCTGATGTCTCAAATTTGCCTACGCTGTCTGTGACATTGGATAAAGCACACTTACAGTGTCTTCCTATGAATGTCTCTTTTTTTGTTGTTCATTGAATATGCATTGCACAGATCCCTAAAATGTTTGTATGATTACTGCAAAAAACAATATTCTTACTCTTATCTAGCTAAAACTCACTTCCTTACCCATACTCAACTTCCGAAATGGCCCGCATAGTAGAAACAAAGATAATAAGACACAGGAACATGTATAAATAATGCATATTTTCTGAATGTTATGAACTCTGCAGGAATTTTCTTCACCTCAGTGTGCAAGAACCTGGGTATCACTTAGAGGACACAGACAGAGTGTTGGTACTGTCATGGTAAATTTTCTTCAGAAGGAAGCCTCTGCTGTTCCATTTCCTTTTCTGACCTGAGCCTTCCCAGTATTCAATGCAATTTATACCTATATCAATGTAAAAGATTTTTCTGGTAAATCTGTAGGGCAAGGATAATAAATCAAGACTACTACCATAGCATAGCTCCATGTATTTCAACAGAAGAAATAACTCTTTTTACAATTCAGAATGAATTATTAAACACCAAGAGAAAAATCTCTACTTCAATTCATTATTCACATTTTGTTCCAAGCATTACAGCAATTTACAATACTTAATCTTCCTACAGAAATGTGTTTTTTCATGCTCCCTTACCTGGCAAATGAAGTTGCAATCTCCCTCCTTTTCTAATGTAGTTTGATTTCATATTCAGTACAAAAATCAGAAAAGAACAGAAAAGTTAACACCACAAAACCAATATTTGAAAATGACTGAGATTGTTGCTTTAATTCATAATTACCATAGCTTTATTGGGTTTGGTTTGTTTTTTGTTTGTTTGGGTTTTTTTGTGTTGGGTTGTTGTTTTATTTTTCTGTGTAGACACTCAGCACTAATCAAGAGATATCCCATTTTTACACCATCTCTGTAATCATATAATCCTGAGGGTTTCAGTCACTGCGGACTCAGACATCAAGTTCCTAAACAGTTTAAATCTACAGAAAATTCCATCTGGAACACCCTAGCATTAAACTAGAGAGGCATGGAATGAATAAATTAAATCTCACTGTTACATCCCTTTGAAAGTCAGGAAAGGAAACTTAAGCAATTTAAGATGAATTTAATCACTGAGAGGTTCTATTGCAATTTAGGATTCCCAGTAGCTCAACATCTTTTGTAAGCATCAAGAATTTGATCTCTCCCTCTCATTACAAAAAGTGGCAGCCTTCTCTAGCCAGCCAAAGAGGGAAGCATAACAGAATATTAAATCCCCCAAACAACAACAAAGCCAAAAGGTGCCAGCTCAGGTGATGAGTGTTATTCCCAGGCTAGAAAATATGGCGTTTATCAAATTAAAAGGAAAGGCAGGGGGAGATCCCTCACTGGTTCCTTAAAGAAGAAATCCTTAAGTATTTCTCTAAAAGTGGTGCAGACACCAAGCCTAAGACAGACCTCGGAATCAAGCGTGCTGAGCAGCTGCCTGTTGCATTTCACTTTTGGATGTCATATACGTGCTGCCCTGGTGTAACTTCAGCATGGATGCTGCATTCTATGGGTTCCATACTCAGCACACTGTGTATCTGTGCTCAGGACCTGCACACAAAGATTTGGAAGTACCAGATGATACCATAAGCAGGTCATTGTCATAATGACAGTGACCTGGCTAGCACCAGGTTGGTGTGCTGCACACAGCCTGGCATTCAGAGGTACCCAAAGCATAATCCAAAGGAGGACAAGAAGGAAAGTTCTTGTGAAGTACGGCACAGTGTTGAAGATGTAGCTTAGATAGTGTCTTAAAATGGGATAAGAATATCTAAATATTTTAAAGATTAAGTTGACAGTTTTACCTCTGAAGATTTCTAATGATCAGCCTTGTCCCAGTCTGGCATCGGTTTTGCTTAACACGGTACTAAATTTATTTGAGCCTTGGAGCATGGCAGGATCCTAGTTCCAAGGCAATCAAGTCAGTCAGCTGGAGAGTCTGCCATTGCCTCAGTAGCCCAGAGAAAAGGTGTCATCGTTAACTGCATGTCAATGACATAGCCATGACCCTTGAAAAGCATGAACAGTTTAACTTTCACTCTAATTGCAAAAAAAGTCTTTCTGATTTTTTGGCAAAATGAACAAAATCTTCAAAGAGTAAAAACCAGCACCTAACTACAGGCAGGTCAGATTCTTAAGCAAAAACTTCCTTTTCTCCAATATGCAGAATGTTTGTATTACACGTATGGTCGCACTGTTGTCATGCTATCCAGACTGCCAACAGAAAATAAAGCCATAGGAAACAGGACCTGAGCCTTCAGTAACACGAGGTCATACAATGCACTTAAATGACTTGTTCATATAGTAAAAGATTTAAGATCTGAAATCTCATTCTTTGTAAGGAGGATTATAAATATATCAGTAAGCATGCAAGAAGTTATGAAAAAAAAATAAAAAAGAGAAAATAAAGTAGTTAAAAATTATGTTCAACATGGTAGTTATGTTTTTGAATACCAGCATAGCACAAATTTTTTGACAGAAGGAGCTTGCAGCAACAGATAACTCCGAATAGTCTTACTTTCTTAAAGAGAAAAGGGGATTATATCTGTCTTGAAACTAGAGGGGAATCTTGGAATGTATCAAAGGGGTCTTTATACCACTGACTGTTGAAACTTCCTTTAAGTATAAGGGGTGTTGTGTACCGCGTATGGCAGTGTTGGGGAGGTGTTGAGGAGATCCCAAAGTCAGAGCTCCAAAATGCTATGCATCTCCTGTCACTAGTAAGAACATGACCTGCTTTTACATTCAGGATGTATGTCACCATTCTGAATAATTACAAGAAAAGGAGTGACTACAGGCTTCCATCTTAACCACAGAAAAATTACTCTATTCAAAGTACAAAAAATCAGCTGGGCACACAGTATTCTCTGTGATGGGCAGCCACTCTCACTAGTCAAACCGTAAGACACTAAAAAGTAAATGCCTTTTTTTCCTGCTACCTGATTGTCACAATTTCACAATCATTTGTGTATGCAGGTGCTGGAAATACATCTGGAAGTGTATGACTGTAAGGTTTATGTTTCTTTTGTAAATGATCTGTGCACTGATTAATTTCTAATAAAACTAAACCTATCTCATCACCACATGCAGAGAAATCATTACATTACAAAACCCAGAGAAAAGCCAGTAACACTGAAAAAGAAAAGGGAATGTGGGATGACAACTTCCTTAACCCATAGTATAAAGACTTACATAATTCCTCAGACAAGAAGCTACTCTTGCATCTCAAGTAGCTGCACTATTAGAAGAATTGAGCTGCCATGAGCTAGTTGTCGAAGCCAATGCCATATTTGCATCACAGTTTACTTTTCATGTCTAGTCTCTACTAGTCTTAACCTTCCCCTCATTTACTGTGTCCTTCAATGCCTCCTACTCAAAAAGAAATCTAGAGCAGTGACTTGTGCCACACCTGCTCCCAATGGATGGGCTGACCCCTTTTCCCTCCGGATATTTCCCATGTACCTGTTGTATATGCACTTTCCACTTGCCTGGGGGGTGGCTTCCAATTCAAATAAGGTTCACTGTGATAGGGCATGGTGCTGCCATCACGGCACCGCCTCTGGAGCTGAGAGCACCCTTTTCTCTTCCTGTATTTCTGCCTTCCCAATGATCCTGTCTTCTTGCATGCCAAAGGCTTCTGTGACAGAAGGTATCAGGGGAAAAAGAATAATAATACTGGAATATTTTGAGAGGATGGAGTACAATTTATTTTCAGTCTTGGCATTCATATAATAAGCTAAACCTGCTCAAAATATGGTAGTGTCCAATTATGATTTAATACAGGCAAATTTTCTTACTTAAGATTCTCTTGAGAAATAAACAATATTATATGCCTTATTTGACTCTGAGCTGTTCGGACAACAGGTGTTAATACTGTGACATTCATAAACTATGTAGGAAGGCTTACAATAAGTTTGAGGATAATAACCTTTCAGATAACAGAAAATCTTAGTACATAACTACAAGGATGAAAGCTCTTTGGAAAGAATCAGGAAGAACATAGCTAAGAGAGTATAGCATAAATTGAAGATTGTTGGTAAAGATGATTATATGAATTACCTGCACCCTCTGGAATCAAATCAATGAACATCAGTTTGATTGCTGGGTCACTGAACCACTAATGATTTGCTTAAGCATTAGGCTAAAGAAATAGTAAAAATGTGTATTCCAGACAGGATAATTGTTTCACAGAATTAATGTAATACACTCAATAAAGTGATTCTTTAGGATCATAAATTATCAAGATTATATAATCATAGAGTCATAGAATGGTTTAGGCTGGAAGGCACCTTGAAGATAATCTACTTCCAACTACCCTGCCATGGGCAAGGACACCTTCTACTCGACCAGGTTGCTCAAAGCCCCGTCCAACCTGGCCTTGAACACTTCCAGGGATGGGTCATCCACAGCTTCCCTGGGCAATCTGTTCTAGCGCTTAACCACCCTCAGAGTGAAAAATTTCTTCCTAATATGTCTTCTAAATCTGCCCTCTTCCAGTTTGGAACAATTACCCCTTGTTCTATCACTACACGCCCTTGTAAAAAGTCCCTCGAGCTTTCTTGTAGGCGCTCTTCAGATGCTGGAAAGCTGCTATAAGGTCTCCCCAGAGCCTTCTCTTCTCCAGGTTAAATGCCAGCTCTCTCAACCTGTCCTTATAGGAGAGGTGCTCCAGCCCTTTGATCATCTTTGTGGCCCTCCTCTGAATTCACTCCAACAGGTCCATGTCTTTCTTATGTTGGGGACTCCAGAGCTGGATGCAATATTCCAGGTGTGGTCTCACGAGTGTGGAGTAGAGGGGCAGAATCACCTCCCTCGACCAGCTGGCCATTCTTTTGATGCAGCCCAAGATATGGTTAGCCCTCTGGGCTGTGAGTGCACGTTGCTGGGTCGTGTTGATCTTCTCATCCACCAACACCCCCAAGTCCTTCTCCTCATGGCTGTTCACAATAGCTTCTCCACCCAACCTGTATTTGTGCTTGGGATTGCCCCAGACCACGTACAGGACCTTGCACTTGGCCTTGTTGAACTTCATGAGGTTAGCATGGGCCCACCTCTCAAGCCTGTCCAGGTCCCTCTGGATAACATCCCTCCCCTCTAGCGTGTCTGCCTCGATGAACAGCTTGGTATCATCGGCAAACTTGCTGTGGATGCACTCAATCTCAACATCCATGTCGCCAGCAAAAATGTTAAACAGCACCGGTCCCAGTACCAAGCCTTGAGGAGCACCACTTGTCACTGTCGCCAGTTGGACATGAAGCTGTTGACCGCAACTCTTTGAGTGTGACCATGCAGCCAGTTCCTTGTCCACTGAGCGGTCCATTGGTCAAATCCATGTCTCTCCAATTTAGAGACCAGGATGTTGTTCAGCACAGTGTGAAATGCTTTGCACAAGTCCAGGTACATCAAGTCTGTTGCTCTTCCCTTATCCACCAACACTGTAACACTGTCATAGAAGGCCACCAAATCTGTCAGGCACAATTTGCTCTTTGTGAAGCCATGTTGGCTGGCACCAACCATCTCCTTATTTTCTGTGTGCCTTAGCAGAGTTTCCAGGAGGATCTGATCCATGATCCTGCCAGGCACAGAGATGAGACTGAATGACCTGTAGTTCCCCATGTCTTCTTTTTCCCCTTTTTAAAAATAGGGGTTATGTTTCCCCTTTTCCAGTCAGTGGGAACCTCACCAGATTGCCATCAGTTCTCAAATACGATGGAGAGTGGCTTGGCAAATTCATCCCCCAGTTGCCTCAGGACCCGCAGATGAATCTCATCAGGTCCCATGGACTTGTGCACCTTCAGATTCATCAGAGGGTCTCAAGCCTGGTCTTCTCCTACAGTGGGTGGTGCCTCATTCTCCCAGTCCCTGCCTTTGCCTTCTGTGACTTGGGCAGTGTGGTTAGGGCACTTCTCGGTGAAGACTGAGACAAAAAAGTTGCTGAGTACCTCAGGCTTCTCCATGTCCCTGGTGACCAAGTGTTCCATTTCCTTAGTTCTTCCTGTTTTCCCTAGTCTTCTTTTTGTCACTGATATACCTGTAGAAGGCTTTCGTGTTGCCCCTGATGACCCTGGCCAGATTTAACTCTATCTGGGCTTTAATAATGATTTATGGTTCTGAACTGAAAAGTTGGTCTGCAGTGAAGACTCAAACGGTTCTCTTTATATGAATCAGGAAGAATTAAATATAGTAAGTTTGTGTTTAATTCTTGACACCACAGTTAGTATATCTAGACTTAGTCCACTTACATGAAGTAGATAATACTTGTTCAATTTGAAATTCACCTGCAGTTACATTTGAGAGGGGGAGGAAGAGCCTACAAAAAACCTTAAGATGGATAAACAGACAGTGTTCAATAATGAATAATGAAGCATATAGGCAACAGCAAAGTGGGTAGCCTGCACAAGCTATTAGAACATTTTAGTGATTCTCACCCCCTTGAATTACTTATTTGCCTTTTTCAGTTTTTGACCTCTCAGGGCACAAACTGGTACACTGCAAACCATGAAAATTTAAGGACCAAAGAAATTCTGTTCTTTTTTGTTGTTTTGTTTGAAACCATTGAGAAAACCAGAGCTTTCCTACATGAAAGATGGGGGTAAATGCAAAAGATAGCAAAGTACCAGCAATCATTTTCAGTCTTTTTGGATAAATCTAGTCTGTGGTTAATAAATTATGAAAGTACAGATTTAGCACCAATGTCAATGAGCAAACTGGTGTTTCCTATGTTTCAGCAGGAGAAACACCAGTACTACTGAAAAGAAGGTTTTAAGGTAGATATAAATATAAATATTAAAAAAATCTATCTATGAAGTACAACAGTAGGAACAAAAATTAGGGGATATAGTTACATAGTTATATCCTTTGAGTACAGGGGAAATCCATTTAGAGAGAGTGGAACAGATATGTAAATAAAAAAGACTGTGTTTGATACAGGTTTTAAAAATAGGCATTTGAAACAAAGAAAAGAACTTGAGGTAATCTGAACTCTAAATAATATTTTTCTACATTGTGTAATTTAAAAACTATACATGTACATGCATACTTATCTAATAAGATGTGTTCTTTTACTTTAAATACAATCGTGGGTTCTTAATTGTTTCCCAACATACATACATACATTTGGGCCCAGTCCAAATGAATCCTATTAAAATAAACCTTTGTTGAATATCATATTTCAGCAAATATCAAACAACAAAATAATATGCCATCTCAGCAGCTATTGGAAGGAAGTTGCTGTAACAATAGCCATTTTATGATTTATCTTCACCATAAGTAAGTTTTGAAAGTCTACTGCACTTTTTTTGCCTTCTGATGAAATAGTTAAATCCACATGAAAAATATGACTCAGTAAAATAAGAGGCACTTAACTTTAAGTGCTGTAGTTCTATATTTAGGTAGTATGTCATGATTTTTTCTCATCTATAAACAAAATAAGAGAGAAATAAGACTTTGCTTATTTTAAAATTCAGAATACTGGGAAGTAGCAATGTGCTGCACTATGGATTATATGAAAAAATACTTTAAATCCCAGACAAAAGACAATTAAACATCCCATTTAGCAATGTAGAGGTACTTAATATTTTTCAAACAGCTGATTAGGTATCAGTAAATTATTCAACAGGACAAGTTAAAGAAATAGAAGTAGTTTGAAAGAGAAAATAACATGTAGGACACCGTCTACTATTAGCATACTAGTCGACTGCAGTGGATAAAAATATTACATGCGGACAGGTAAACTGATAATGAGCATCATACAGTAGGTATTTTTTAGAATGTGGATTGCTTGCATTAAGAAAATATATGGAAATAGCTTTCTGTTACATGCCACAAGGTAGGGAAGGAATAATAGCCTGTGAAGAAAATCCAAAGGGATGGAATTAAAAGCAGTAAATTTGAAAGTGCTTAGTGGAATAGAAATATGCTAAGTAAGCCATGGAAAGGAATAAAGTAAGGGAGGCTGAAAAAGATAGAAGAATATAAGGCAAATCTGAAAAAGACGCAAGCGAAATTGTTTCAGAACGTATTGATCATACTAACAAGAAATACATTGAAATTATCCAGTGTAAATACTGGCAAATCACCTGTAATATGTAGAAAGTAAACCCAAGCAAGAAATTAAAACTGTGAGAAAGACACTGAACATCATGTCTCAAGTCTTCAATCAATGCAACATTAACTTTCTGATTACTGGAAGCCAAATACTCTTCATTAAATTAAACATTCTAATGGGTAGTGCCAAATCAGTAGCAAAACTGGAGTAATCTACCAGTAATCTAAGTGTCAGGAGAGTTCTAAGAAATAAAGTTTGAAACATTTTCATTTTTAATACTGTTAGAAGAAATATGGATTTTAGTTCATTTATGCAAAACAATACAAGTAAACACCAAATAATTTCAGCTTCTTGGATTTTTTTAGATTTTTGGCAAAATAAGAAGCGGTCCTTTAAAATTAAGAATATTTGTACAGACACTCTTTAATGAAGATGTCTATGTACCTCAGTGATCTCTAATGCAACAGCTCCAGCTGTAATATATTGTGTTGTCCTTCAAGACACTTGCATAATTCAGATGCTTAGAATTTTCATGTTTAAACAGTTCTGCATACTTTGAAGAAAGAAAACCCTTTTACCCTTGGCAGTACAGTGAATGATCAAAATGGGCAAAACCCCGCTGGGACGGACGCACTCCTCCTGTTTGAACTAACTGAACTCTGGTCCAGGCAGATGCTCAGCTAACAGGCCTAAGCAATGTAAATCAGTGTGAGCCTATCAGTGAGAACTCGGCACCAACCCCCTCCCAAAATGGTTTGGCTGGAGACTAGGCTGATAAGTGGATGAAACTGCATTAACACAGCAGAAAATCTGACTACAGATCAACCACTTTATATTTTAAATATCTGCAGCCATCAGGACCTATTGAGCTCTCCTTCCATAGCAGCTGGCTTTGTGGTGGTGATCTCCCCTTGACTAGCAAGTAGGTTACCCCTCGAGGATGACAGATCCCTTACCTGACACCAGATGTTGATAGGTTGATAAGTGACATTTTTTGCGTGCATGTAGCATTTAAGGTACATATAGTAAGCTTAAGCGATAATCTTTGTAACCCATACTAACTTTAAGTGCAGTAAATAACAGTATTGACAGCTAATCCATCTGTACTCATTAAATATTTTACATACCTAAATTTATTGATTAAAACTCAATAAACTAGTGGATCATATCTGAGTGATCTCTGACTCTTCTGTGACGGCAGCCCACGTACCATGACTTTTTTTTCCCCTCTTTTCATTGTGATGATTCTAATAGTTTCTATAAACTGTCCTGAAACCCCATTTTTAACATGGATTATGATTCTTCTTCAAGTAATGCCAAAGTTACTGAAATGTCCTTAAGCGTAATGGTACTTTATTAGGAGGCAGGGACTGATTTTTATTCCTATTTATTTATTCCTATATATTTGTACAGTTCCCAGTACAATAAATGCTTTGTTTCTAACTGTTGTCCTTAAGGACTACTGCATTAATACTGCTATTAATAACAACAGTAACAATAATAATATGCAAAGAGTAGAAGGACTACTGCATTAATATTGCTATTAATAGCAACAGCAATAATAATAATATGCAAATAGAAGTAATACAGACAGTTTATTGTTGCAAGCACTTTTCTGTAACTATTCATAGATACCAAGCATTACCCCTTTTTATTGTTCTATGAATGGTCCTATAAATGAGGATATATGCTGACAATGAAAAGTGATGCCTACTGAAGAACTATTTTTTGTTGTTGTTGTTGCTGTGAAGTACTAGTTTTTGAAATCATTTCTTCAGATATGTCTCTTTTGTGAGTGCTTATCAAAGGTGTTGACATAGTATCACCAAGTAATCCACAGGCTTATCATCAAATTCCGCAAAAAACTCACTTCAGTGATGTTGCAACAGTTTGAAGGTCATAATAATCTCTGAAGGTCAATTTCTTGAAGCATGGTTCAGAGCTTTTGCTACATGCAGGGGTGAACTTGGTGTTTTGCTGCAGCCTACTTCAATCAGGAGCTAACTTGTGAATAATCAAGAAATACTTCACAAATACTTCTAAGCTCCACTTTCCTAATCCAAAGGTGTGATAGGGTGCAGCCAACCATGGTAATTCAACTTGGAACAAGTTATTATCAGATAGAAAACATGTTAGTAGGCTGAAAGGTGCTGGAGACTTTAAAGACTTCAAATCTTTTATCAAATAGCATATGCACTTTTCTACTTGCCTGTTTTCCCAAACGTGTCATTTGTTTGTTGCAGCAGAGCCCTTTCTATCCAAGGAAAGTGAATAAATGGGGGGGGGGAGGGGGGAGGGAGGGAACATCTCCCTCATCTATCAACTCTACCCCCTAATTTCTATCGCTCCTTAAAAATTTGTGACAAATTAAGTTTATACCCTCTCACCCAAACACTGTGCATGCAGAACTCTACCACGGTGTCATCTGTCCTTAGCCTGTACATTTGATCTTTTAACCTCAGGTAATGTAGGGTGATCTCCGGAACAAACAGTATAAATTAGTTTACTAGAACAGAGACAGGAGCAATTAGGGATCAGTGGAAACATTTGTAGCAAACTTTTGTATTGAAGTTAAGAGCCTTCATCTGCACTTGAGCAGTTTCTCCAATTTGTTTTTACCTTAGGCTGTATCTGCACAAGCTTTTCTCTCTCTTCCCCTAATCCTCCCTCCCGCTTCCTGTGGTTACTAACACCTCAGTGTAACTCTCATAGAAGTGGTAAAGTCAATGTTCTGACATATCATAGGTGCATAGGATAATTCCCAGACCATTCAGACTGGAAGAGACCTCAGGAGGTCTCTATTGCAACCTCTACTCACAACATAGTCAGTTCTGAGCTTCAATCACGTTGCACAGGCTTCAGTCAGCTGGGGCTTGAAGTCCTTCAGGTATGAAGAGAAGCTGCGGAGCCTGTCTGCCCAACTTGTGCCACTGCTTAATCACCCTCATAATGATTTCCACCACCCCCTCCATATCCATTTGGAACCTCCTTTACTTCAATTTACCCCTGTTTTGTCCCATCCTCCTACCAGGCACAGCTTCGAGGAGTTGGGTTTTGTCCCCTTTTCAGGACATCTGCTGCTCAGCAAGAAAAGTATTCTCAAGACTAGTCTAGGGACATATAACAACCAATTCCTTTCAGGTTTGTCCATAAGCACAAAAGAATGGTATTGCAATACATCTGAGAGGAAATTTGAGAGCAACACAAGAACACTTGTAAAGAGGACAGCCATTAAGAAAGCTTTTTTTGCTACCTGTCTAGAGATGAAAACAAGTTCAATAGTCTGAGCTCTACTCTTTTTTTTTTTTTTCATTTTAAGATAAAATTGGGAAGGGATTAATTTAAGAAAGTTTAATCTCTCTCTAAAAGGTTGTTTGTGTAGCTGTGCAGATATAACAATCTAACTGTATACAGTTACACTGAGTTTTACACTGACTGATGACAAAACAGTTATAATCAACAGGAGTTTTAAGTTCAAAGCTGTGGGTGAACTTCATGTCTTTAGGCAAGTACAGTAGTTATATTTAAGAACCTTGTCCCTTTCTCTGTTGTGTGTTTTTGGTTTTGGTTTTTTTTTTTGAGCAAGTTTGAGACACCATGTGAAAAAGAGAACACGAAAGCATACAGAGTCATAGGTGTTAGGCAAGAGGAATGCCTGTTAGAATATCTGGTCCATTTCTTTTTCACGACAGGATATTTTCCCATTTTACTGATGTTTCATCCTGTCTAATTTTAAAGGTCAGATTTTAATCAAAATTCAGCCTTTCCTGTGCATGTTATTCCATGTCTTGTTTTCAACAGTTACTATTACAAACGCGTTTAAAAAACAGGCCTTTGTGAGTAAAACTGACAAATCAAGCATACAAATTAAATTTGTTTAAGCAGTTTACATTTGCACAGGGCACATGCTTGTGCAGAAGCAGAGTTCGTCTGTCGCACTTCCACTATCCGATTGCACAAGGATTTTCTGAAGTTTCTACTCTTTCCTTGAATAGAAATAACACAAAACCGTAAGTTCTCATAACACCCCTACATTGTCATATATCTTCCTTCCTATTTTTTTGCTTTAATAACTTTACTCAATAATTTTTTCCCGTTTTTCTTTTTTGTTCTGCAAATATTTGTAAGCTATTTTCAAGTCCTTTAAGCCAGCTGGTGTGTCTGCCAGAATGGGCGTGGTAAAAGTAATAACGAAAACAGAATAGTAGACCTACTTTGAACTCAGTTCAGTGGGAGGCTCCACCCACCCAGATCTGACTGGTCTTTCAGGATAAATTAATCTTAGTTTTATACTTCCATTAAGTTTTTCTGAATGCAAATTTTCTACAGTTAATCAACAGGAGTTCATCGCTGTTATGTTCAGAACTTGTGTAAAGGATGCTAATAGGCCTGTTCCTTCTGGGGCTCTACCACTCAGTCCTGAGTGAGTTACCATGGCAATAACACAAAGGAACTCAGGAGTTTATCCCCTTGGTGATTTTCTCTTAGTCAGTAGTGTATGATAGCTGATATTTCAGTAATCAGTTAAATAGCTAACCAGTTTTACCAAGTGGACTAAATGCTACTGCAGATGAATGATAGGCTGTATATCTTTAAGTACTGAGCAATCACCAGACTTCATCCAGTCATGAGTCCCTCAGTACAGGACAGAGATTGTAATTTATAAATAATAGATTTATCACATGCCCTAGTAATAATAACCCTCCCTTCTTTTTAATGCCCTAAAATAATTTAAAATAACAAAACTACTCGAATTAATCTTC
Organism: Anarhynchus alexandrinus; assembly: GCA_008711295.1. Lineage (NCBI taxonomy): Eukaryota > Metazoa > Chordata > Aves > Charadriiformes > Charadriidae > Anarhynchus > Anarhynchus alexandrinus. The sequence goes on from VUYV01000103.1 coordinate 2,455,243, forward strand.
AAATATGTCAAGATACTTAAAAGGTCAATCCCTTATGGTAACAGTAATTTTCAATTACAAATTAACTTTGATTTTTTGCTGTTCCTGCCATTGGCACTTGAGCAACTGTGGTCTGTAAACTACAATTTCTAACCTAAACTTAGCAAACCATTAGGAATATTCTTTAAAATAAAAAAAGGATTTTAAATGATACTCTTCCACACAAATTCACCGTAACTAACAAAAGCCAGCTGCTTTATTGGATGCCCTGAATACCCTCTTTTTATTTCAGAAAAGGAAATCAGATGAGGACAACTCTTACCAGTACCTTGTTATTTTGATCCTCTATGAAATAAGGAAGGTGGAAAATGAAACGAACAACTATAACTTCTTGAGGCCAGTCTGCTTATTTCAGGGAGGGTGGAATCCCAGACCACATTCAAAACACGTTTTGTTTTTTCTGTTGTAAATCAGCATCTCCAACCTAGTTCATTCTCCCAAAACTTTTGAACTCTGCTTGCAGGTAACTGCAGTCAAATCTACATCCCTGTAGCCTTGTAGAGTTAAACTAAGTGTGTGAGAGAGAGAACTTGGAAAAGCTCAGTCTCCCTGACCTGAAAATCTGTGTGAAGGGTGTACTCCGTGTTATGTTCAACACAGTAAGACCATCCCTCCAACAGGGTGCCACATTTAGTTAGCCTAGTTATCCCTGGATTAAGCTTGAGGCGGACGGTGGGCACTCTTGAAACTGTTTTTAGGGCCCCCAAATTATATCTCAATAGCTATGCTTCCCAGTCTTGCAGACATCTCACAGGATGCAGATTTTCTAGCCTTTCTAAATAGCCTTATGAACTCCACCACTAGAGGATTAAAATACTTCACAAAAACGAACAGATTTTATAACCACAGCAGTTGTGGGATTGAAATCCATAAACAATTTTAATCAGTTTTTTCTTTCTGAAATGGAGAATTAGGGTATGAGACTGTATTATGATCACAGAAGAAGTCTATTCACAGGCGTTTGAGAATGGTCTAAGACACAAAGCAATACTGTCTTGAGATCCGATTCAATGCTTTCCCTCTATATTGCATTTCAATGACTCTCAGCATCAGTGATTTCTGACTACAAAACTCAAATACAATGAAGAAAACCTGAAAACACAAATGAGCTCTATAAAAATACATTAACACAGAAACAATTAAAATTGTTGAAAATTGTGTATATTGACATCCAATAAGTGAAGGAAAGGTTTCTGCAAGTTTACTTTTTCTATATTATCTCTATTTTTCACATGGTGTTTAAGAATACTTAAGGTGACCCTGCTGCCAAAAATGTAGGCTAGTCCTTCTCTTAATCCTAGCTATGTGCTCTTAGTGCCTGTCTCCCACTCACCCACCAATCCTTAGAATACAGCCCTAGTTTGACCACAACCATCAGAACCAAATCAAAAGAGAGAGTGAGCATGTGTGACAAGGGATAGAAAAGGAGGCTAGGACCAGCCTTTCAGCTGTACTCCAAAGTCAGATAAACTTCTGCTTAAGAGTGTAGGATATATTTTTCCCTTCAGTTGCTACCTCTAGCAAATTGCTCCCTGTGGTGGCCAGCACAGTCCAAGAACATCAAGACACTGGGTGCTACATTGATTAGCATGCTGGGGAGCCTTCCTGAGATGCATTACCCTGCCAGGAGGCTCTACGCATGCCTCGATTTTTGTTTGGTTTGTTCTTACTACTCATTTTTGGTGCTTGTCAGAAGTTGTGAGAACTATGGGATTTTGGATCAAAATAAATCTTCCATAGTAATGGATTTTTGCAAAAGATTCTACCAGTATTAATGTGGAATGGTCCAGAAAGTGTCAGGATTACTGAATCTTTTGATTCTCTGACCTCTTCTGCAATGTGGAGCTTAAGCCTCATAGATCACTATAGTCATTTTGAGAAATAAGATGACGCTTTCTTATCAAGATTATGCAGCTTTTTTCTGGTCATTGAATACGAGAAAAGCTCTGACTATATGTAGAGTAGTTGCAGAACGAAAGTTAATGTGATCAGTGATCACATATATCTATTATGTGTGTGGGGGGTGTGGAGGAAACATGAGATTAGAAGTTCATAGAAAGATGAAATAAGTGTCTTGCAAAGTAGGGAACTAAAAACTATTTCCCTAGCTGTACAATGTGGAGAGAAAGTACAGTTTCTGGAATTCAAAAAAATGACCAAGTAGTACAGTCAGCAGAATTCTGAGAGCTTTAGGGCACGGATTTGGACATTCTTTTTAAGGTAAAAGGCCTGGATTTAACCCTCCTGCAAGTGACCCAATTGTTTAAAGGACTTGTGGTTTTTTTGTTTTTGTTTTAACCGATATAAGGAGTCTATGCTGAGTAAACTCTTAATTTTGTTACCTCGGTTAAAGGCCTTAAAGCTGGATGAGTTAACCCCTGTCACTCGGCATTACTAAACTTAGAGCAGAGTATTTTTTCTTCATCATTTTTCATTTGCTACTGTTTCTGAAAGTGATTTTTTTTTATTTGTTTGGGGGTTTTGGTGAAATAGTCTATTTACATCTGGTCTTTCTGTCCTTTTTCGGATGTGATTATAGATTGGTAAATCATTTTTATTCCCTTTATTGTATCATAAATACTCATTTAAACCATTTGCCCTTTAGTGTGACAGATGTCAATTTGAAATGCACAGGGAAGGGTACATGTGGGGAAAAGAACAATTGAATTCTGTCCAAAGTGTCATCTCTATACTATCCAAGTAAATATGTAGCTCTTCCTTTGTTTTTAAAATCCCATTTCCAAAAAATGGTATTTTCAGCTCACTTAAGACTTCAGAATTAGGCATTTCATATAGTATTTCCAAAATTGCACAGACACTCCTTACCACCTGAGGATATTGGGACAGCCAAGAAAATTGTTGAGCCCAAGAAAGCTGCAAATGGGCTATGTGTGGGCAGGTGTTATTATTTGTGCACCTTTGTTTTTCTGAGGTGTATAAAGGATCAGCCTGATAATTCCACAAGAGGCATATATGGAAGAAGGGAAATATTATCTCCTCCAAAGGGGAATATGAGTGATGCCCAGCACCAAAGGACCATTAGATGAGAAGAGAGTTTGGAGAGAAAGAAAGTGATAGAGCAACCGATAACTGTGAGCTTTTCAAGGCTGTATTTCTGTTGGGAAAATTATCTTGAAGCTCGGCCTAAAAATAAGAAAAACAACTGTGGCCTAACAAGAAAGATAAACTGTGCTCAGTTTGACAACGCTGTGCTTTCCTGGTCAGGACTGTGCCGGTGGGTTTGATCCAGGATGCCACCTTCTTTTACTCATGTATGAGATGTCAAAATATAAATGTGCATGCAAGCAAATAGTGGAGAATAGTCTAGAATGACTTTAATTTTCCATGCAACCTGAGCTGGGTGATTTGCTTCATAATTACTCATGTTGGCTCAAAGCTGTGGACTTAATGAAAATGTGATACAGAAAATTTATTGTAGTGCTTTTTCCCTGTATCTGCTGAGGCTGAGAACATGTTTCTTTTTCACTCTATCTTATTTCTAACCCACATAGTGCTTCCACAAAATTAAGAAAATTATGTAGAACATGAGAGAGAGACACGGAAGCTGTCTGTCATTAGAAAGAAAGAGACAGGAATATAACCCACTCACTTGATGATTATGGGGTCTAAAGCTCAGAACATTCCAGTCAGATGAGATATTGTATGTTTGCGTATTTCCAAATATTACTTATATTGAAAAGTTTAACATTCCAGCACATCAGGAGAGAACCAAATAACAGCAAAGGGAGAGGAAATTCCTCCTTGCAAAAGGTACCTACTGAAAGAGGCGCTCTCTTCAAATCAATTCAGGTGACTCTTGAGCCTCTCTCACTGTTAACTTTCTCAGTCAAGGTCAAGCAAATTAATATTTCCCTCTGCTTTGGGGTCAGTATTATCCAGCTTGGATTTCCGATTTGGTATATGTAAAGGGAGAGAGAACAAAAATGGGAAATGAGTCACATTTTGTCAAGCTGTCAGCTATCCAAGTACTATACTCACAGTGCATACATGCTCATTACAGAATTATTAACATTTGGAAGATCAATTCTCCACAGTAATTGTGTGATTAGACACACCAAAACACAGATGACATATTTATGGTTTCTGTATTCACCTCTAGTTTTTAATTCCAGAACCAAAAAAGAACAGTATCTGTGCTGTGTTTTCAGTCTTTCAACTACAAAGAAATACAGAACAGTAAACAACCCTGATAGAACACAGTGAGAGAGAAGTAGAGAAGGGGTTGCCTAGTACCATGACAAAGGCACTTCACTGAGAGAAAAAGCTGGAGAACATGTGAATTAGGAAGATAGTGGGATTATAAAAGAGATTGTGGATGGAGAAACTTAGGCTGTCTTGGAAGAGAACAGAGAATTGTTGGAGCACTGAAACAACCTTCTTGAAGCAGAAATATGGAATAAGGTTCAGCATCAGTTACAATCAAACTTGTTCAGCATGTACAAATTAAGTCGTGAATTTACACAGTGTTTGAATATAACAAAATATTTCATTGACTTAAAAATTAAATACATTATATTTAGTAATTAAACCTTTTAAAACTAATTTTTTCAACATCAATTATCCTAAGGATTTGAGGCTGTTTATCACTTATTTTCATTTTTGCTAAACACCATAACTTCCTGGGCTTTCATCTTGTATACTCATGTTTGCAAATTTTCCTGTGGAATCTTCTTGCATTAAAAGACCGCAGCTCCGTCCTCACATATTCCTGCAACCAACACTGACACAGCAAGGATGCAGTTATAGCCTATTCTGTAGCTCACTCCCAGCAGACACCTCTGAGGTTAGTGATGTATACTGACATTGGGAACAGAATTAATGGAACTCTAACTATCCCTCACTGTGAAGCAACCAGTAGCTTTCCTTACTAAGCTCGAAATATTTGTGAAGTCTTCCGTGAATTCTGACAGTTTCTACTTGGCCAGATCTCTACTTAATTTGCTTCCACCAGACGCTCCCATAATGTTTGGCCTCTTTTCAAGCTAAACCCAGCTTTACTTCAGTAGGCTCTAGATTAATAAAAACCACAATGACATCTCTGCATATGCACAGTCCCTTATCTTGCTATTATCCAACTTCTTTCAACGAAATCTATACTATTAGATATCCAAACCTTGTCATCTTCCTAACTCAAGCAGTGGCACAAACGCAGCTAACCTCTTTTACCCTCCAGGCACCATTCAAGTTTCCTACTCAGAATGCTGTCATATTATTCCATATGTGGCACTGCTAATGATAGAGAAGACTGATAATTATCTGAAGTGTCCAAAGATCATTTTATGCTTTGACACTAATAAATCAAATGCTTACGCATCTGTAGCTACACTGCTCACTGCTTCTCCTTTTGATACAACTCAACCAGCTAGCAGATTTTAAACTACGCTGTTCTGTCTACACTAAACTTTAAGAGCATCTTAGAGTATGCTAGAAAATACTTTCTACCAGCTCACCTTTAAATCCTCCTCAGTGATTATGTCACAGTAAGACAATTGCTGGCAGGATATTGGATGTGCAGACACATCCAAGTGAGGCACTGCATGGGGCATTCTGCTGCTGTTTGGGGTCTTTTAAATTTTTTTTTTTGAAAGGCTGAGGGACTTGGGTCTTTCTAGTCTAGAGAAAAGAAAAGTGAGGGGGGATCTTATCAATACTTATAAATACTTAATGGGAGGGTTCCAGGGGGATGGGAACAGTCTTTTTTTCCGTGGTGCCCAGTGATAGGACAAGAGGTAACAGGCACAAACTTGAACATAGGAAGTTCCATCTAAACATGAGGATAAACTTCTTTCCTTTGAGGGTGGCACAACACTGGAACAGACTGCCCAGAGAGGCTGTGGAGTCTCCCACCCTGGAGACATTCAAAACCCTCCTGGACACCATCCTGTGCAACCTGCTGTAGGTGATCCTGCTGTGGCGGGGGGGTTGGATGAGATGATCTCCAGAGGTCCCTTCCAACCCTGACCATTCTGTGATTCTGTGATATGAGGCATTGTTGGGAGATAAGGATTCAGCTAGCACTTCAGTAAAGCAGTTGTGTTAGAGGAATCTCATCTGGAGCTATGTTTGAGAAGCTCCAGCTCATTTATTATGCTCTATGAAGCCAAAGCTTAATGTTGGGATACTGATTTGGCAGCTACTTAAAATAGAAATGGACCCCTAAGCTGAAAATATTTCTAAAAATTATGCCAGATGGACAAAGCTGGTGATGAATAAGTTTGTAAGATCTGAGAAAGACAGATGGTCAGCAACTCTAATGGCTTTACTAATGTATATATCAAATATACTCCAGGTATGGGGGAGGGGGGCAAAGAAATTATCTACTGTCCCTGGTCTTGTTTAAGCTAAAGGTTGAACAGAAACAGAGGTGCTTCATTGGGCTGAAAAGGATAAGGCCCACCAATTTCTGTAACTAACAGGACATGTGAATGCAATGTAGTTACTTTGACACCTGAGTATTACAATCTCATTCAGAGACACCATGCAGTCCAAAAGCACTGTCAACCTTTTACCACTACATCTGAAAGGACAGGTGACCATTTCCAGCTGAGATTTCTGGAAGTAGTTTTCTTTGGATGCCTATTGCAAAGCTGAGACACACACATTTGGAATGTGTAAAAAAAAATCTTTATTGTTTTTTTACCTGACTTCAGTAAGTTCTAATAGGGCAAATATCTGAATGAGACAAACCAAAATAATTTAAGGAACATTGTGAAACAACACAATTGTTTTATTTCAACAGAAACATGAGTATTTAGAGAAAATCTTTCTTCTTCTAGTCAATAGTCGCAAAGTTGATATAGGTATAAGTTGTAATGAAAGTGTAAATCACCAAATGAACAAATTAAAAACTTTAAAATTATTGTTGTTGCTGATTTTATGTTTTTGCAGACAAAATGAAAAAAATAGTAACCAGTATACAGACACTTTAAATGATGGGTATGGATCAACTACAACTGAAATAAGTACATATAATATCACTGCAACAAGCTTCAAATAGAGGTGAACAGTGCCAACTATTAACTGAGTGCAGTCAGGCACGAGTAAAGTCAATGAGAATAGTAAGAATGTACAGGATTTCAAACAAGTAATGAAAATACACAATAAAACCCGCATGGGATAGCTTGCAGCACAGTGTTGGCAAACAAGCAGCAACAGAAGGGAACAAATGGACCTCCCAAACTAGGTTGTTTTGCACAACATGATAGAGAGATGAGTCCTGAGGTGAAGTGGGAAGACAAAGAAGCAAAAGTAATAAAAATGGCAGAAAATAAGACGTATGCAGATATCAGAATGGCACAGAATTAAAACAATCTAGCAGAGGGGGGGGAAATGTTTACCATGTGTGAAAAGGCTGAGCATTTCTTTTGCATATATGGGCTAAACAATAACAAACCTTCAAAGCATGCATATAGATAAACACAGAAACTGACACTGAGCAGGCCACTAAATTGTTTTGGGCTTCTGTAGAAACCACAGAAATGGAGGCAGATGAAATGCTCATCACATTACCTATAGAGAAGCTTAAAAGGCCATAAGAATCGATATTAAAAAGAGAAGCATTAATCTGTTTCACATCAGAATCAGCAGAGAGAAAACACTAGATGAGGAAACACTCTGAAAGCATATGGGATCCACCAAACTGGCAAAACACGGAAGCTCCCCCTTCAGGCAGCCAGAACAGCCACATACTGACTCAAAAGGAACTTAGTCAAATTTTTAAAAATACACTTGTAAAATTGTCCAAACTTCATAATCTTAAAGAACTACTCAGACAGATGAAATTAATGCAAATAGAATCAACATAGACCTAATAGAAACGATTATTAAAAGGAAAATAAAATTACCGATGTGTTTAAAAAAAAATAAATGGGTGTTTTCTAAGTTATTGTATGAAGAATGAAAAATCACTGAAGCATCACAGGAATGGATGAAACATATTTTGTGGTATGATGAAGAAATGGTTGTAGAATCCAGTTACATGAAGGATGATGCTGAGAACAAAACAGATTTCCTCCTATATACTGTCTCTCTCATATCTTCTTGACTGCCATTTCTCTTCTACTGGTAGTAGATCCAGCTGAGGAATTGAGTGTTGCTGGCAAGACTGGAAAAGCGTTTTGAAAAGCCAGGAGTCTCCCACAAGCCCTCATCCTCAAGTGAGGCTGTGGCATGACTACTCATGATCAGCTGAGTTAGAAATACAGACCATGGTTGATTCACATCCTAACAGCCCCACAAAAACAAGCAATTACTACGAATCCAAACATCTAAGTGAAGACAGTCTTGCAAGCTTGCATGTTCAAATTGAACACTTTAAGTCATTTGCGGGAGGAAAAGTCTTGTTCTCAAAAGCTGAGAAGGTGGGTACCACTCTGTTCTCTCTGCAGTCACCAACAGATTGTAATGATGATCTACAGGTCTGACATTTTCTTGCTACCAAGTATGCAGCTATCTCTGAAGGTTCTTGGACATGCTGTTTGTGTAGCTGTCACAAATTACCTGGAGAGGTGGTATTATGATTATTATTATTGTTATCATCATCATCATCATCATCATCATCATCATCATCATCATCATCATCATCATCATTATCATCATCACCACCACCATAATAATTATTGTTGTTGTTATTTATTTTATTTTATTTTATTTTATTTTATTTTATTTCTTGTATGACTTTCTCATACATGATGGCGGTAGGCCAGTGATGAAAGAGGTCCCTCTGGGGTCATATGCAGTTAGTGATCACTGAATCACTGAACCTACTGTAACCTAATAGTGAGACAACCTAATTTCATAGTGACAAATGTAAGACAATCTGTAGGGGTGGAATTTCGGGAGGAATGTCCCTGTGGAACTAATCCTTCAGCTACAGACCAGAACCATGAAGCAAATAAGTCTGAAGAAATAAACAGCAATAGTTATTTGGACTTGCAAAAAACACAGCTGACACTAGCTGGGGGAGTCTGAACATACCTACTAGAGCTGAAGCCATAAAAAAGATATCCCCATTGCATGTCATTGTCCGGCATTTGTTGTGATACTTGATCACAGCAGGACAGCAGGGCTCCTCAACTTATCATACAGGTAGAAACACACTTCTTATTTTTCCTACTGCGAAGCTTTGAAATTCATAAATAGGAAGAAATTGTATTTACAGGACATAGTGTACCACCGTGGGAGATACACCTGCTAGTGCAGTGAGATCTGCTTACCACAAATGTAATCCACAACTCTACCTTGGCTTACCCAATAAAGACTGAGAATTTTACCTTTTGCAGTATTTTGTCCTGGAAAGGCTCTATGTATGCAGGGTCAGTTAAGTGTTCTGAAAAAAAAAAAAAAAAAAAAAATTACAGATTTTTACAGTTGAACAAAAGTGAAGAAAACAGATAAGAGAATGTTCCCAAGTCAACTTGTCCTTGAAGTTCTTCATTGATGGGATGTGGCAAGTGAGATAGCTCTAAGCCTGAGTACCAAGGAATGAGATAATACTCCATGGAACTGCTGATTGCAGATGTCAGCTGTCAAATGAGAACATTAAAAAGAGTACCTTTTACTCGTGGAAAAGTCTACTAAACTTCCAGCTGGAAGGAACTCTTCATCAATGCCTGATTTCTTTGGACAAACTCAGATATGAAAAATCTATTTCGCAGACCTTCAAAAGAATGTATATTCAAAACTCAGGCTAAAGTATCATCATATTGGATAGTCACAAAATTTCAAATCTATTTGCTATTAATAAGTAATTTAAAGCCAGACTAGGTGCATGTTTTTCATTTCTGATGAAGTCGGTGAAGGCAATATTTAGCCCCAGGCCTGTAACCAGGGCTTCTTTCATCCAGAAATTTGAAAGATTTTCTCCTAATATTTCCAATCCTTTGAACAAGCTGAATTATGGGCTGGGAAGGGTGCATTAGGATGCTTTTGCTTCAAAACTAAGGAAACAGAAAGAGGGCTAAGGCTCTGAACCCTAATGGACCAGCAGAATAGGTTACTTGTAGGATAAAATCAATCAGGTATGACAAAGCAAGAAGGCAGAATGACAGGTGATTAAAAAATGACCAGTTTTCTCAGATTTCGTTGTAGTTCAGGGTCAGTTCTAGATGAGGGATTAGGTGAGCAGTTGTATGTGAAACAAATCACTTTAAAAAAAACCAAACCAAAACAAAACAAAAAAAACCCCAAACAAACAAATCAAAACAATGCAAAACCTTGTTATCCTTGTGATTATTCTATGGCTTATTACAGAAGTGATCCTGGAGATTGCACGCACAGGCTGGAATCTGTCTTCTTGACCAGCTGTGAATTCCATCACATCAGGAGGCATCAGCTGCCACAAAGTGTTCGTTAAAACCTCAACATTAGGTATTCTGCAGGAGGAAGAAAAGACAGAATTGAATACATCACTTTTCAGCAAGAAAAGGTCCCCTCAGCCCCTCTGTTTTATGATTTGACGTTCACAGTGGACGTGGAACATCAAAGAAGGATCATTTGCCAGTGATACAGAAGAAAATGCCTAAAGCATATCTCAGCACCAGAGAGAATCTGGCCAAGAATTAACTTTCTGGTGTGCCACATCCAGCATGTGTCTCTCCAGTCAAGCGGATGCTTGTGTGAACTGACGTAACAATTGGCACACAGTCTGCAACACACATAAACTGTGAAGCCAATAACAAGAAGCTTTCATGGGCCATGCTCAAAAATTTCCATTGAACATAACTAGAGAAACACCTGTGTGTTTCACAAGAGCTAGCTCATCCAGGGTGAAAATCTACTATTCAAAATGCACTGAAAAATTCATTCAAGCTTGAGAGACTGGAAAGGGGAACTGTTACCTTTATTGGATGAAAGCAGTACTTTCAAGGTCATTAAGTGTTCTCTGTCACTTGAATCTGAATGGAAGAACTTCTTATCAAAGGCCATTGATCTATGACTGTAAAATCATTTGCTTTGGCTAGAAATTAAACGCTTGCTCAAGTTACTTTTTTCCTGAGCTACTTTGCCTAATTTATGCCTTATGATATTCCTTACTGTGATCAGACATGACCAAGAGGATTTAAAAGAAACTGGCTGTAATCTCCTGCACTGTCCAGACTCCTAGCTGGACTCCTCGCACCCTAGAAGAGCAAGGCAAGGTGTAGCACCATGCAGAACCTCCAGTGTAATCCAGTACACTGGGAGGATTCCTCCCCATTTATATTAGGCATGTGAGTGCTCTGTAGTGTGCAGCACTTTCCACATTTTTGCCTGATGTGAAAAAACATGCTGACATCACAAAATTTTAACCTTTCTTCAGGAGCTTTGAATTCTGCTGAATTTTTTTTGCCCCTGGTGATGGAATCAGGGATTGTTATCTTCTACCGTGTCAGAAATGGGAAAAAAAGTCTGAACAAAGCTTTTAAGCATCATCAACCGCGTGGTTTTATTGTCAGAGTCATTGTATAAGTATAATCTTAGCCTGATAACAATTATTACTGTCCAATAACAATGCAAAAATAACGTACTGCGGACCATGTGAAAAAGCTGGATGGCTTATTTCCCATTCCAGGAACAGGAAGCTCCCTGTTCCTTCACTGGAAGGAGGACTTACAGTTTCACGCACACCCACTGCTTTCTGTGGTCCACAAACAAGAGAAGAGATGTTTTGGATATCCCTCTTGTGTGTGCTGATGACTGGTCTGACAACACCAAAAATACAAACTGCTTTCCATGCAAGATTTCCATGCCAGTGAATTCTCACATCCCTTTCCTACCTCTTGATCCATGATTACATTAACCTGACATGTTATGTTAGAAAAAATATATATCTGCTTTACGCAGTACATTATATCCACGTCTTTATCATCAGTATTAATTTTTTTCCCAACATGGAGCTAAAAAAATGTGTGCCTTCTGCTTACTTGTAGAAATGGGCAACCCGATTAAGAAATCTGCCAAACAGAATTTCTTTTTATTGTATTTGGCAGGACATCACTCAGCAACTCATCTTTGATCAGGTTCTGCCACTGTCAGTGGCTGACAGAGACTGCTTTATCACTAGTCTCTAGAAATAGGAAGTGAATGCTTCTAATCTAGCTAGCATCAAGCATGGTTGGCTTGATAAACACCTTCTGCCTGTGCCTGGATTCTCCCCTACAGTTCAGGTCTGGTCAGAATCTGTGTTTTCTTTTAGAAAACGATTTCTATCTCTCCTAATTACAAAATGAAGTTTTTATGGGAGACCAGAGGACTTTCTGCATATCAGAGAAGCATGAACCTGAGAAGACCCTGAAAAAACTGTTGCTGGGTAATGATCCTGCCTATGGCCTGATCCACCAAATTCCAGTGTTCCGTATGTCCCCTCTTTCTCCTCATTACAACCACACAGGGTGTCCCTGTGGACCTGGAAGGAGATAAAAACAGGAGACAGACTTTGCAACTGGATTAATTTTAGGTCCCATAACTCTTTAGTAGAGAAAACAGCTGTTTGTGAATCGGAAAAAAAAGTCTCCTGATTTCCTTGCTAAACTGTGAAAAGGACCCATCAGGTCCGGAAATCTAGAGAATAATATAATTTCCAGCCCCACTTAGTGCTGTTCAGTGCCTTTGGCTGACAGCAGAGAGACCACAGCTCAGGAGGAAAATTATGGAATTTTCTTGGACAAGCAGACCTAATCCTGGCCATGAATAATCTATGCCACTCCTTCCCCATAGGTAAAATGTACTTCAGTAAAGTAATTAATGAGTATTGATAACATATTACTCATTAAAACAGCTGTTCTGAATTGCCTTTATAGTCTTTTGAGTGCGTGTATCCGTACATATATATGCACAGTATAAACATACGTATGCTATACATGGGTTCTCTGTGGTAAATTACAGAACCAGGTATTAATAAAGCCAGCCTTTCATCTACGTTCCTCTAAATGCTTCTGAACACTTACCAAATTCTCTATGGTTTACTTCTAATTTTCAAAACTCTTGATACCTTAATTAAAAAAAACCTAAATGTTAAACCCCCTAAATCAATAAATTAAATTAAAATCTAACCATAAAATCCAGATAGGCTGTGTGTTTTGCAAGAAAGCATACCAGGCAGTCCAGAGCTCTTTGAAAGTCTCATGAAACTCATAATTTCACCTAAAATTTAGAACTTCATCTTCACCTCCTACTAGTTATTGAGCTTCTTAATAAAATCCTTAGTTTTCAACTATAACAAGGATTTATTTTATTTTATTTTTTTAACCAGTAGAACATTATGCTAAGCTGTTTGTTACTTAGGGCAGCAATTTCTGGTGTCTGTTAACCCATGGTAGCATCTGGCTTCTTGGCAGGTTCTGTAGACAACTGGCAGTTTAGGACTAACATGTCTGTCAGACGGTAAGGCGGCTGCTGATGGGCTGTGCCTGTATCATTTCCCCAGATGTCTTTCGTTTTAAAATTCCCATTAATTCCATGAAATCTGTACATCTGTTTGTAAACAGATTACCGTGTACTTTTATGAAGTAAGGGTGATAGTTAGAGGGATTTTTCTGTAACGGGTTTTTCTGTACTTTTTCTGATGAATTGTCATAATTAAAGCTATTGTGCTGTATTTTATTTCAGTTAAGATAGGGTCTGCTCTATGATGTATCACTTTCATTTGTTCTGTTTTTATTTTTTTGAGGTTATGTGTTTTTTCCTAAGTGTTTAAGGGTAACAAAGAAGTGGATGTATTCAAAGTCTATAGAAGCTGTAAGGTGTTGGACATCCCTGCTCCTTTGAAACCGAAATGAAAGAAAAAAAAAAATAAAATTGGAGCCCTGCATGGGCATTTCAGCTTGTTCATGCTCCAGAGATAGTGTATCATCACTCATCCATGTATTTGATGTTGAATTGTATGCCAACAACTGGGATATTTGGCTGGCTGTTACAAAACTTAATGCTGTCATTGAAGCATTATTTTCCAGTTTCCTCAAGGCAGTAACATCTGCAGTGAGGCATCTTTAGTCCACCTCATTCTTGAAACACTTTTTTTTTTTTCTTTAATATGGAATGATCCCATTAACTTACAGTATAGTTTTCAACCCACACATTTAGACTATTAGATCAGTTGGTGAAGAATAATGTGACCTTCCTTCTTACACACCATGTGGAAATCACCACAGGAACAGATCGCTGAACCAAAGACGAGCAAACGGTGCTGGACACTTGCCTTTTCATAAATCTGTACCTGAGGTCAGTCAGCAGCTTTACCAGTTGATATTATGTAGCCAGACAGCATGAGGTGTAAACCAGCTGAGATGCAAGGGTAGTGACCTTTAGACAGTGTATTGTATTTAGTTCGTTTGTCTTAATGTTCATTGAAAAAGGAATGGTGAAAGGGCACCAAATAAACACTAGCATCTCAAAATGAGGTGCCAAGAAAATTACTCCGTGCTTGCTTTATTCAGAAAGCATTCTTTTTAGTCAATCTTTTCTAATTTCTAGTCAACCATTTAAATAAAATACAAAATAAACATAACGAAAATCCTCTTTTCCATCCCCCAAAGCAAAAATTGTTGCTTGACACTAATATGAATCTCTTATGCCAGATCATAGTGGTTGCCAGGTTGATGGAGCACTGAAATTTGAGAGGCAAAAATGCACTGTATTAACTCAATTTCTTGAATTCCATGAAACCTTCAGGGAGGGGAAATTGCTACCCAAAAGAACTGCCTAGGGTGTTCACAAATCATATTGGTAAAGCTAATTAGTCTAATAATGCTATATTTGGCTAAAGAAAAAGAAAAATAGCTCTCTGATTGGCATTAAGTGAACTGGTTGCCTAGGAGAAATACTGTGGCTTGCACTTCTATTTAGAAGTAGAATCAAACAGCTCTGAGTCGGATATTGAAATTCCCAAACTGAATCACGCTTGCAAAGGAACACTTCCAGCTACATCTTATTTGCTGATATATACTCAGAAACATTTAGTCTTAAGAGTTAGTTTGACATTCTCCTTCTGCTTTTAAATGTGATGTAAGCAGCTACAAATTTTTGTCTTCCTGATTTTTTTTTTTGGTGTGGTTTTCTTTTTTTTTCTTGATTATGGAATTAAGGACAGTTGCTTAGGAAAGCATTCAGCTATGCTTTGATCCACATAAAATTTTTGGCCCTATTTACAAGTAGAATATAGCTTCTCAGTGACAGGATTCTGATACTATTTGCATTCTCAAAGATAACTTACATAGCAATTTTCATATTGAGATCACAGATAGGTAATAACTGTTTCACAATTCTAAGAAAGTTCCCAGAACTTTAAATAAAGGCATCATAAACATCAGAGGTATTTGGGTCTCATTTAAGCTGTGGCTTTGGCCTTTCTGTCCTTCTGAAGTGCATCCAGTAACTGTTGTACTAAAGATTTGAGGAAAACTATTCCCCTCAAAAGCCCAGACTGTTCTGAACTCATTAACTTTGTTTACTTTTTCGACAAAGTATAAATTAGCCGCTGATTTGGGGTAGTTCTTGCTTTTTTTCACTCAGCTATTTTAGTAAATCTGATGCTAAGTTTTTATTATACCAGAATCATGAAAAAGCAGTCCTCCCAAATTCCATACAACTCACTACTAAATCAAATTACTATTTTGTTTGAAAAGTTGTTAGAAATGTAAAATGTTGCAGTATTTTACAAAACACTAACCAAGCTAGTCAAATACTGTTTGCTTTGGGTTCAGCACATGTAACTCGTGCCAGTGAAGCTCAGTCACCTCTTCAGATTGAAGTGATATCTTGCCCAGAAGTTAAATCCAAAATTTCCCAACCTTGGGTGTTGTAGCTGTTGTTCAACAGGGACTGCTGAGATTTGCAGCTGAGCGTAGTCAAAGGTGAACATAAAAAATTAAGGACTTGAATTTGAATCTGACAATAACACAGAATGAATGGTGATTAATTTCACCCTACAACATTTTCTGAACTTTGTGGTCCCAAAAGTCAGATTAAAAATTAATGTTAAAACCAAGATTTTCCAGTAATATTTCCACAGACTTCTTTGAATAACACTTAAAGTTATCAGTGTTTGGACATTCTTTCTTCTACCTACAATCCAGAAATATGAAATAAAAAATAAGTGGGGGAACAGTAAAACATTTCTTTTGACTTCAAGGAAAACATTAATCTGCCTTTGATTCACATTTTGGATAAAAATTGATTGATATAATTTTAGCTAAAACCCTTTGTTACATCTTTCACATATTATCTACTCATGAAATTAAAAATGACAGTTATTCAGAATAATTATTTAAAAAACATAGAATGACTTTCTTGTTTAACTACTAAGCACACATATATCCAGGCGTGAATGTGGGATGTACTCATGAATGATAACTCTGGATACTGTTTTTGTATTGAAGTGTCCTACTATAGACTGAGTTATGTTCTCTTCTGCTTCTTTAAAGATGTGAAGAGAGTTGCATCTTGAGCCATACTCTTTCACTCCTTTTCCTGGTTTCAGCATCAGCCCCAGGGAATTTTAGTCTTACAGGTTTTTTTTGTTCATTTGTTTTGTCAGTTGGATGGTTGGTTTGGGGGGATGCTTATTATTTCTCACACTGTAATATGAGGAAAAATTAATAAAGCTCTGTGTTACCATTGTTCACTGGGTTGTACAGGAAAAGAAAATCTAATGAAGTTGGACCTTAAAAAATATTCTTTCTACTCTCAGTTCTGCGATTTCCCCCAACATTGTTTTTTGTGCCATGATTTCACTGGCCCTTCAGTTTCCCAAGATGATGGAATTTCCTTTCTCAGATCAAATCAGAACACCCTCAGACTTTGGTGCTGGTTAGTTTTATTTTGTTTTCACTGAAAAGGCAATATTTTTCATAAAGACAAATTTTTACCCTCCATGCACAGGTAACTGTAATATGTAATAACCTCCCTAAAAAGACTTTTCTGATGGCTTGTCTGTTTGCAAAAAATGTTTGAGTTTAACTAGAACTTAATTAAAAAAAAAAATATATATATATAAATTGGTTCAAATTCCTGTCTGATTCAACTGTTAATCAGCCAAATATTTATTGTATTGTAACTTCTTTTCAGTTTATAAATTGAACGATTTGTAATACTTTTCACTTGAAATACCTCTCCAGATCATGATTCTGATAAATTATTGGTAGTGGATATTTAGGGGAAAAAAAAATGAGATGACATGAATGATGTGAATTTCCTCTGATGCATCCTTCTCTCAATCATTAGATTAGGAAGCCTTGACATAGAGGGGTGACTGTGTTGGGTAGGTATCAGTGATTCCATATTGCACAAATTGACCTAGTCCCTAGTTTACCCCTCTTATTTCTTCGGCCTTCTCATTTATACCAGTGGAACAAAGTAGCAATGTTTTCTGTATTTAATTACTCCTTCCACAAAAAATTATGTCACTTGTGTACCCCAAAGACATATTTTTCATAATTTTTGAAACAGGAGAAGAATATCTCCCATTCATCTTCTCTAAAAAATTACTAATTAAACAGACTCATACATATCTCTCTCATATGTCTTCTCAGAGCTTCCTCTCTCATACTGTGGTCTTTGGACACATACAAAGATATAATGTTATAATAACACAAAGGGAAAATATTTGTGCTACCATTGTTCACCAAGCATATCTGTTCTGAAAAACAAGTTGTATTAAAGAATATTTTAGATGTAGTTTTTAACTATCTAAGCAAAAAATCAAATCACATTTCAAATGAAAATTAATGATACATGAATATTAATATGCTGCTGTTTTATCAGACAAGATTGCAATTTGTTGATCTTTCCATGTTGTGAAGTTTATCTAAAATGTCTACTGTTCAAGGGCAGTATAACTTAAAAATATTCTAGAAATTAGGAAGGTCAGAGGTTCTGCTAGTAGTAAAAAATATAAATATTTAAAAGCTGTTGATATAAAGTAGATGCTGGAGAAAACATTTTCACTAAACGTTTTTCTGCTAAAAATAGTTTCCTCTAAGCCAAAATGTTTTATAGGAATATGCCAAATTCATTTATATTAGCAGGATCCTTATTGTATTATATCAATAAATAAATTAGTAACATTAGCATTATACATATAAATTATTTAGAGATAATATAAAAACATGAATAAAATAGCCAAAGAAAAACATTACATTGAAAGACTTCAGTATTACCTAAATTAATAATTTCTGAGTCTAAACTGGAAATTGGTTGGCAGTTTTGAGAAAGAAGGTTGGAACCCATAGGACAAGTAACTTCTTGAGAGGCAGAACTTAATTCTGACTGCTTCCCTGACATTTGTAAATTAGGACACTGTGTATCTGTGACAGATGACTATTTCTCAGTAAGAATGACCCACAGCTTATATGTGATCCCTTTGCTTTAAAATCACTTTGTTTTTCATAATAGAAGAATTTACAAAGAAAGGCAAATTGCATTAAACAATACTGAAATCTCATTGAGAGAGAGAGCAAGGAAGAGTGAGAGCAAGAACAGACCTTCCTCATTTCCAGATTAAATTGTAAGTCTGAAAAACTCAAGTACACAATGACAGCAAGAAATCACCATTTAGCTTCTTTGCATTAGCAAGCGGCTTTAATAGTCTTTCTCTATTCATTATTGTCATTCTTAAATGAGAAAAATTAATACATCTTTAAATGTATAATATTTATCGGTTGTGAAAAATAGCAAAAGGAAAAGGGAAAAAATTGAAGATGAGTATGATTATTATAAACAAAGCTCTGTAGTTTTTCTATTGAAACAATGTATTAATATCATGTTCCATACTATTACAATAGCTGTTTAGAAAAATACGTACGTAAAACCTTATAATCAGCCATTACTCTGCATTACATTATGGTTATTGCAAAATCAGTTCCAACACCATATACTTCCACTTAAAAAAAGTGTCTCTATGTACCATAAACTGAAATATTTATGCTTATCACATACCCAACTTAGTATTTCAGATCTCTTTTTAATCAAAGCTGTAGTTTCCTGAGCTATCATTTCATACCAAATCGTTAAACATTGCAAATGAAAAGGTAGATGCTAATCAGTGGTTCATACTGAGTGGAGAATGGGGAGGAGGAAAGAGATGTTATATTCAGGTACAACCACATTTTCTATGTCATAACCATCTGCAAAATAACATTTATCTAAGCACATTGTACAGTGAGCTCTAACATTTACTGGGCAAAGCTTTGGCATCACAACAGGATTTACTGTGTCTCTATCAAGGACAACACACTTACAGAGCAAACAACAGTAACCCAGGGATTCCAACTGCAAGAGGAAATGCAGGTTGCTATGTAACAGTTCATGCAGGTTTTGCAGCAGCAGATGGACATTTTGAATGGAATTGATGCCCATTTGGCTCTTGTTCCTTGCATTTCCAGAAGTTTGAGTTTTAAAGCAAACCAGCCACGAAATGTGTTGAGCTTGTAGAACATGAACCTGAACATATCTGATCCTTTTCTCTTTGGGGTACTAGATAAAGTCATTCACATTTCTGCTTCGCCAAAGGTCAAAGCCCAAATATATTCCATGCACAGGAGACTTAAGCGTCATCTCTTCCCTGTGTCATTAAGATTAATTTCAATTTACTGAGGTTACTGAGTTACGTTGTGAGATGTGCACAAGTGGACCCCTACAGCTCGTACAGACCATTTTGAAATCTGTGGGTCATGCCGTGACTTTTATAGCCCATTTCACTCCACAGGTGAGTAAATTAGTCAGCTTCCTGATCATTAGTGTACATCTTCTGCATGACAACATGGGAGGAAAGCATCGTCAAAAATGGGAAAACATAGGAAAACTGACAACAAAGCAGAGATGCAGGGACAGTAACTGAAGCCATCTGCTTGTAACCTTCATTTAAACAACTAGGTAGATACAAATTTGACAATGACACTTCAAAAATTCTTGTATTCAATTTCTTGGCTATGTACATGTAAGTGTCTATGGCATGCAACATCAGCTAAAGGTGCTTTCCTTGGTCTGGTTTGACAAAAGCAGCAGAGCTATATTTTAAATTAAGGAAGCATATGGCTTTAGGGAGAAAAAAAAAAAAAGTCTTTTGCAAAGAATCTAAGCAGGATTAAGAAGAGAAAAGGAACACATAACATTCCCCTTCTTTGGAGTCATATTGTGGCATACCTACCCTCTCTGTGAACACAGCTATCTGATCCATCCAGCCTGAGGTGCTGGTATTATGGAATGGGCTCCAAATACATACAGCTATATCCACAGCACTAGATGTGTTATGCCTGTATAGCAGAGGTTTGCAATTTCTGTTATGGGAGGCTGAGCAGAGGACAACGATTTGGCTGATATTACTAATAGTACTATCTTACTAATGGTATTGCTGTTTTTTCTCATAATAACACACCATTTAAAAAATTCTGTTCAGAAACAGATACCTTACCGAACATCTCCCTTGTGACGCTGGACTAAGCCATGCTAGCAGCAGTCGTAACACACTATGCGATATCATTCCCTTCCAAATGCTTTAATTTCATAAAGCTGGCAGACCCAGTGCTCACAGGCTTTTTAAGATTCCTTTTCTGTCTCTCATATTTTTTTCTGTTATTGCCTTTCATCTTGTGTGCTTGCCTCATCACTATCTGAAATTAATCTGAATCTTGATTTTCATTTTTATGTAACTCCTTTTTACTACTCTGACAAGCAAAAAGATACTTTCTTATTGGCTTAGAGTGCAACTGAAGGAATACAGGAGAGTCCCCAGAGTAAAACTGACCCTAGCAAGATAATGGCCATGTTAAAAGGACACTGCTAACTAAGCACTGATTGGGAAATGACCCTAGCAGTCGATCAGGAATGGAGAACCACACTGAGGTTATTCTAAGCTATATCAGGGAGCATGATAGTCCTTGATTGTCCACTTCATTGGAAAATTTAATGACTCTTTCTGGTTTTCTTGTTCTGTTGCATTTACAGAATTGTGCAGGATTGACCCGGTCTGACAAAGCAGACAAAATTCACCTGAGAGTATATCACATTTCAGAAACACATGATCACATTTCGCCGTCACTATGAATGCCCCAGCAGCCATATAGAAACAGGTAGCATACTGAGCTAGTGTTCTGCAGTCCTCAAATCAGGACTAGCTAGTTTAAGCTTAACACTGAGTTTGTAATGTTCATGTAGAGTACAACTGTTACTCATTTTTGTCTGTGTCATGCACAGTGAGGTGAGAGAAGGTTCTAGAAACTTTGATATATAATTTAAAGCAGTATGTGAACAAGGTAACTCTAAACTGGATCATTTTAGCTCAAAACATCAACCACTCCCTAAAATCCCAAATCTCAGCTCCATTTAATTGCTATACAAATCCTCAAGTGTTTCATTAAAAATTTGTCCTAGAAGACCAGACTTTGCTTCAGAGTATTCGTACTACTGCCTTGATCCACTTATAGTCCATCTTCTTGCTTTTGCCTAAATGCAGAAGATATTTAATCCAAGCCATGTTCTACAATCTCCTTCCCTTAAGGGTTATATTTGACCAGGTGTTCTTTGATCAAAACTGACACTGATCCCAAGGACAAGGATGTCTGCAAAGTACAGGTAAATCAATTATGGTCAAACACAGTTGTAACTATAAATATCAATGCCCAATTTTATATACCCAATGGTTAGACTGCACTGAGAAAGGAAAGGTGCCTAAAGGGACTTCACATCTGCACACTAGCTGATTGATTAGGATACACGGTACCCATTTGGCCAAAAACACGAGTCACTGTCCCAGAGAGAGGGACCAGAAAAGACTATATCTACATAGTGTAGGTTTCCTACTTTCTTTGATAGGTGGACAGGGAGCAGTGGGTTCTAACCAAGCTTTGCAAAAATGTTGATGCATTTGACATTAGCATTTGGTTTGGCAGAAAACCACTGACAGTCTTGAAAGTAATAACTAGAACCAAACCAAGCAAGAGTCCTGGATGGCATCCTGGCCCTTAGCAGCTGACTGTATTACTGATCTCAACAAACACTACATTATTGAGTCTTGTTCCACTGTGTTTCCTTTCTCCCTGGTCAAATGAATGGAATATTTCTAATATCACAGCCTTGACAAAGTAGCTTGTCTGTTCTATCATTCAGTGGCCACAGCACTTGTCTCATACATGGGAGCAGGGGATTTGAGCACTCTTAATCAGGGAAAATACAGCTTTTGCCTTCAGTCTATCTAACCAAAATGAATCAAATCTAATTGTCCTGCTGTTGAAGTTCCTGTTCAGGAGGAGTGATTTCTTTAGGTGTGTTTGAAATCTGAGGGAAAAATGTTCCAAATGCACAAAGGCTTTCTTTTCAAGCTTCAACAAATTAACTAGACTTCAGAAAGGGTGAAGAAAATTTGGGACATCTCTTTCCCTATCACTTTTCTTTTGACTGCCTCCAAACATTTTCTTGTTCAATGTGTTGTGGGTTTTTATTTATTTAATTTTGGATACAGAGTAATTCTTTCACGCATTGCTTTACACAGTGCAATATCATATATCATCGTTCATATATATAATAATAAAATGTGTCCTCCTTTTCATATTGGCATGCTCTCACGTTGCTTTTTAATGTGCTTTGTGCAACTATTAAAGTTAAATTATTAAAATTATTATGCACTCTTTAATACCTATTTAAGGAACAAGGGCTGCCATAGTTCTCGGAGTATACTTACTTCAGAAGAACCAATCTGAAAGTGATTAAAAGGATCAGTCTCTCAAAGATGAGTTATTAGAAGAAACACCATTTAAAAGTATGAGTAATTCTGAAAATATATTAAAATTCTAGCACCTGAAAAGGCCCTGGTTACTAATGGTAACTAATCCTGTTAAACTTTTCATTGTTTTCATTATGTTAGCTGAAAAAATAGTACCTGAGAGGTTTTACTCAATGGACAAGCACAGTATTAGTACCCTCTCATGTGCATTATGGTAATTCTGATAATACTAGCTAAGTTACTTCCAACTTGTACCAGCATCAATAAGAATAAAACAGGCTTTTATATGAAATTTAACAAAACTAAAAGACAAAAAAATAACCTTCCACTAGTAGAATTAATAATGAGTATGTACATGAAGAGGAATTCCAAACAAAATTGTAATCAATATATTAACAATTCCCTGAAAGAACAAAAAAACACTGATGAATTTTTCTGAACTCCAGTATATTCTACCAAAATGCCCAGTGTCACCACAATTGGCTGAAGTTATACAAAACCGTGTCATTTCATTTCTGGAGTCCTGTGTCAGCTTCTCCAGACAGGTGTCACATCCTTTTCAGTTCTGGGGATTTGAATGATCTGTCTTATATATAAATTCTATACAGATAGCTTTGAACCAAATTATTCTTCAGTACTTTTTTACTGAATAATCACCATTACTAATAACAAGAAGAGATATATCTTCTTGCTAGAAACTAGAAGAACGATCAAGAAATATTTCATAAGTGACTTTTTAGGTAGAGAGATGCCTAATCCCTAGTATTTCACTTTTCAAACCATGTCAGATCTCAACTACAGCCACAGCATTTCCAAAGACTTCTTACATAGGACTACTGATTTTGGAAAAGAATGGTAATAGCAAATTTGTGTAAAACCCCACAAACAATGGATGTATTACAGAATTGGAAACCAATCTTCTTGATGATCAGTACAAAATAATTGCTTATGGTGGAGAAATCTTTCTCAGGTACTATCTAGCTATCTAGAAGGAATAAGCTGGTTTTATGAAGTCATATTTACAATTACTGATACAAGATAACGCTTGATACATTGATCCAAAAAGCTAAAAGCTCCAGCTGTGGTCTTTTCAATAGATGCCAAAAAAGCTACTCGACAGTATCAAATGACATAATCTGTTTCATTTATTAGAAAGAATTGAACTCTATCCTAAATTTATTTACAAAGCGGAGTTTTCATATTGGGTAAAAACTTTTTTACTATGTAGTGATATTTACATTTACAGCTGTATTTAAATGATCATTAATAACAATGTTTGTGGTTGCCCCTAGTTTTCTTATGTGGTGCCTTTTAAACTGACACTGATTTGCTGTATACTACTGATGTACTTTGCCACCATTACTTTTTAATCTACTACAAGTACATAAGCATGTATAGGGAGCTGTCAAATTTTAATAGTTTCACAATATCCAGATGGATACTGTCCAGGGAGGAGATCTGAACTATGTGCATGAAAGAAAATGTCTTTTGGCAAATCTTCCTTGACATCATAGACAGCCTTGATAAGCAGTGTTATCTTATAGGATAAACTCTCGTTCACAACTCCGTGTAATCCCAATGGAAAGCCACCTACACAAAGAAGCTGCATTCTCAAGGCTGACTATCCTAATACACCACAGTTGTTAACTAAAATCTGCTGACATACTCATGCTGAATTTAAAATGAGGGATTCAGTTCAGTAACTAAAAATAAATCATGAAATTATTAATTTGGCACCAAGATGATAAAAATTTGTAGTCACTTGCAAAGGTTTACTAAAATGTTAGGAGCATAAGTGGTGCTCTCCTCTATCTTTTCTGTTGCAGGGAATGATGAAGGAAGAAACAGGAAGATCCAACAGATCAATACCTGGCTCCATGACTGGTGTCACCAGCAGAATTTTGGGTATTTTGATAATGGGTCAGTCTACACAATACCAGGCCTGCTAGTGAAAGATGGAGAACACCTGTTTCAAAGGGGGAAAAGGATCTTTGCACAGGAGTTCGCAGGGCTCATTGAAAGAGCTTTAAATGAGATTTGAGGGGGGAAAGAGATAAAACCAAGCTCACTAGAGATAAGCATGGGGGCTGCATGCCAACGTTTGAGGGATGGTGTGCTAGTGAGGTCCTTCAGTCTGCACCACGATGTGCTGAATACACTGGAGCACATCTGAAATGTTTTTATACTAATGTGTGCAGCTTGAGGAATAAACAAGAGGAGCTAGAAGCTTTTGCCCAGTCCCACAGTTATGACACCATTGACATAAGTGAAACCTCGTGAGATGAGTCCTGTGACTGGTGTGCCATGATGAACAGTTATAGGCTTTGCAGGAGGGACAGACAAGCCAGGTGAGGTGGAGGGGTGGCACTGCATGTAAGGGAGGCGTTGGATTGTATAGCATTTGCAGTTGGCGATGACACAATTGAGAGCCTCTGGGTAAGGATGATGGGGAAAGCAAATGAAACGGATATTGTTGTGGGAGTCTGCTATCAACCACTCAGCCAGGCTGACAACATCAATGAATTATTCTACAATGAATTAAGGGATATCTCTAGATCAACTGCCCTTCTCCTTATAGGTGATTTTAACTTCCCAGACATCAGCTGGGAATATCATGCAGCTGACACAAACAGGTCCAGGAAATTCCTGAAACATGTTGAAGATAATGTCTTGGTGCATGTACTAAGACAGCCAACTAAGAAAGGTGCCCTCCTGGATGTGCTGTTTGTAAAGAGAGACACTTGTGGGCAAAGTGGTG
Source organism: Anarhynchus alexandrinus (assembly GCA_008711295.1). Taxonomy (NCBI): domain Eukaryota; kingdom Metazoa; phylum Chordata; class Aves; order Charadriiformes; family Charadriidae; genus Anarhynchus; species Anarhynchus alexandrinus. The sequence goes on from VUYV01000103.1 coordinate 2,480,754, forward strand.
ATTGCTGGCTGTCTTGGTCACAGAGGCCATGAAGTAGTTGAGTTCCAAATCATTGACGAAAGGAGGAAAACTTCCAGCAAAGCTTTGACTCCAGATGTGGGGACAGTAGACTGAAGGTTGCTGAAGGATCTAGTTAGTTAGATTCCTGGGAATCTGCTTTTGAGGGTATTGGGATCCATGAGTGCTGGTCACTTTTTAAGAGCCATCTCTTTAGAACACAGGAGCAGGCAATTGTAAAGTGTTGGAAGTCAAGTGAAGTGCGTCAGAAGGCCAGCTTGGCTGAGCAGGGATCTTCTAGAATTTGGGCAGGAAAGGAAAGTGTAAGCACATTGGAAACAAATAGAGGCAGCATGGGAGGACTACAGAGATGTTGTTCACCACTGTAAGGAGAATATTTGTGCGGCCAAAGCTTGATTAGAGTTCAAGCTGGACAGCACTGTGAAGGACAACAAAAAGGGGTTTTTTAAACATGTTAACTAGAAAAGGAGAATCAGAGATAACATTGGTCCATTGCTTGACGAGGTTGGTCACCTCACAAATAGGGATGTAGACAAAGCGGAGGCATTTAATACATTTTTTGTCTCTGTATTCAACACCGATGATGGGCCCTGCCCTGTGTTGGAAGACTGTGACTGGAAAGACAATAAACTCCCAGGCAATCCTGAACTTGTTTGAAACTTGCTGCTCCAGATGGAAGCATATAAATCTATGGGCCCCAACAGGTTTCATCCCACCATACTGAAAGAGCTAGCCAATGTCACAGTGGGACCTCTGTCCATTATTTTTTTAATGGTCTTGGGAGTCTGGAGAGCTCCCATTTGACTGAAAGTGGGCAAATGTCCTGGATTTCAAGAAGGGTAAGAAGGAAGACCCTAGTAATTACAGGACTGTCAGTCTCATTTCAGTGCCTGATAAAATGATGGAGAAGGTTATTCTGGGAGTTTTTGAAAAACACTTGAGAGACAATTCAGTCATTGGTCATAGCCAGCAAGGGTTCATGTGCAGAAAGTCCCACTTAACTAACTTAATATCCTTTTATGACAAATTCACCTGTCTAGTTGACCAAGGGAAGCCAGTTGATGTGGTGGTTTTAGATTTTAGCAAACCTTTTGATACTGACTCTCACAATATCCTTTTGGATAAACTGTCCAGTACACATCTAGACAAGTCCAAAATACATTGGGTAAGCAATTGGCTGATGGCTTGTGCTTAAAGGATTATAGTAAAAAAGGCAGAAAGGAGGACCGTGGGAACTACTGACCTATCAGCCTCACTTCTGTGCCCAGGAAGATCATGGTACAGATTGTCCTAGAAGCTACGCTAAGGCGTATGGAGGACAGGGAGGTGATTTGAGACAACCAACATGGCTTCACCAGGGGCAAGTCTTGCCTCACCAACCTAGAGGACTCCTCTGATGGAGTGACTACATCAGTGGAGAAGGGAACAGCTATACATGTCATCTGTCTGGACTTCTGTCAGGTCTTTACATGGTCCTGCATAACATCCTTCTCTCTAAATTGTAGAGATATGGATTTGATGGGTGGACTGTTCGATGGATGATGAATTGGCTGGATGATTGCATCCAGAGAGAGAGACTGGTGCATCCAGACAGAGACTGGTGACAAGTGATGTCCNCAACTGTTCAGTGTCCAGTTCCACCAGACAGAGACTGGTGACAAGTGATGTCCTTCAGGGATTCTTATGGAGACTGAGTGTTTAATATCTTTATCAATGACATAGACAGTGGGATTAAGTGCACCCTCAGCAAGTTTGCAGATGACACCAGGCTGAGTGGTGCAGTTGACATGCCTGAGGGAGGGAATGCCGTCCAGAGGAACCTGAACAAGCTCAAAAAGTGGGCCTGTGTCAATCTCATGAGGGTCAGCAAGGTCAAGTGCAAGGTCCTGCACATGGGTTGGGGCAACACCCAGTATCAGTACAGGCTGGGGGATGAAGGCATTGAGAGCAGCCCTGCTGAGAACGACTTGTGGGTGGTGGTGGATGAAAAGCTGGACAGAACTGACAATGTGCACTCACAGCCAAGAAAGTCAACCATATCCTGGGCTGCATCAAAATAAGTGTGGCTGGCAGGTCAAGGGAGGTGATTCTACCCCTCTACTCTGCTTTGGTGAAACCTCACCTGGAGTACTGTATCCAGGTCTGGAGCCCCCAGCATAGGAAAGACATGGACCTGCTCGAGGGGGTCCAGAGGAGGGCCACAAAGACAATCAGAGGACTGGAGTACCTCTTCTATGAGGACAGGCTGAGAAAGTTGGGGTTATTCAGCCTGGAGAAGAGAAGGCTCTGAGGAGACTTTATTGTGGCCCTCCGGTACTTACAGGGGCCTTGTAAGAAAGGTGGGGACAAACTTTGATAGGGCCTGTAGTGATAGGATAAGGGGTAATGGTTTTAAACGAAAAGAGGGTAGAATTAGATTGGACATAAGGAAGAATTTTTTTTCAATGAGGGTAGTGAAACACTGGAACAAGCTGCTCAGAGAGTAGTAGATGCCCCATTCCTGGAAACATTCAAGGTCAGGTTGGATAGGGCTTTGAGCAACCCGATCTAATAGAAGATGTCCCTGCTCACTGCAGGGGGTTTGGACTAGATGACCTTTAAAGGTCACTTCCAACCCAAACTATTCTATGATTCTAAGATGCTGGAAGGCCTTGAGGGCAAGACTTACGAGGAGTGGTTGAGGTGACTTCGTTCAGCTTGGAAGAGAGAAGGCTGAGGGTGATCCAATTGCAGTCTACAACTTCCTCAAGGGATGTAGTGGAGAGGGAGGTGGTATCTCCTCTCTCTGGTGACCAGTGACAAGGCACAAGAAAATGGAATGAAGCTGTGTCAGGGTAAGTTCAAATTAGACATTAGGAAAAGGTTCCTCACTGAGAGGGTGGTTTGTCACTAGAACACGATTCCCAGGGAAGTGGTTATGGCACCAAACCTGTCAGAGTTCAAGGAGAATCTGGACGGTGTTCTTAGTCATATGGTTTAGTTTTAGGTAGTCCTGCAAGGAGCAGGGATTTGGACTTGATGATCCTTATGGATCCCTTCCAACTTGAGATCTTCTATGATTCTATGAGCCCATCTACTTTTACAAACATAAAAAAAAGGTCCAAATAGAGAGATGTTTGCAGCAGAATATTCATAACATTTATGGTAATGTGAGTTGTACTGTTAATGCCACGAGAACAGTGCTGAAGGGCTGTCTTATAACAGTCATGAATAGTTCATTAACTGATGATAGGTAAATCTTCAGAAACATTTTACCTTGTGTTCATAAAAATTCATGTCTCATAATGAGGGGTTATGAACATCTATAAATTTACCTTGAAAAACCACATAGCTCATGAAAATTTAATCAACTATTCTTCTAAATGGTTTTTTTGAATACAGAGTTCAGTTCTGGTCACCATACGGTAAAAAAATAATAAAGCATAACAGAAATGGCTCAAAGTGGAAAATGAGAATGGTGGAGACTTCCTCTAAGAAAGGATCTTAACAAGACTGTGATAGCTTGAGTAGGGGATGAGAAGAAGTAAGAGAAGGAATACAGGCAAAATGTAGAAAATAACAAATATAGAGAACACATAGCTGTAAGCATACCTGAGATCCAGAAAACAAAACTAAATTAAGGGGGTTCTTCTTAATCAATAAAAGGAAATATGGTTGGTGCACTACACTTAGCAATGATAAAGTATTATCAAGAAAATGGTGTTTCCCAAAGAACTCTTTTAGATGAACAGGAGTAGAATGTGTAATATCATTTGTGTTTCATATTACAAAATGCTGCTTCTTTAATGTACAATGTGATCCAGATCACCATGAAATTTTATCTTTTTTCAATTTTTCACATTAGAATATTGAGTACTTGGATATTTTATAGGAGTTAATAAGTTTCACTGAGATGTAATCAAGGAAGATGTGTGTATTAGAAGTGATTGATCTTAACTTAATCCAGTATAGCACATCTGATCTACACAACTGAAAAAATCTCCAGAATGTCAATAGATGTATAACATTATTAAAACAACTACACAGCAAATGCCTCTAAGGGCAAGATACTGCCACTGTTCAGCACATCTAATATAGAAACAATTAGGAAAAGCAGAAGAATTTGTTAGGAAGAGCAAAACAGGACTTAATAATTCTTCAGAAGAGCTACACTTGTATGAATAACATCAAAAGAGTCAGGATGTATTAATCGCTACTTCTTTTCTTCAGGAAATAGCTGTCCTTTGAGAAGGATTCAAACTGAGGGTTCGTCATGGAGCTGCTCTAGAGTGAATGGTTATGGATGTCCTCACCAGATTCCAAGTTCAGGTGTGTATTGATAGCATGAAATACAAAGGGCTGCATGAGATTGACAATATCAAGGTAAAACATTAAATACTTATACCAGCCACAGTAAATCATTCCTGCGAAGTAGTAAGCTAAAGCAAGCCAAAGCACAAAATATGACAATTAGCTTTTATTTACACAGTTACTTAAAAACTCAGTTGTAAGTTCCCATAAATAAGGGAATTAGCATCATAATCTATGAGATAGACTGTCTTGGTTTGAGGTAAAAGAGAACCCGTTTTCTGTTTTGTAATTTTATTTTGCAGCTAAGACTCTTCTAACCAACTGAACTTTTCGAAATTAACAGCATACTGTGCAGAAACTGTTCTCTCTCAGAGTGATAAAACCTATTTTTTAATAATTTATGCCAAGGAATGGTATGAATAGAGGCTCCTGCTTACACTTACTGCTATAACATACAAGACCAGCTAACTTTCTTATTTACCCTGCTGGAGGGTTGGAAACAGAAAAGTGTAGAGGGGTTACACCTGCAGGGAGGAGCAGACAGGACAGGTGACCCAAAACTGACCAACAGGGTATTCCATCCCATCTGCCTCATCCTCAGTATAAAAGCTGAGGGATCAAAGCAGTCAGCCTTTTTCTTCAATGGCCAACATCCAACAAGGACTCTATTCGTTTGCCTTTGACCCCAATCTGTGCGTTCTTGAATCCAGATCCAGAATCCAGTTGCTATCCATGACTGAGTCCAGTCTGGACTTTCCCTGTTCCTGCCAATGACATGATTGTCATCCTGGGAGCTCGATACTGTTTTTTTATATGTTATATATATTTCATAATTTTTTATTATTATTTTATTAATGTATTAATATTTTCATTGAAGTAGTTTAGTTTTTTCCTGAAGTCATAAGTCTCTTTCTCTTTCTCCCTCCTCTCCTTGGAAAGAGAGGTGGGGAAGAGCATATGTCATTCATTTTCGTTGGCCATTCTGGCCCAAAACATGACATAGACTTGTTCCTTTAATCTCAGTTCAGATCTGTTGTCATCAAACCTGAGCACAGCATCAAAATTCTATCGCTCATCAAAACGTGATCCCTAAGTTTTATTTCTAGGAAGGATTTGAAAGTGGCAAGGGGAAATAGCACAAAAAGGTCATAAATAGCTATAAATATAGCATGGTGCTTCATAAACACAACTACTTAATATATGGCAGCTCCATAACTTGAATATGTTGTCCTTGTTTTGTGTACAGCTATTTTGCCTAAACAAAGAGACAAATGAAGCCTTAGCAAAAATAAGAATCCCGGAAAATAACATATTTTTAGTAAGTTACTGCTGCTTTTCACATCCTTTAAAGCATAGATTATGCCTTATATGTTGAACATATATATAGTCTTTTTTTTCCTCAGTAAAATATGTTGAATTTAAGAGTTCGTTACTAAGTTCCATTAAGAAAACGATTCCCTAGATTACTCCATTTAATAACATTGAACTATAATTATAAATTATTATTATAATCCAGTGAAATAGAAAAAGTAATCATTTTTGAGACTTGATAACTTACTAATTTTCAGAAATCCCTGTATTGCTATTTATATCCCCCTGTGGTTATCTTCCACCACTGAACTTTTTTAACAACATATAACAAGGTAGCTGTTGTATCAGTTTAGTAAAAGTCCTTCAGTAATCATCATAAAGCTGGAGAGAAAATCACAGTTATTCATTAGTGATTTATGTATGAACAAAATACAAATTTTCTGGTTTATTTTGGAAAAAATAGCATAGCCAGGTAGTACTTTATTTAGAAATAGAGCATACATCATTTCTTGCCACAGCTTTCTCACCAGATACCCAGCTTTTTTGGACTGACCCAGCTTTCTGAAAGACTTCCCTAAGTATGTCCTCCTGTTTTCTGTGGCAGCTAAACAACGTTCCACCAGGAGTTATAAATTCTTAGTCCTTCAGATTTATTTTTAGTTTCTAGCCCAACATTTGGAGCATGTCCAGAAAAGATTAAATTTCTATAAGCTGGCCCAAGACATGGATGAGAGCCCCTGCAGTGGCTTGGTCGCAGGGTAGGCCAGTGAGAAAGCTGCTGTAGCCCCTTGCAGACTTGGAGGGCTGAGGCTGCAGACAGAAGTCATATAGAGTGAGCTGCTCAACCCCTAGGAAGGCGCCACCTGATGCCACCTAGCTTTCTCCTTGGGGCAATTAACACTGAAGAAGGCTTCAATTTTCAGTTACAGAGCTAAACTGTAACTCAGTGGGGATCTCTGAATCAGGAGGTGCCAGCGCGCCCGTTGCCTTCCTGTGCCACCTGAAAGGTGAGCAGCTGTGCCATCCACTCACTTCTCTGAGCTGTGATGAGGTGCAAGAACAAGAACCAGATCCTTACTGTGGACTGAACACAGTAGAAGGGTTCATTAAATGTATACTAACTCTGACTGTTCTTATATGTTCTTCATTAACATTAAAGTTGTTTTTGAAGTTTCAAATGTCATTAAAAAATCTTTCGTAAAACATTGAGGTAAAGATACTTAATCAGGAGGTTTCTTCCCTTCATATTCCTAAATCTATTTTTTCATTATCACCCACAGCATACTGGCTTGAAAAAGCAAAGAACAAAATTTTTAAAAATACTGTGTTCTTGGTAGAAAAGGATATGAATTGCCTTGGGGATTAAATAAATTTATTGGGTAGCCTGGAGCAAACAGATAAACTTTATCTATTCTGGGATGCATATGATCAATAACAGAAAGTAAGGGATGTGAGTGAATGTCTTGTGCCATTTTCACTTCTATATAAACTTAATGTGAATTCTGCATTTCTGCCAGTACAAAATTCACATTTTGCTTTTCCAATCTGTTTGTATGTCTGTAAACATGGGCCACCAATGTCCTGATAATTAGGCTTCAGTTAATAGATCATTTATAGCAATCTAGGAAAGTAGGACTAGACAGGATTTCCCCCCAAGATAACATGTTTTCCTTTCTCAGACTAAATGTAACAGTTGAAATTTTGACAATTTCCACAGGTTAACTGAGAGAAGAGGGTAAGAAGATGACATGAACTGGCTTATAAAATGAGATGGTTCATAAATGAAAAGCTTTATAAAAATCTTAATTTTTTGAACTTGTAAAATAATTATTTTTTGTTTGTTTTACTTTTGCAAGTAAGTTGAAATGAAATGAAATGAAATGAAAAATTGGGTCAAGAACAAACTCTTCATAAGTCTGCCAAAAGGTGTTTTAAATAATTTATTAATTGTAAAAATTCTTAGCCGTAAATAGTTATGGACATATAAATTTATTTTTTCATTTTGTCTCCTTATTTTTCATTTTATTTTTTTCCATTTTACAATGAAAATTAAAATAACTGTAGTTCTTTCATGTTACCTATAATTCTGCTTGAAAAAATAAGTGGGGAAAGTCAGACTATTTATTCCAAACTAGTTTAAGAGACTTTTTCATCTAATTTTCTTCAAATTGTTAATAGTCTTTAAAGGTTGCTTTAATTTAAAAGTGAGTCCTAAAGACATACCTAAAATCCTTCAAGTAACTTTTGACAAGGTTGGGCTTTTTTTAATTTAAATGATATCTTTTAGCATTTTAATTTTTCTGACATGAGTCAAGTTGATTAGTAACATCTGATAATAATAACAAATGACAAAAAAAGATGTGTTGTACTTTCAGGTACTAAAGCTAACATATATGATATTTCCCAACATAAGACAGGATCTTCATTAAGTTTTGTCAAATAGGCTCTCAGTAATTTTATTCACAGTAATCCACAATATAATTACTGTCAATAATTTTATTCACAGTTTTTTAAAATATTTTTAATTATTTCTGCTATTCCATTTTAATTAGAGTTTATTTGTTCTCCAATCAACTGTAGTCTCCCTTGATCTACCAATGGGAGTGTTTTATACAACGTGTATTTAGAATTGTGTTTTCGCATTCCATCTTTACTACCACCCTCTCATCTGCTCCTTTTTGGCTTCTCTGTCTCTCATGAGTTTGTCTAGTTCTGTATATACCACATTCATTCCAGCTCTGGTCTCCTTATTCCCTTGTAAACCACACCCAAAATCCATAATTCAGACATGGTAATAATTTACTTATCAAATTTCTGAATGTTAATTTTAGGAATATTTAATGTAAAGATTTTTTTCTACAGCAATTATAGTTACAATTACTGCAGCATTCTATGGGAATGATCATCCTCTAACACTGTTGTTACTTTACTATAATGAAGAAAATATTTTTATGTGAGGCCTAGTACTCTTATTTAATGAGTGAGCATATTTAAGACCTGTTGCAGCCCCAAATATGTGGATGTCTTTATATCCTATTAAAATAACAGACCAAAACTTGATGGCTCCTGTTAAAAATCGATGTGATATCAATGTACTGTAAAGTTTCTGGAGTAGTATAGCACGAGTTGAGAAGTTAAACTAGAGTTTGGCAGCACACTTTCTTCTCAGAAAAAATTTTAACTCTAACTCACGGAGAGAGCAGTTTTCTTTAACCTCCATAGAAATATGAATTAATAAAATCTGCCCTTTCCATAAATTTAACTGTCAAAATGAATACACAGAATGTTTGCCCCTAACAAAGAGCACAGACAATTGTTGTTGGTCAATAATCTAAATCTCTGCTATTTGAATTAAAGAGAAGAAGACATAATTAGGAAGACGTTTCCTATTATTCACTGATCATGTAACAGTAAAAGATGTGGTCTCCTTAGGAGTAATACTAATGGCTGCAATTTCATGGTATGTTAAAGTTTGGATAAAATATTCTACAATAATGAAGGTTGGTAAAATCTCTTAATTTTGCAAAAAACACCACTATTTGTGCCAATTTAAAATCCTACATAAAGCCAAATACTTTACATCTGTCATGGGAAAACACTACTTTTTTCTTTCCAAATATTTTGCTATAAATGTTCCCATGTTTCAGTGAAATTATCCATACATATGTGCACATCTCTATCACACTTATAAATTAGTGATTGAGGCATCTGTCATTCGGGGGGGGGGGGAGAGAGAAAAGAGAAAACTGAGTTATTTTCATTTCCTTGTACTGTTTGGCTGACTAGATATTTTTTGTGTTGCTTGTTTATGTAAAGAGAAAGCCATTCCCAGCAATGTATAAAAAATACTCTCCAGTTCACCTGCATTTCTACTGTCTCTACTAAAACGGCTACTGCCAAAGGTTTTAGAGAGAAAATTTCCAAAAGAGTAAGGGACAAGATGCCATTCAGAGGGACCTTGAAAGCCTTGACCAGTGGGTCCATGTGAACCTCATGAGGTTCAACAAAGACAAGTGCAGGGTCCTACACCTGGGTCCAGATGATCCCCTGTATCAATATCGGGGTATCAGTAGATGAAAAACTGAATATGAGCCAACAATATGTGCTCACAGCCCAGAAAGACATTTGTATCCTGGGCTGCATCAAAAGAAGTGTGGCCAGCAGGTTGAGGGAGGTGATTCTACCCCTCTACTCTGCCTTCATGAGACCCCACCTGGAGTACTGTGTTCAGCTGTGGCATCCCCAGTACAAGAAAGATATGGACCGGTTAGACTGGGTCCAGAGGAGGCCAGAAAAATGACCAGAGGACTGAAACAGTTCTCCTATAAGTACAGGCTGAGAGAGCTGGAGTTGATCACCTTGGAGAAGTAAAGAGTCTGGGGAGATCTTATTACAGACTTTCAAAATATAAAGGAGGCTTATAAGAAAAATTGAGGAAGACTTCTTACCAAGGCCTGTAGTGACAGGACAAGGGACAATGGTTTTAAACTAAAAGAGGGGCAATTTAGATTGAATATTAGGAAGAAATACTCTACTGTGAGCTGGTAAGACACTAGAACAGGTTGTCCAGAGAAGCTGTGGATACCCATCATTGGCAGCGCTCAAGATCAGGTCAGATGGGGTTTTGAGTGACCTGATCTAGTGAAAGATAGAAGGTTGGAAGGAATCTTTAAGATCATTAAGTCCAACCATCAACCTAACACTGCCAAAACCACCACTAAACCATGTCCCTAAGCACCACATCTACCTGTCTTTTAAATACCTCCAGAGATTGAGAGTCCACCACTTCCCTGGGCAGCTTGTTCCAATGCTTAACAGCCCTTTCTGTGAAGAAATTTTTCCTAATATCCAATCTAAACCTACCCTGGCATAACTTGAGGCCATTTCTTCTTGTTCTGTTGCTTGTTACTAACAAGAAGACACTAACCCCCACCTTGCTACAACCTCCTTTCAGGTAGTTGTAGAGCAATGAGGTCTCCCCTGAGCTTCCTTTTCTCTAGGCTAAACAATCCCAGTTCCCTCAGCTGCTCCTCATAAGACTTGTTCTCAAGACCCCTTACCAGCTTCATTACACTTCCCTGGACACGGTCCAGCACCTCAATGTCTTTCTTGTAGTAAGGGGCTCAAAACTGAACACAGTACTCGAGGTCTCTGCCCAAGGCAGGGGAATTGTACTAGATGATCTTTGAAGATCCCTTCCAGCCCAAATCATTCTGTCATTCTATGATTGTGGTTTGAAGCATACTTTTTCCTGTAACCATGAAGTAAATATCTATTTCATCCATTATTGTCATGGTTATATGAAATTACTGAGAATACTGCTGTCACAGCACTTTTTCTACTGTCACTAACAAATGAAGACCCCCGGCTATATATCTGGTTACAGAAGTCTATATACCAATATACATACAAACTATTTTTCTATCATAGCATATTGCCATGCCAGTGTTTTTCATCTTTTTTATTTTGTTAATATATAGGTAAAAAAATATATCTTGGTAATTTGATAATTTTTATATTTTGGTAATACAAGGTAAAAATTGATAAATTTAGGAGCTTATTTGAGAGGAACTAATATGGTATTTAGTAAAACAGATTACTAAATGATGTAGGTTATTCAACTTCAGAAAAAAAAGGCTGTTTTTCATAAAAAAAATAGTCAGATCTTCTCTGATATAAAGATGTTTGGTTTTACTATTTTTCCTAGCTCCATGTGATTTTTTTTTATGTTAAGAGAAAAATCTACGTGTAATTTGTCTTCTTTCCATGACGGTGCTTTAGGGTTACCTATTTTTAGACTTTCTAAAGAATATTTAAACATATGTATCAATTAGGACATACTCTGTTCAACAAGCCATTTAAGCATGTGCTTTAATCACACTCATTTCAGTAACGCTCACACATATGGTTAAAATCTGAATAAAGCTAGATCAAGAAGAAAATATAGAAACTGGTCTGTTAGATACGACAGAGCCTACTTTTAGTGTCTTGGCATTGGAAAATAATTTCTGATTCTCCGAGAGAATCTGTAACCCTGGATCATGTGTGCACTAGGAAAATTAAGCATCTCAGAATAGGATTAAACCAGGAACAAAAAAATCTCAGAGAAAATTAGACTTACATGTCAGCTAAAGCTAACTAAGAAGACACGTCTCTGAAAATTTGTTCCCTTTCGGAGCTTAGAGTCTTTATTCAGGACTCCTAGGTATCCTATCTTTTCACCATCTGGAGCCAGGAAGCTTTACTTTGACACAGGGAGAGATTAATTCTTAGAAAGAGCTACACATTATTTTTTTTTCTTAAAAATTATGAAGCTTCCTGTTTTTCCCTCCTCTCCTTCCCTCTAGTACTATACTTTAGTGTACTATAGCATAGTATAGATCTATGCAATTACCTTCTCTGTCTCAAGTAGCTCAGATCCCCATTGTCAGCCTCCTCAAGCACCTTATCCACCAAGCTGTATTGGAGGCACTTTGAAGTAAAACACAACATTTTCAACACATAAAAGGTGGTGCTGTATTTTGTGTGTAACCAGTTCCGTTGGAGTTCCAGGACAAGGACTCTGTTCCTTGGATGGATTTCAAGTTACGCTTCCAAGTACCCAGACCCCAAACAGGGTGAAAAATTAGCAGGGCACTAAAGTGCTCTGAGGGGTAGCTGTGAGCAGAACTCCGACTGCCTTGGGAGCTCTGAGGTTGGATGCCTTTAGGAAAAGTCTTGATAGCAATTGTGGCTTTGGGCATCCCTATTTTGTCTAAGTGCTCCTTTACTGGGTTGAGCTTGGGGTATCATCCTTCACTCATTGCAACAGAGCTAGGTTACATGCAGAACACCTTACATCTCAGACATACATACCCCATGGTAAGCGCATATGGGCATTATTCCAGAATTGTTCTTTAACAATGATTATACTCTCTGAGTCTACACTGACATATTCACTGGTGCAGCACATTCCACAGAAAAATGTTTAAAGCTGTCCTTCAGTTTAGCAAAGAAAGGTTAGGCAATTACTTCCACAGATTAAATACCTGTTATTTACTCCTAAAAAGAGTGGTAGTGGTTAAATATTGTTCTTTGTGACCAGAACATTATTACTGAAGGAAAACAACCAAAGATAAATGGTTAAATATATGTTTGGGTTCTTTTTTTTCCCCTACAATTGTTCTTGGGTTTAGTATCATTTACAGAAAAGCACATTGTCCTAAAAGCATCATTATCATGTATGAAGTACCAACCAATAGAACAGGTTTGAAGTTGGTCAGAAAAAAATAAAAAACAGCAAACCCAAAAATTTAAATGCCTGCTTAGGCAGGATTTAGCTAACGTCCCTTTATCTGGCCCACTTTGAGAGTCATATAATCCTTAACTTAACAGCACTCCTGAATGAGGCCTGAGTTAGTACTATGTACTTACCATAGAACCATAGAATCATAGAATGCTTTAGGTTGGAAGGGACCTTAAAGATCATCTGCTTCCAACCGCCCTGCTATAGGGGGACACCTCCCACTAGGCCAAGTTGCTCAAAGTCCCATCCAGCCTGGCCTTAAATGCCTCCAGAGATGGAGCTTCCACTGCTTCTCCAGGCAACCTGTTCCAGTGCCTCACCACCCTCGGAGTGAAAAATTTCTTCCTCATATCTAATATAAATCTACCTTCTTCCAGTTTAAAGCCATTCCCCCTCGTCCTAACACTACATGCCCTTGTAAAAAGTCCCTCTCCAGCTTTTCTGTAGGCCTTCTTTAAGTATTGGAAGGCTGATATATGGTCTCCCCAGAGCTTTCACTTCTCCTGGCTGAACAACCCCAATTCTCTCAGCCTGTCTTCATAGCAGAGGTGCTGCAGCCCTCCGATCCTCTTTGTGGCCCTCCTCTGGACTCACTCCAACAGGTCCCTGTCTTTCTTATGCTGGAGGCCCCAGAGATGAACACAGTACTCCAGGTGGAGTCTCATGAGAGTGGAGTACAGTGGCAGAATCACCTCCCTTGACTTGCTGGCCACACTTCTTTTGATGCAGCCCAGGATACAGTTGGCTTTCTGGGCTGCAATTGCACATTGCTGGCTCATGTTGAGCTTTTCATCAACCAACACCCCCAGGTCCTTCTCCTCAGGGCTGCTCTCCTGTATTTGTGCTTGGGATTGCCCTGACCCACATGCAGGGCCTTGCACTTGGCCTTGTTGAACTTCATGAGGTCACTGAGCCCCACTAACTGTTGGGCAAAGACCCTTCTCCCCCTTTGTGTTAGACAAACACCATCTGATGCCAGCAGGCCTGGTGCCATATAGGCCGTTCCATTGTCAAAGAAACCAAAATTGTGGCAGTGACACCAGCCACAGAGCCATGTATTAACAGACTGAGCTTGTCTGTTTCTTTCAATGTCATTGCCCCCAGCCGGTATTAGGGAAGAAAAAATAACCTGTGCTCCAGATTCCCTTACTAGCTGTCCCAAGGCCTTGTTATCTCTTTTAATCATCCTCTTACTCCAATTTGCACTTCCATCGCCCCACACATGAAGCAAGAACAGAAGCAGTGGGTAGTAATGTGAGGGCTGCACCAGCCTAGGGAGTTTCTTCATAATGTCACTAACCCGGGCCCTGGGGAGGCAGCAAACTTACCTAAGAGTGGGGTCTGCCCTATGTATTGGACCCTCTGTCCCCCTCAGAACTGAGTCACCCACAACTATAACCCTCCTTTTCTTCCTCGTAGAGGTGGTCACAATACGGAGGGGTAGGCCTTTCTGATACAGGGGGTAGGTCTTTCCGATATGGATATGTTCAATTAGGAGTTATAAGAAGTGGTTTTTGTTCTCTTATATGCTTGAAAATTTCACGTAGGAAGGCAATCATATGTTTTTATGCAACTCTTGTTGCATAAAGACTTATTCTTTCTCTGTGCCTTTCTTCAAGGTTCACTCTTCCATAATCTGTTTTTGTGCATGCACAAGCATAATTATTAACCTAAGAGTTACATTTATCTAAGTGCCATATACCATAATGGTAAGAATTTTCGAATTCTTTTTTCACCTTTAATGTTTTGAAGTGCTAAAAAACTCATCGCTAACATGTAAATCCCTACATCTTAATTCAAATAGATTTCAGTTTTCAATGGTGCTTAATAAGGATTCCTTCGATTACTGAAAATTTCAGGATGGAACTTTCATAGATTTGTTTGTTTCTTTGTCAAGACACTATCACGGAATTTTCTCCTTAATGTTGACAGTAGCAGTCACAGATGAAGGTTCAGGGAATAATGGAGAGCCATGAGGAAGGTATTAAGAGAAGTTCCTGCTGAACATTACAAAATCAAAGTCTGGCACCTATCTCGTATTAATTTCCATTCTGTAAAAAATACATAGATTCCAAAATCATGTAGACCTTGCAGCATCTAAATATGTTGAAGTAGTAAATTCAGATCGCATAGCCAAATTATTTAGGAGGTTGTGTGCAAGTATATTCAACCATAACCCCAAAGGGTAATTCTCAGAAACAAGACTAGGTAAGCTTGTTCTTATGTCAGTTGTTTTCTTTACATGTATGGTGATTGTTGGTTGAGTAAGAACTGTTTGAGGATGAAAAATTTGGCTGGACAGGTGCCCAGTTGAATATCTTTTAAGCATAACTCCTGGAGCACTAGAGAATACCAATGCAATTCTGAATACTTTTTTGTACAATCTAAGAAAGACATATCAGTCCTTTTTCTGTTTGTTTGTTTTTAATTTTAAAATTGCTATTTATATTTTCTTATGTCATTCAGCTACAAATATGTCAGATCAGAAGTGTTATGTTCTTCTGCAGTGCTTAGCACAGCTTGAGTTCTTGTGCAATTTGAATACTAAGTTAAATAAAACTAATTCATATTAAGAGTAATACTAATAATATTGTTAATGGAGTGCTAGATTTGTGTGTCCTGTCCTGATACTGAAATATTCTAAGAGATGCTTAACTCATAAGAATCCATAAAAATCCTGCTGTCTTTCATTCATAACTGCTATGATGCAACTTTAAATACAAAACTCGAATAATTTAGAGGATTTTAATATTTTTCTGGTATTTTATCAGCTCAAAGGTCTTTAAGGAATTATAGCCTTTGTCACTGAAAATGTATCTTTATTTGCATTAGGAATCCAATCGTTTATTATCTTCTCAGCTAAACAACTCCTTTGCCATGGAGCTTTCTATACAAGTTCATCTGCTTTCAGGAACTGGTCCCAAGAATAACTTTAAGTTCTTAAACTTTTATAGAACTTTAGCTTTTAGAAAGATCTAAGAGTTTCCCAAAAGATTTGTAGGAATCAAATCCAGAGAACGGGGGGAAATTGAGGATAGTTCTCTGATAAAATCGATAATTTTTATTAATTCATGAAAATAGATTAATTTGCCATTTCCACAGATGAGAAACATATTAACCATTTTTTCTTTCTCTTTAGACTGATAAATATTTATGATTTAAGAGTGATTCAAAAGTTAATTAAGGTTTAACTTCTCTGTGATGCATTTTTATATTGACCAGACACTGTGTAAGACCATAGTGCTGTGATTTAGGTACGTCCATGCCTACTTAAGTTGCCACATCTTTCCAACTGGACATCCTCTATCAGTTAATTGAGCTGGAATTAAATGAATAAACAAGCCCTGAGTGAAAATTATAGGGAGTATTTATAACTTCAACTGGCTCGTTAATCTACTGTATAGCACAGCTGTATTACTAGGTGAGAGAAGCAAATCAAACAAGATTCATAAGGGAAGCAATAGAGTGCAAGCTACACTATCATTATGCAGCTGTGTAAACCATGATTCCCCTACACCTTGATTATGGAATGCAGTTTTGGTGTCTTTGTTTCAAAAAGCATAGATAAAGTAGCCTGGAAAGGCTTCATTTTCTAGGCAATAAAGTTGATAAAATATAGCACAACTTTTGTTTCGGTAAGTAAAACTTGCAAGTAAGCTAAGAGTCTTTCTTCTGGAAAAAAAAAAAAAGACAAAAAAAAAGACTTGAGTGGTACTAACAGTACAGATTTACAAAAATATAAGCAGCACATTTAGGTTCAGTGAAGATTCATGGTCTTTCCCTCAATAAGAACTAGTTACCATCAAACACAACTAAAAAAAGACAAGTTTAAAATTGACAGAAAGAGGTAGTTATTCATTGAGAGGTATATGACTAACCACACTGCTTACTAAAGGAAGAAATACCATGCTTACTCACTGCTTTTATTTTGCCCTTGGCATCTATTTATTGCTACTGTTGGAGATAGTGTACTGGATTGGATAGACATTTGATGCGATCCTTATTTACTCATCCTTTCTTACCCATCCAGTGATCTTTTTGCAGCAGAGACAGAGCAAATGAGCTGGGGAAGGAACTCTTAAAAGTTGAATGATCACTTACACTCTTATGGGAAATTTGTCAAAAATCTGTGTTTCTTCATTAGAATATTCTAACACCCAAATTATTATTTGAACACTATCAAATGCTAGAAACTTGAACTACTACATGCACATTCTATATATATTTGACTGTCACTAGTTTAACAAGTAACAGTTCTGCTACCATTTTTTCTTTCCCTTTCAATATTTTTCTTTGCAGAACATTAATGATGCCAACACATAAAATTGTAAATCTACAATTGCCAGTCCACAAACTGGCACAGGTGATTGACCCACTTACAGAAACATGTCCAGGTCATAAAGACAGATTAGTCTTTGTGATAGTAGAAATGATAAAGAAAGGCATCATATTTGAAAAATCATGGAAGTCTGGTGAAGTTTGCACTGACTAGCAAAGGGGAAACATAATCCCCTATTTTTAAAAAGGGAAAAAAGGAAGACCCAAGGAACTACAAGACCATCAGTCTCACCTCCGTTCCCAACAAGGTCATAGAACAGATCCTCCTGAAAACCATGCTAAGGCATGGAAAAGAGAAACGTGACTAGTGACAGCCAACATGGTTACACTAAGGGCAAATCCTGCCTGACAAACTTGGTGGCTTTCCAAGGTAGGGTTACAGCATTGGTGAATAAGGGAAGAGTGACTGACATCATCTACCTCAAGTTGTGCAAACATTAAATACTGTCCCACACAACATCCCTGTCTCTAAATTGGAGAGGCATAGATTTTGCAGATGGACAACTCACTGGATAAGGAATTGGCTGGATGGTCGCACTCAAAATGTTGTGGTCAATGGCTCGATGTCCAGGTGGAGACCAGTGGAGATCAGTGACAAGTAGTGTCCCTCAGGGTTCTGTATTGGGACTGGTATAATTTAACGTCTTTGTTGCCGACATGGACATGGTTCAGTGCACCGTCAACAAGAATGCAGATGACACCAAACTTAGTAGTGTGGATGATACTCTAGATGGATGGGATGCCAATCAGAGAGGCCTTGACAGGCTTGAGAAGTGGGCCCATGTGGACTTCATGAAGTTCAACAAGCCCAAGTGCAAGGTCCTGCACCTAGGTTGGGGCAATCGCATACACAAATACAGGATGTCTGACGACAGGATTAAGAACAGCACTGAGGAGAAAGACTTGGGGGTATTGGTGGATGAAAAATTGAATATGAGCTGGCAATGTGTGCCCTCAACCCAGAAAGCCAATCGTATCCCTGGGCTGCATCAGAAGAAGTGTGGCCAGCATGTCAAGGGAGGTGATTCTGCCCCTCTACTCTGCTCTTGTGAGACCCCACCTGGAGTACTGTGTTCATCTCTGGGGCCTCCAGCATAAGAAAGGCAGGGGCCTGTTGGAATGAGTCCAGAGGAGGGCCACAAGGAGGATCAGAGGGCTGGAGCACCTCTGCTACAAGGACAGGCTGAGAGAATTTTGGTTGTTCAGCTGGGAGAAGAGAAGGCTCCAGGGAGACCTTCTAGCAGCTTTCCGGTATCTGAAGGCTGCCTACAGGAAAGCTGGAGAGGGACTTTTTACAAGGGTGTGTAGTGTTAGGACAAAGGGCAATGGTTTCAAACTGTAAGAGGGTTGATTTAGAATTAGGAAGATTAGGAAGAAATTCTTTACTGTGAGGTGGTGAGGCACTAGAACAGGTTGCCTGAAGAAGCTGTGGATGCCCTATCCCCGGAAGTGCTCAAGGCCAGGTTGGATGGGGCTTTGAGCAACCTGGTCTAGTGGGGGGCGTCCTTGCCCATGGCAGAGGGGTTGCAACTAGATGATCTTTAAGGTCACTTCCAAGCCAAACGATTCTGATTCACTCTATGATTAATATAGCACTTCAAAAACACTTTCCACAAATCATTTAGTTAATTTTTTTACTCACACATGTACCTCCTAAAAAATTCACTCTCTCACTTATTAATATAGTTTATTCAAGACACTGTGCATTTTTCAGTTAGTTTCTTTAATTATGTCGTATTCTTTCTTTTTCTCTGTTCTTTCTCTTTCTCTGTATGTCTAGAGGAGGAGAGAAGAATGACCAGGATATCATAATCTATGTCTCTGATGATGACAGTAAATAAATAATAAATAAGTAAAAATCCTTAAACTCTTGCGTAATTTACCTAATAAATAGTCCCATTTACTTTGACCTTTTTCTTACTAACAGCATAGTCAGAAATAGTTACTGAGATTTATACATTTGCAATATTTGTTTTTCTCTATGATCAGCTAATTAGAAATAGGAGTATTTAAAAGCAGAGTACCTTGTTTCATGTAATGTGTCATTTAAGGTTGTGACAGAGTAAGTTTCCACTTTCTTTGTCCACTTAGTAAGCTCTAATTCTTCTTATTTTTCTTTCCCAGATCAGATTAAAATGAATATCTCCTGTTAATAACTTTGCAGTCCTAACTATGACTATAAGTCAATAATAATGAATCATTATTGTCACAGGCCAAACTCAGTTTCATTAAAGGTTTATTGTTTACAAAGCAGTGCATTCAAAATTGCCTACTTTATTATACATATTTTATGTGATTTACACCTCCCTCTGCCATTTTGAAGTTTTCCTTTTATTCATTTAACTTACCTGGTTTAGAGTATGGTTGAACAAGAAAAGGGTTGCAACACTGTGGATTGGATTTGGAACAAGCTGGAAGACTGAAATTGGCTCATCACTGAGTCCAGTATGTCGTGGATTTTTGCCAAAATACCTACTTATATCTGGGAGGTACAGCAGATTCCCAGCTTTCTTTACACATAATGGAATGAGCATATATGATGAACTTACATAGGACACAGAAACTAAAATCATATGAAGTATATCCTAACTGCTGTTTGACCTGGCTGCAAGCACAAGGTCAAACAGAGCACTATTTAAAGAACAGGTCTAAGAGGGAGACGGCAGACATCATATCTGTGTTAAACAAACCACTGAGATATGCCACTGTCTCTAAACAGATATGAAATTGCATCTATATTCCTCAAAGTTATACTAACTTTAAGCAGGTGACTGAGTCTCATTAATGTCAATTCTTTGCTGGTATAATGTGCTCTACTGAATCAGAATTTTGTTTACTATAGATGTCCTAGATTAATTAACATTTTTGATCATAAATAACTATTTTTGTGATGTCATTATAACAGGCTAATAAAATAAATTCAGAGAAGATTAAAATACCAGCAGCAGTATCTCAACTTGTATTTTGGTAAACAAAAAAGTCACTTGAGACTCATTATACTCTTTAAAGCAAAAGTTAGATTGTCATTTCCATATCATGACTCAAAGATTTTTGGCAGTTGGTAATAGCTTGTTCTTTTCATTTAAATTGAGAATTTGATGATAGCACCGCTTATTACACTAAAAAAAAAAATCACAGCACTTAAAAAATATAAAATAAAAATCAGTAAACAATGTGATCACAGCATTTAATGGAATCTTGGAATTTATTCTTCTATTTGTCAGGGGGACAATTTGTGGAATATTGAGCCAGAATCTAGATGAAGACAATGCAAGAGATTGCACGCTCCTTGTTCAGCTGCTGTCCTTTGCAGGGTGTTCTCATCACTGATTCTGAACAGCCTAAAGGGTTTTAGTATGTGCTATATTGTTATTGGAAAAGTCCTAAAAGCAGAGCTGAGAAGAGATGCAGAGCAATAATATTCAGCTTTTCTCTTCTTTTGCTAAGGGATTGTTATGTTAATAGATAGTGATTTGGGCAATTCACTCCAAGCTATTTAAAATTGTGTTTCTAGTCTGAAACACTTGTCTAGACAGTTTCTAGAGACTCAGAAGCTCCTCTACAAGGTAATTCCTTCCCTTGATCTCAAGGGGTATTGATGGTGGGTATCAATGTGCTAGATTGAGATGCCTTCTGCTGAACTGCTGAACTCTATATATTTAGGTGTTAACCTGTGCTAAAGTGATTGCCAGCCTAGAACAAAATCTGCTGACCTCTCACACCTCTCACAAAGGTGAGTCAGCAATACATTATGATAGGAGAATAAATTTCAGTGTCAGCAAATTAGTATCTGACAGCTATTCAGGTAGTACTGGAACAGGAATAAAGGGCAGAAGCAGAAATGCAAAAACATTCAGTTAATACAGAAATGTACTTCCTTCAGGACCGTCAGTATCTGCTGGACTTCATTTTTCTGGCATGTCATGTAAAGGGAAGGAAGGGAACTCCATTGGCTTCCAAAGTTCAGCAGCTTCCATGAAGTGTGCAGAGCAAATGTTCCTGGAACCAGCTGACTGGGGAAGCAGCCAGTAATTGCTTGACTAGTCCATTAACAGGCTTTCCAGGGGAAAGAATTGAGTCAGACCTAGGTGTCATCCAGCAAACTTTGACCACCGTGCTCCCGTGGGGCAACAACACGGGCCTGAAAATACCGCTGGGATAACGCCCCACCTTGTTTTTTAATGCAAACTTAAGTTAGGATGGTGTTCTGATTCTTGACATAGATATTGTTCTTGGTTTTCCTCAACTCTAGAAATGAAATGTTTAATTTAGACAAGACTTTGAGGTTTTGAGCAACTACATTTTTGTGAAAAGAACCAGCCCTAAGAGCTGGCAAAAGAGCTTATATACTGCTTCTTTTTACCAAGGGTTTCATTTCTACAGTGGTCTGAAAAAAGTCACTTTATGATCAGATTGTATTGGCTGCCATTCTGTGACGGATCTGTTATACATATTTCTTTTCCTTGCATATTGGAAAACATACCCAAATATGTGTTTAGAATAAGCTTCAGTTTCAGGTACCAGAAGGCTATTTTACTAAACAGAACATTTTGTACAGCCTTCATAATGTTAACAAAGTGCTGCCTTAAGTCCAATAAGCAGCAGATTTATTGAAAGTGACTTGTGCAGTCAATATCTGGAATGAAACACCTAGTTTCATCTTGTCCAATTTTTACATTACTCTTCATTTTCCCAGGGAACTACAAAGCCGAAACACTTCCACTGAAACACTTCCTTGTAAAATGATCTGTTTTATCTGTCAATGAGAAGGAATACATTTCCACTGCTTTAGTATCAGAATATGCATCCTTCATTTCATTTTAATTCAGCCACTGGAACCCTAATGATCAAAGTCATTTCAGAAGGTACCATCAATTATAACAGCCATCTCATTCAGAAGTGAAGGATGAGTCTTTTTCTCTGCTACTTAGAGACCAGCGGTAATTCCCAGACCTCTTCTCTGTACACAAATAATGCTGTACCTTTCATGTGCTCATTCCATTTTTATAACTGTTGCAGTTTTATGACTTTTTGCAGACCTTGGTTATAATAACTTCGTATTTTTGATGCCAGCATCCCCAGGACAGTCACAATCCAATCATTCTGCTTTCATCTACTTTGATAAATTTGATTTTACACAATCCTGACTTCTAGAAGGAAATTCTGCAGCATATAGATTGAATCTAAAAGAGTTAATTTTTCTCTGTGAAGTGGGTGCAGCACATTATGGATAGCAGCAAACTCTGTTGGAAACAATATTCATTTAGCATCTTATCAACTGTTTTGATGCTGTTATTCAAAACAAGTGGAACTTCCTTGGATATTCTTCATATGTTTAGCTTCTATGTGTATAGCATTTAGTCATTTGTAGTTAAATCTGTTGTATGAAGGAGAAGGACGTCATTAGCAAATTTAGTTAGAGGAAATTGCTGTCTTCCATACGGAAGGCATACTCATGACTAACTTTTGAAAGCTGGACATTTCTATTAAGTCCTGAGCTTCCTAATACTCAAATAATGAAACTTAGCTGCCTCGAGATGGCAGCTGAAGCAGAAAGGATGCTGAGCAAATGTTGTGTTAAAAAATTGTTATCCATCTTTTAAACCTTTTATTTTTTTCGTTTTTAAATTAACATAGTTGCCACAGAGGGATGTTGTGCTACTACACCACCCTAACGGTAATCTGAGTAGTTCAATCCTTCCTTCTTACCTTGACGGTAACATAGTAAAATTCATGTGGGTGTTTCTTACTAAGGTTATCTTTCTCCTTTCTTGAAATAGTTCCAGTTTATTGAAAAATATTTTCAAGATACATAAGGCAGCTGGTTATATTCACCATGGAATATTTATCTCCATTAATGCCAAGGGTGTCTAAGGTCTTCGTGAATAAGTTTTTACAGGTCTCAGATGGCCGTGTAGGGGAGAAGACAATCTAGTTTTCCTCAACAGAGGTCATGGCTACAATGCATTGCAACCCTTGTATTGCACCTCCCTTGTCTAAAAAACAGGTTTTATATCTTAAATTCCTGTTTGCATTCTGTATTCTACAGCAGCTCAAGAGGCATAAAGTGTAACCATGTAAAGTGAAACAAAAAACCAGCTCTAAAAATATAAATCTTTTGACATTAAAAAGCATGTGACTGCAATCTCAAAGAATGTCTAATGCTAGTACTACTTGATAGAGTGTCCTTAAAGAAATTGGTGTCTCTAGAAATGTCTCTGTAAGAATAGAGTTGGGTGTGCAAATTTATTGACAGACAAAGGGATTTTAAATTCTTGAAAATAAAGCCACTTTTTTCTCACTGTTTAAAACTGTGTATTCAAAACACATACTAACCAGTCCAGATCATTTACTAGCCACCTTGACAGCCTCTTTCCTTCTCCTCTTCTATAATGAATTTATCTCACCGCAGTTAAAAACAGCATGAGGCAGAACTGAAATAAGTCAGTCCAGAAATTAAGTTTATTATTGCTGTTTACACACATATTTAGATTGTTCTTATGGTAATGACCAAGATGTCCTCTGTTTTCTTGTCAGTACGTGTGCCCAAACACCAGGAAATCATTGTAAGATTAAGAGTGCTTATGTGAGCACTCCTCTAACACCAATTTTGAATCCAGCTGTTTCTAGTGTTTCATTATCTACTGCGCTTTTTTGCAATGCCCTCTCCCAGACAGTATTTTTTTGGGGGGGAGGGGGTAGAACCGTAAAATTACCTCTACTTACATACTTAACTTTAGTTAGAAACCTTTTTTTTTCTCCTTGCCAATTTTAATGAAATTGTCTTTTATAAGATATGATACTGGAACTGCTGCAATTTAAGCTACAACTATGTATTATCTTAATTATTTTTAAAGTGTTTGACTCCCAAGGATAATAACAAACTAGAATATTCAAAAAACTAACATTTAGAAGCCATGAATTACTTCTTTTTTTTTTAAAAGGTGGATTCCTAGTAACACAGTTCAAAGTATTTGTTAAATCTAAAACCCCATGTGTTGTATTTAAACTTTCTTCATACTTATTCCTAATCAGATTACATGAAGGTGATTCAAGGACAGTTTTTTCTACCTTTGACTTGGTAGCAGTGTTACATCAAAAATATTTTCTTAATTGAGATGCCATAAGTTATTAGCTAGCTACTACAACATTGAAAAAAAACACAGTCCTTTGGCCAGTTCTAGTGCAAACTTTGTGTAGTGCATTTAAACACAATTACATGATCTGTTTTGTCACCATTTCATGAAAAAATATTATATTTTTGTTCAAGACAAGTCCACCACTTTATATTATTGGTGGAGTGGCATTTGGTACTTCAGGTAGCAATTATGTTGTAAACTACATAAAATTACTGTTGTCAAAGAATTGCTCAAAGAGTATAGCCACGAATACTGTTAAATACCTACTGAAAATAAATAGTGTGTAGTCTACAAATTCTTTCCTAGGTTTACATGAACTGAACCTAGATGTACATCACAGAAGATATCTAATCTTTATTTTTAATTGGTATGTACCTTTTCCTATTAAAGTCAGGAAGGAAATACATCAAATCCAAATTATCACAGGTAAAAAATATCTTACTAGTACGTGAAGGCTCTCCATAGCCTGGAAAAGGTGTCTGAGAATATATCAGATGCATAAATGCATTATCATAGAATCAGAGAATCAAAGAATCATAGAATGATTTAGGCTGGAAGGGACCTTAAAGATCATCTAGTTCCAACTTCCCTGCCATGGGCAGGGACACCTCCCACTAGAACAGGTTGCTCAAAGCCCCATCCTTGAGCACTTCCAGGGATGGGGCATCCACAGCTTCCCTGGGCAAACAGTTCCAGTGCCTCACCACCCTCGGAGTGAAAAATTTCTTCCTCCCATCTATTCTAAATCTACTGTCTTCTGGCTTGAAACTGTTACCCCTCATCTTAACACTACTCACCCTTGTAAAAAGTCCCTCTCCAGTTTTCCTGTAGGCAGCCTTCAGATACTGGAAAGCTGCTAGAAGGTCTCCCTGGAGCCTTCTCTTCTCCCAGCTGAACAACCTCAATTCTCTCAGCCTGTCTTCATAGCAGAGGTGTTCCAGCCCTCCAATCCTCTTCGTGGCCCTCCTCTGGACGCGCTCCAACAGGTCCATGTCCTTCATATGTTGAACGCTCCAGAGCTGGATACAATATTCCAGGTGGGGTCTCACGAGAGCATTGTAGAGGGGAAGAATCACCTCCTTTGACCTGTGGGTCACACTTCTTTTGATGCAGCCCAGGGTACAGTTGGTTTTCTGGGCTGTGATCGTGCATTGTCGGCTCATGTTGACCTTCTCATCAACCAACACCCCAATTCCTTCTCCTCAGGGGCTGTTCTCAATCCATTCTACACCCATCCAGTATTTGTGCTTGAGATTGCCCAGACCACAGGCAGGACCTTGCACTTGGTCTTGTTGAACTTTATGAAGTTGGCATGGGCTCACCTCTCCAGCCTGTCCTGGTCCCTCTGGATGGCATCCCTTCCCTCCAGTGTGTTGACCACTCCACACATCTTGGTGTTGTCAGCAAACTTCCTGAGGGCACACTCCATCCCAAAATCCATGTCACCAACAAAGATGTTGAACAGCACCGGTCCCAGTACCGACCCCTGAGGAGCACCACTTGCCGCTGCTCGCCACTTGGACATGGAGCCACTGACTGCAACTCTTTGAGTGCGGCCGCCCAGCCAGTTCCTTATCCACCGAATGGTCTGCTATGCTTTGAGAAACACATAACAATTTATTGTCGTTTAGACAATCATTCTATCACCCAATGACCCCTCCCCACCCAGGAAGGGGAATCGGGAAAAAACAAGGAAACCTGGGAGTTGAGGTATAAACAGTTTTAACAGAATAAGATTAGATAATTAATATTAGTAGCACTAAAGAACCAGTATTGATCCAGATAACAATACAGAATATGCAAAGATTACACTCATTCAGTTCTATCAGTAGGAAGCTGTGCATTCCCAGCAGTGGACAGTAAATATCGGACATTGCTATTGCTACGACTTTGGCAGGAAAGGAAGGCCTTAGCAGTCCAGCACCAGGGCAAGAAGTTCTCAGGATGGCAGCCATCAAGGGAGAGACCGAACTTCACAGCAAACTTTCTAATTTATATTTAATGTGATGTTCATGGTATGAAATAATCCCGTTGGCCACTTGGGTCAAGTGCTCTGGTCTCGCTCCTCCTCATCCCTCCACCTGGTAAGCTTGAAATCGCTGAGACCTTGAAATCCACACAGCATAGCTGGCTATAAAGCAAATAGTTTCACCGATTCAGACACTAGAGTCTCCTTTTTAAAAATGGGGTTTATGTTTTCCCTTTTCCAGTCAGCAGGAACTTCACCAAACTGCCATGATTTCTCAAATAAGATGCATAGTGGCTTGGCCACTTATGTATATGATATATATCTTATTTATATATGTGATATATATATATATTATGTATAAGATATATATCTTTCATATGTATATAAAAAGTTATATATATAACATATAGAAAGTCATATATATACACATAAATAAATAAATATAAATATANACACCTGAACACCTCCAAGTTTACCTTTGGCTGTGTTTATTGTTCAGGGAACAAACTGAGTTATTCTTCTCTCGTAAAATAGTGGCTATGTTGTGTTTGCCTGGAGTTAGTCATTGCAGATATCTGGCTTTGTTGGCTGGCAAGTAAGGAGGACAACATAGAACTCCACTCCTCAAAAACTTAAACTTTCTAGCTATAAATTGATTTTACAATTTCCCCATACCCCAGCCCTTTGAAAGTACAAGAAACAAACAAACAAAAAGATATAGAAAAAAGAGCTTTTTCATGCATTTTATCCTAAAAAAAACTACTCCTATGAGAGGGGGGAAAGAGTTGCCTGGACTGCCTATTGCATCAAAACCAATTTCTCAAATTTTATATTTAATATGTAAGACTGGAAACATACTGGTCTGTATCAAAGAGGTTTCAAAAGAAGTAGGAGTAGATTTGAAATGCCATATGGGAATATGTATATTTGGTAGTCTACATATGAAGGTAACCTAATCCAAATTTATATGTAAAGTTCATAAAAAAAAGTAAGAAGTCATGCAGGTTCCTTTTTTGTTTTCAGTTTCCTGACAGCTCTATCTGTCTGCTTAAAGGCAACTGACAGGACAAGTAACTTTCTAGGTACTGATCTTGAGAACCTAAAATTGAAAAATGTAGTAAAAAATCCAATCCTCCAATCACCAACCAGCTTTGAAGATGTCTCCAAGTACACTCCATGGATGAAGGCTCTAAGGATGAACTAACCAACTATTATATCAAGAAACCATTATATCAGCCAGCTATTGGATCTTGCATTGTCAGTGTCCCACCAGGGCACAGCTCATAGATCAATCTACTAGTACTGAAAGTGACCATGGACAGAGATTGAGATAATAGTGCCAAACTTATCTGCAATCTTTGACACAGTAGATCACAGAGCAGGAGTACCACTCCTACATGACCTACCTATCAGGAGCATACAACCCACTACCACAAGCTCTCAGCATGATTAAAGGTGTAAAAACTATAAAGAATATTTCACCCCTAAAGCTCTTCCATTGTATTTAAAAAAACATGCCACGCCATGCCACATCCCCTTCAGCTACAAGAGGGAAGCAGATTATACAGGAAAGATGTCACTTCAACCCACAACTTTATGATGATAGTGCTCAGCTGTGCACCAATTATGGGTGGCATCCAATAAAAAAAAATTATTATTCAGGCACCTAAAACAACTAAGAATGGTTGCAATAGAATCAGATTTCAGCCTGGGAAACAAGAAAATAAAGGGATTTTAGGACAATTATTTTTTTTAAGATTTTTCTGAGACAAGTAGATTTTGTTCTACAACAATCATGCCAGTTTACTAACAATCTGAGAATAGCAGTGGTTATCACTAAGGGCTTGTAGAAGATGAGTTGCCAGCTAGAGAAAGCAGAATATAGTACTGTCTTCAATAAGGGGACTAGAGCAAGCTGTACATTAGCACAACTTTGTGCATAAGAAAATGTCGCTAGGGTAGTGAGGGGGTTGATCTTGGCTGGTGCCCACCAAGCTGCTTTATCACTCCCTCTCCTCAGGTGGACAGCGTAGAAAAAATATGACAAGAAACTCATGGGCCAAGACAAGGACAGGGAAAGGTCACTCACCAATTAGCGTCACAGGCAAAACAGACTTAACTTGGGGAAATTAATTTAATTTATTGCCAATCAAATCAGAGTAGGATAACGAGAAATTAAAAAAAAAAAAATCTAAAACCAACTTCCCCTCACCCCTCTCTTCTTCTCAGGCTCAACTTCACTCCCAACTTCTCTACCTCCTCCCCCTGATCGGTACTGGGGGACAGGGAATGAGGGTTGCAGTCAGTTCAAAGTGCTTTGTCTCTGCCACTCCTTCCTCCTCACGGTCTTACCCTACTCCAGCATGGGGTCTCTTCCATGGGTTATAGTCCTCCATGAACTTCTCCAATATGGGTCCTTCCCAGTGGCTGCAGTTTTTCACAAACTGCTCCTGTGTGAGTCCTTTTCACAGAGTGCTGTCCTTCAGGAACAGACTGCTCAAGTGTGGGTCCTCCGTGGTCCCACAGCTCCTGCCAGGACCCTGCTCCAGCACAAGCTCTCCACGGGATCGCAGACTCCAGGGCACATCCATCTGCTCTGGCGTGGGGTACTCCACAGGCTTCCGGTTGGGTATCTGCTCCACTGTGGACCTCTATGGGCTGCAGGGGGATAGTCTGTCTTCACCACAGGCTGAAGGGGAATCTCTGCTCCAGTGCCTAAAACACTTCCTCCCCCTCCTTTTTCACCGACCTTGGTGTCTGCAGAGTTGTTCCTCTCACATATTCTCACTCCTTTCCTGGCTGCAGTTGCTCAGCAGTTTTTACTCCTTCTTAAATATGTTATTGCAGAGGCATTACCACCATTGCTGATTGGCTCGGCCTTGGCCGGCAGTGGGTCCATCTTGTAGCCATCTGGAACTGGCTCCACCTAACATGGGGACAGCTTCTGGCATCCTCTCACAGAAGCCCCACCTGCAGACCCCCTGCTACCAAAACCTTGCCACGTAAACCCAATACAGGCAGGTAGCTACAAATCTAGACATAGAAATGAGTTCATCAAGCATTTGACATTGTCAAGAAAAAGTAATGTTATTCCCACCTTATGTCCTATTCTAATAAAGTAAAAGGTCTTTTGAATAGAGGGGATTAGGATATATTTTACATCTTTATTTTAGAAGGGTTTTTTTGATAAAGAATCATCTAGACAAACTTGCTCTATAGTAGGCGCAAGTTTTAAATACATACATTCTTTCACAGAAAAGAGGATTATTATATGTGTTTGGAAAAGGCTAGGCACTTTGGAAGAGATTACATCTATTTGGAACAGGCTAAGTAATTTGCAAGAGAGGGTTAAAATTAAGAACTCTTTTTATAAATTTGAGAAATTCTCTAAGAAAATCCATTGGGTGATGACAAGTGCTTATTTTATACTGATAAAGTAGCATCAAAATAGGCTGGAAAGTAACTGACTGTAACAGTTTTGCAAAAAGCTACCTGGAAGCTATGAAAGACTGAATCATCAATATAGACCATGTTATAGGGAAAAAAAAAACAACAAACCAACACATAAAAACCAAACCCAGCCACAACAGTTTGTGTGTACTGAGGGAAAACATGTCTGCAGCATGAATAACACAATCTTTTTCTTTTCAATGTATACTAGTTAAAAAAAGTATCTTGCTTAAAAGGCTCTGGCCTTTAAAAAACAAATGTTAGTGAAGACAATCCAGTGAAGAAAAACAAGAGTGATCAGAGGTACACTAAAATTAATACAAGGAAAAAAAATAAATAGATTTGATCTTCAAGACTACAGTGAAGATCAAATTCTAGCTAACTAACTTCAGATTTCCTTAGATATTAACAAAAAATGATCTTTTAAGATCATCTTCTTCAATACAAATTGGTATGATGCTAAGATATGACTGATTTCCATCCACTGCTGCTGGCAAGGTGTCAAGACCTTTAATAGAATCTAGTTATGAATAAAGAAAATCTGTTTGAAGAATTAAATAATTTTCACTAGAAAATAAATTGTTTTGAAGAACTATGACATTTCTCTCACTTTCCAGGACAAGTAAATAGTTCTCACAACATCCAAGTGGCCCAAAGCATTGGATTGTTATTTGAATCCTCTTTAAGCACGGTTAAGTGAGGAGACTTATTTTCATTTAAATTCCATTGTATTCTGCTGCTTTCAGTTTGCTGGGAAGCTTTAATCTTTTTCCTATGCAGAGGGTCCTGCCACCCCAGGTGAGATGACTGTAGGAGAGTGCCTCTGAGTCTGTGTGTCAAGGTTACACACAAATTCCAGCTGGTACAAATGGTATCTATCACTTTCTCCATATTCTGGCGATCATAAACACAAAAGGTTCTATTCCCTTCAGTTAACTTCAGCTTCCTTTACCAATGCAAGGCCTAATTTTTAAAGTAATTAACAGATAAGTCTGGCTACTTTTAAGACTGACCTCTGACCTTTAAATGACTTCAACAGCTGCTTTTTTTTCCTGGGCCAATGCAGGTCACTGAGCCAAACTAAAGCGTGCAACAGGTGAGGGTGGAAAATTTTCTGATGAGAAGTTGACACACAGGAGGAGAAAAAAAGATTTCAAGAGGTGGTCAGGAAAGTTCAGCTAAATCTTTTATAGGTAATGGCGTGCATGTCTTCTTTTCTGTTTCCTCTGCAAATTCCCTACCATAATCAAGGATACGATTAGCAATAAAGGGCAAGGAGGGTCAGGTGAGACTCTGGAAAGACTTTCTTTCTTATATGAAATTCTTATGTAAAGGGCATTTACCTGGGCAGTAGACAGATAGCTAGATAGACCTCCCTTTGGTTCTTGAGCATTGCAGCAAATGAAAGCCCAGGAGCTCTCATGAAATGGAGCATAATCTCCACACATTTGCTGTGCAGTAATTAATCCTTCATTTAGCAGCATGATCCACTATGCAAAGTACATATGTAACAAGGATGAAGAATAGGGACTTTGGTAAATTGAATTTATGCACAGTAGAAGAAAAGAAGGGAGCAATAGATTCTGCATTTCTGTAATTCACAGGTTCCATGAATGTCGTATCAAATGTAAAGAAAAAAAGACAATTAACTCTCACAATTTCTTTTAGTTGCTAACATGCATTGTTCAAAAATAATGCTCTTAGTTGTGTGATTGCAGCCATTCACCCTACTTTCTACACCCACTGCTGCAAAGCAGGAACATCGATTTAGACCTGCTGTGTATGTTGTATTTTTTCTGTAGTATTGCCTATAAATTCTGTAAACAAAGATTTCCTCAGGAATAAAATATGTCCTCACTATTGTGAAGAAACTGAGTAAAGTTGGAGTTGCTCCACAGTAACTGAGAGCAGAATTTAGTTTGTTGTCTTTCCAGTCCTTAAAAATAATATTCCAAGGGGGATCAAATTTACAACAATAGAATGGCAGTCATGACAGTCTGGCTGCTTTTCAGTTTGTTCGTTGTTCTGAATCATCGCTCTTGTAGACTCCTCAAGTCCAGAGGGAGAAAGAAAATATGCTTTAATGGTTTCTTTCTTTCTGCACCCCAGCATTTTAAGAGAAAGCCTAAAACTAATTTGAAAAAGTTTTCAAGCTGGCTGGAACAGCTGATTATTACATTTAACTATTGCATATGTAAGCATATTTGATGAAATGAAAAAGCAAACCCATTTATATTTATCCTTTAGAAATATTTCTTGAAAAGCATGAATATAAGAAATTGTTTATTGAAAGAAATTCGAGGAACTGGATGCTGTGACTGTGTCAATGAAGAGTATCTGAGACTACAGAAGTAATATTCTGTTTCCACAGCTCACTCAGCATATAGCCGTTATTTTCACTAGGAAAAGGTTCTTAGTGAATTTTGTTGTGCAAGCACTCATCTCAGTGGGACAATATTCAAGTTTTTTGAAATACATTAGAGTGATTGGCCTATGTTCTTAGGTCCTTTTATGACATTTCAGGATAGATCAAGTAGAGGAGCTTTTCTGCCAGTATACTACTAATTGAGATTAGATTAGGCGTCTGTGTGAGAAGAGGTTTGGGTAGCAGACTGATCAGAAGAGGACCAAAAATGAACAACTTTTGTAGGAAAGGACTCTGTTGTCGTTTCCTGATACTGAAACACAAGAAGTGTAGATCACTTCTTTCTGATTCATAATTTCTGTAGTCAATCCATAGGCAGATAGCCTAGGTTACCCAGCTAAAGACACCCATTTTAAGGTATAACATGTGGCCCACTGGCTGCATGATACAAACTCATATTTTTGCCCATAAGGGCTATGTGTCTCCAGTGTGGCTGCCTCTCTACCACATTCTGTTTGCTCCAAATTTCTTACTGTATTCATATGTCATCTCCTAGTTCTTCCGTGTCAGGCCCAAAATGTTGTGGAGAATGAAGTTAGATCAAGTTGGTGGCCGGTCATAAATGGTGTTCCCCAGGCTCAGTATTGAGGCCAATTCTGTTTAATATCTTTATCAATGACCTAGATTAAGGGATCAAGTGCACTCTCAGTAAGTTTGCAGATGACACCAAGTCAGGCCAGGGTGTTGATCTGGTTGAGAGTAGGAAGCCTCTACAGAGAGATCTGAACAGGCTGGATCAATGGGCTGAGGTCAATTGCATGGGATTCAACAAGGCCAAGTGCTGGGTCCTACACCTGGGTGCTCCATGCAGCACTACAGGCTTGGGGAAGAGTGTCTAGAAAGCCGCCTGGCAGAAAAGGACCTCTGGGTGTTGGTTGACAGCCGGATGAATATGAGCCAGCAGCGTGCCCAGGTGGTCAAGAAGGCCAGTAGCATCCTGGCTTGTATCAGAAATAGTGTGGCCAGCAGAACTAAGGAAGTGATTATCCACCCTGTATTCAAGACTGGTGAGGCCCCACCACAAATACTGTGTTTGGTTTTGGGCCCCTCACTACAAGAAAGACATTGAGGTGCTGGAGCATGTCCAGAGAAGGTCAATGAAGCTGGCAAAGGATCTGAAGGGCAAGTCTTATGAGAAACAGCTGAAGCAACTGGGGTTGTTTAGTCTGGAGAAAAGGAGGCTGAGGGGAGACCTTATCGCTCTCTACAACTAACTGAAAGGAGGTCACCAACTAACAAGACAAGAGGAAATGGCCTCAAGTTGCAACAGGGGAGGTTTAGCTTGGATATTAGGAAAAATTTCTTCACTGAAAAGGTTATCAAGCATTGGAACAGGCTGCCCAGGGAAGTGATTGAGTTGCCATGTCTGGAGGTATTTAAAAGACATGTAGATGTGGTGCTGAGGAACATGGTTTAGTGGTGGACTTGGCAATGTTATGTTAATGGTTGGACTCGATGACCCTAAAGATCTTCTCTAACCTAAATGATTCTATGATTCTATATAAGAAATTATTGGGGACCAGCACACACATTGAAGTGTTGCAACCACAGTACTCCCTTGCTAGGGTTTTGGTCCATGCCAGGCAATGTTGTGGAGTGCTTTCAATGACAGTATGGGTCAGATGCCATTCCCAGCACACAATGTAGGTGACTGCACACTGGTTTGGATGGAGGAAAGAGTTTAAGGACCTTGTGACTACAATGCATAATGCTATTAATGTGTATAGGGAGCAGATCAAAGTACCCCCATAACACTTCCTCAATTTAATCTCAGAATTACTTACTTCATTTCATCCAGATACAGCCCTGGGCAAACCAACACACAGGTCATGTAAATAAACAGGAGATCTGAAAACAAAATGGGGAGCCACTGGGAAGTGTAAATGCAACCCAGAATAATATCTGTGGTTAGAACAGTGTTCACTGCCCTCACTGGGCACGCTCAGACACATAGTAAATGGAGCACTGTAAAACTGATCAAATGTTGTTGATGTATGGAAGAACAGATTGATAAGCTAACGGCATTTTTTAAGGCCTTAGCACCAAGGTTTATGTCAAGGTTGTATATTCAGCACACAGCTCTCTAGAACCTTTAGGAAATCTGAGTGTTAGACCAGAATGGAAATTTAACTGGGATTTAGGTAGTAGCTTCTGTCCACAATAAAGAGCACTCTAAGCACTTACGAATATAGCCATATAGATTATTTCCCTCAAGAAATTGAGTTTTCAGTCCTTTCTTTTAAATTATGATTGCTAAATGAGAAGCTGTTTTCTGCCACACATCTTCCTTCATTTTAAGTCTAATTACCTGAGAACCCTCTGTAATCCAAAAAAATTGTGCAATTTTCTCCGTTCTTGAAGTGAGTTAAATCCTCCTTTAAAATAAAACTCCCTAAATACATTGCTATAGGCTATAAATAGTGTCCATATTCTAGCCTTTGTTGTTGGGCGTATGTCCCTGTGAAGAAAATCCAGACTGATCAGGACAAGAGAAGGTCTCCCTCTAGCCTAGTGATAAACCACTTGTAAAAAAATAATATTGACTCTTCTCTGTACTTTCAGACTTTTTCTGTATTTTACTCAATGACCATTTAAATTGAAATATGCTATGGTGAACAAAACCACTGTGGTGGATCTGCATGAAGGCTGTGTAGAGAATTCTGATAGAGGATCTCTCATTTCTGGATTGTGGTCTAGTTTATGCATGAGTGAAATACTGATGTTTACTCTGGCCAGGACAGTAACAGATCTACAGATGAATGGAAATGAACCACACCATGGCCCAAGTACACCATCTGTGGATTTAAGGCAATTTCAGTCTTAGATTCATGTGTCTCTTTATGACACGCAGGTCCTTTATGGATAAATCTCTATTCATCGGATAATCCCATTACTTGTAGCAGGTAGGTTAGTGTGATATAAGAAATTATCTTATATGAGAAAGTCCTAACTTGGTATTTACCTTTTCTCACAGATACTCTTATGTTGTGTGTAATACATAATGTATTGTCACATCACTTAATAGTACTACTCTGCTGTAGTGAAGTTGTTCCTGTTTATATATATATCACAGCTGGAGAAACTCTAATTAGGAACACATCTAAATTCTGGAGAAAAAAATGAAAATTTGTGCAATGTGCAGACATTTGAATTCTCTACTTAATTTTCTCAATCAATTGACTATACCATCACATACAGAAAAATAGTAAAAGAAGGGGAAAGAATTAAGTGAATAATTTGGACAAGAGAGATTCTACTTAGACAGAAAATTAGAATTCAAACCATGCTTTTCTCCAAATTGGTAAGAAACAGTTAAAGACAGAAATTTGGTTTCCTATTTGGAACAATGCCATATCTGTACATACTACCAAAAGCAGCAAAAAAAGTATTTTCTGATGCCTCTGTTAAGCTGGCAGCAGAGTACCTACTCACTATTTCATTACTGAAGGTGGCTGTATTCCAAGTAGGTGTTGTACACACATTATTTCAATCAAAAAAGATATAAAGCTCAATTATGATTTATTGTCAAAAAATAGCTAAGTAATGCTTAATACACAAAATTTTGGAATATAATGGAACATCTAATAAGCACATAATATAAATCTCATTTTAAAACAAAAACTGGTTGGCTGATAATGGCATAATAATCAATGGAAATGTTTGTCAGGAGAAATAATAAGCATGTTTACGTTAGCCCTTTTTAATTATATTGTTAGCACAATGGGTTTCATTTTATAGCAGCCAACTAAAGTCTATTGGATAAAGTATTGGAAGCTTTCATAATACAGATTTCCAGTTGAGTGATCTTTTGATAATTAACTGTTTTTGACCAGTGGACAATATTTAAATTCTATGTTTTCTATTACTTACTTTTTAGAGTCTTTTCATATGCCTATATACTTCTTTCTTTTAACTTCTTGTTTGTTTGTTTTCTCTTTTTTATTATATTTCCCCTTTCTTCAAGAACTGATGTGATATGTACTAGCTAGACCTGTCAGTAAAATTTGAGGACTATCCCGTAATTTTGTGGATATCTGCTGTAGTACAATGATCTATTTTCCTTTAAAAATGGGGGGGGGGAATGCTTTAGCATGGCTGCTTTATACAATGCAGCATCTCAGAGCAAATCTGCAGTGATGACAAACTCTTAGAACTCTCACATACACCCCAAATCACAGCTGAGAGGGTTCAACCGCTGAGGACTGGGCTGTAAATGAAGGGATATTTTTTTTATTCTTCAATGCCAGAAATAAATAGGACTTGAGGGGATATCTTAGCAAAGATGATAAAAATGTTATTCATGCATTTCCAGAATCGCTAGGCTTCCATGGAACTCAGCAGTGAAAACAAGAGACATTCAATACAGACATACAAACATGCAAAGTTGAAGGATGAAAGCACATTTTTGTTCATTTTTACAAGAGTCTTGTAACTGCTATAGAAAATAAAGCACATACTGTTCTTCACTAGCCATTGTTGTTTGGGGTTTTTTTAAATCAAGCTATTATGTATTGATGAAGAAGTGCTTCATTAGTAGCCCC
This sequence comes from Anarhynchus alexandrinus, assembly GCA_008711295.1. Lineage (NCBI taxonomy): Eukaryota > Metazoa > Chordata > Aves > Charadriiformes > Charadriidae > Anarhynchus > Anarhynchus alexandrinus. The sequence goes on from VUYV01000103.1 coordinate 2,517,520, forward strand.
CATTCTGATCTTTCAGGCAAAAGGTTTTCAATTTGTCTATCTTCAAGTTAAGTAATTTGAACTTTACATAAATTGTAGAAAATTACTCAGAGTAGTCCATGTCCATCCTATCAGTGAAGAAGGAGTTTAAGATATGTCAATGAGACAGAAAACAATTGGCATTTTCTATGAATAATTCTGTCCTTCACAGTACTGATTACTCTCGTTCTTCTTCGCTTACTGTCCTTGTTCAGCTGTTGCACTTTTCACCTCTGTACCAGGTGTACCCAGCCATTTTAGAAAATGTAGGCACGCTTTGTTTCCATCAGCCTTTCCTCAGTGTTTCTTTTCTGTCTGTGTAATTGTTACCATAGAGACTGGAGGAACAACAGCACATAGGGTTTTAATATACACGAATCACTGCTTTCTGGCCAGGTAAACTGTAATTGCTTATCCCTTCTTTACCCCTAGAGTTGCAGCCCTTCAAGCTCCTGCTTCATTCTTCCATCTGTTTTCAATAGGAGGAACACAAACATTCTTATGGCAGTTTCTCTCCATCTTTGTGCTGCATTCACCCTCAGCTCTTTCAGCCCAAATCACCATTTTCAGTGCGAACATCCTGAGCCACTTGGCTAAGCAGTGACATTGAGGAAAAATGAAAGGGAAAGGGAGGGAGAAGACGAAGGAAGGATACGAAAGACAGAGACTGAAAGAGAGAAAGAAGGAGAAAAGGAGAGAAAAGTCTTGTAATTTGAAGGACATTTCACAGCATGAAACACCATTAACCAACCACCTAGCCATTAGTGAAGGTAACAGCAGGGAGTCTATTAAGGAGCTATGTCCTGTGTCAAAACTCAGCTCTGCAACCAGTTTTGGATGATCAAGTGAATATGATAAATTTCTAATGTTAATATAGGATGTGGTTTCAACGATACCTCCATATGTGCCCATGTGAACTTCAGTATGTACTTTTTCAGCACATCTGCATTTATAGTTCACAGAATGCCTTGTGCATGCCAGTGATTTTCATGTGAACAATTCATCTGTGCAAAGTGCACAGGCTTCAAACAACAATACCCATCATAATAAGCAACATATTTTGTATTCACAAAACTCATCATGTTGACATCTGCACGTGATTGTCCAGATTTCTATTTCACTTGATCTTCTGTTCTCACAAAACATTAAAATAGAAAAAAAATCTTGCCCTCTATTACCCCCTGACTGCCTCTTCTGTTCTACCTTCCTCCTCTCACCCAATCAATCCTGCTCGTATCCCTGAGTGCACACACAGTTTCCACATCCTAATGATTTTTCCCATTTTCTCAAGTTGCTGCTCTATCACCCCATCTCACCTCCTCATCCATTTGGCGCTCCCCCCTTTGTCAGCAAACTTCTTTGTACTTTTCACCCACAACCATCTTGGGCAAATTGATTCATGTCTGATAGAACTAAAAAAGGGCCAGACAGAACTAAAATAATAGTAATGTCAAAATTGGTTTTCTTTTCTTTTTGAGTTTTACTGAGTGTAAAAGATAATGTATGGTTCCAGCTTCCAGCTGTGTCTTAAAAGAAATAAACTAGCGAAGTATCTCCCTTGTTAATGCATCACATTCTGGACCAAATGCCCAAATATGCCTACATAGCTGAAATGTTAATTCAATCTCTTCCACTAAGATAAAATCATACAGCAAAAGAAAAGGTGGTTTGCATAAGTCATCTGCTTTACATTATATGGTCTAGCCAGCCTGATCTTAGTTTAACACTTTGGTTTACAGGGTAAACAGATAAGCCAAAAAGTGTTTCTGGGCAGAATGGGATCCCTGGTCTCAGAAGAAGAAGTATCATATTTTTTTCTCATTCCCCTATGTACTGGACCATGCTGTTGAAACTAGCACAAAGACTTATTTACTATACTTCACTACAACAATAATGGATAGAGTTATATAGCATATGTCTTGAGGATAAATTGCTTCAATTATTTTATTCTGAGGAACAATAAGAATCACACTGATGATGCTCAAGCAATAAGAACAACAGTATTATTTTACTCTTTAGACAATATCAGCTATGATTCAGAAGACTTTATACATGTAGAGTTTATCTATTCACTTCAAGGTTTTAATTTCTGCCCTTACACACCAGATTGCAATTTGCCTTCTTCATAAAATACATAGCCTTAAAAACTGAAATACACAACCCATTTAAATAGATAGTTGTATGTATGGGCACTTTTTGTCAATGCTAACTTAATGAAGGCCAGTGAAAACATATTACACTAGGCCTTTATTCCTCAACAAGTGAAACATCAGAATCAAAGTTTTTACTTTGCATATACGCAAAGAGAAAGCTTGTCAACAAAACAGACATAAAACACAAAAGAAGTATCTGACAGAGATTGCACAGGCGCACAAAAAAGTAAGTATGAGCGACCCACTGAAACAAAGCATTCCTATCGGTACCCCACGAACTCACAAAAACCTGTGAATATCACAGTGGCTCAGCAAAAGCAAGCCTACCCATCTAACCAGGAGAATACATTCCTGCTAGTGAAATATGTATTCAGAGGGGTAAGAAGGCTATTCAATAATCTCAACTTCTTCAACAGGGAGGAGGGACTTGATGGAGTCCCATCTTGGATAATCTTCTCCGTCTCTAGTTGGAGAGCACCAAAACTTATTACTATCACAAGATGGATCATAAATTGGAGTTACAGTAGTGCATGTCTGTACAGCTGTACTGTGACTAGAGCCTTGGATTGCCTTCCTCTGGTCTAACTTCTAGGTTTACCTTTGTTATGCCTCAAGATTAAGAGATCTGAATTCATCAGAATGGTATATATTGGCACATAAAGGCCTAGGTCAGTAGAAACACTGGGGATCAGCAAATAAAGCTGAATCTTTGAAATGGAAGCCAAAGGTAAAAAAGAAAGTTGCTAAAAAATGAAGTATGAGTCTAGTTTGGTACAAGGTCCGACACAGATCTTAATCATGCTCATGAAAAAACCCAGAAGGCTATACTTATTCTTTAACATGGCAATAAATAACACCAGTTATGCTTATATAATTCTTTCTTAATTGCTATTACAGGCTGATCTACTTCTAAACCTCTCAGATCAAAGACTCATGTCATTGTCAATATGTTGGTTCAGCTACAAAAGATAAACAGAAACTATAGCTTGAAGTAAAGGTGTGACTTCAAGACAGAAAATGGTTTGAAGGCTCTGACATCTCTTTGTGATGAAGACTGGCAAAACAATTTATTCCCCACTTCTTTTATCTGATGTATGTGATTATAGAAGCAGCAAAGGACAAAGTGAGTACATTATTAGACCGAAAACCAGAGGAAAATATCATAACAAAATTAAGAGAGAAGACAGAAGTAATGAATATGGGAAAGAATGAAACATATGTGGTTGAATCTATTTTTGTTGCCCAAGGGGCTCAGATGAAGAAGATGAAGCTGAGAAGACTTACGTCTGATTGTCTGCTCCATTGACAGAATCTGGCAGTGCAGGATTTTGCATTCATTTCTGCAAAGTTGACCAGTGGATGCCTTTGTGGTTAAATATCTTTAGCCTGAATCTAGTGTTAAAAAAGTAAAAACAATAGCCTGCTTTTTATCTCTGTTTTGGCTGCTTGTTCTGCAGTTAGGCAGAAGCAGGAGATAATAGCAATAGACAAATACATTCATTTGTAAGAGTTTGTCTCCACTAGTCCTAGCAAGGGAAAGATGCAGTTTGTCCTGTTGAGATGGCTTCTTTCAAAAGATTAATTTGCTTTAGAAGAATGATATTTAAGGTTTAAATGTTCAGTGTTTTCCAAGGTGAGAAAGACTAGGATTCTTTTCTTCTGCCTGTTAGACTGATAAAAAAGATTTGTTGTTGTTTGCTAGTTTAGAATTTCAGCAAATTTTTCAAATGTCTTAAGAAGGTACTAATGATCTCCATTTACAATCCCTGAAAAGATGGTAATATGGTTATAATGTAGATTATACATTTAGTAGAAATTGCGAGACATGTATACATCACGAGGTTAATTTTGGACCTGAAGAATCAGGATACTGAAGCAGGTGCCTCTGAAGTTGCTGAATATCCAGCACTTTCTCTTTTACATGCTCTTTTGCAACTCCTCACTTCACACATCCATATTCTGTGCCAGTGGCTTTTTGCCCTGCGTAGGCATCCCTCACCTCACAGAAAAATATGCAAGAAATAATTAGGAAGAGCATGATCTGAACTATCAACAATTTTAAATAGAATTCATATGATTTCTAATTGATGTCTGACTGTAGTAAAATAGATATAAGAAAGTTTAAATTATAAAAACATCTAAGATCTGAATGCTATTTATTTGTTGAAATGTTTTAAACAACTAAAAATAAAATCCCTTTTTAGTAATGTTGACCTTATAAAAAACCTATATTTAATAAACAGGTGGAGCCTGGTTTTGCATTTCAATCATGGAAAAATAGCTCACCTCAGAAATCAGTAAACACAAAGGACAAGGACAGATTGAACTGTTAACTTTAAGATTTTTTTTAACATTGTGCAGTATTGACAATATTCAGGATTTATTGATTCATTCTTATGTGTCCAACAACCAGAAATGTAATCTTCATGTCTAGTCATGTGATGGGTTATTTCACCCACATAAAGCAAATGGACCATATGTTTGACTTTAAAATTAGTTGATTATCATACGAATTAATGCTAGGTTTAGTTTTTGGACATGATATTCAGCAAGAGAGAAAAACATTGACATTGGGCTCCTATTCTGTTGCAAAGTTAATGGAAATCATTGCCCAGGTGGTGGGTTATTTTGATTTAATTACAATTGAAATTAGTGGCCTGAATTTGTTTTACTAAATTCAAGCAACTGTTCGATAACATAAATCAGAATCACTCTGCTACCTTCAGCCATGCTGCGCGTGCAGAACTCAACACAAGAACAGCATCAGTGTTCCCAATGCAACTGTTTATATACTAAAATACTATTGAATCTGAATTAAGCAATGGTACGGTTCTCCTTAATAGAGACATTTAAAGTGCAGATCATCTAGCTTCCACTGTTTCTGAGGCAAAACCACTACGTTTCTTGCATACTTGCAATCATTTGTGCATGTTAGTAATTGGTATTGCAACCAAAATTATCATAACTGTCATAAACTCTAAAATCTGGGAAACTTAAATTTACTGTTGGGGTACTGTATTATATCCTGTGAGAACAAAGGCGTCTCCGGCCAGCAAAGTTGTGAAATCTTCAGTGGGTAAGACCATTATTTAAACTGTCCTGAGATCTGGACTCACAATAGGGTTGCCTCAGATTTTAAGGACTGTATTTTATTTTCAAATTTGGTATATGAAGAGAGAACAGGATTTGCTTAAAGATGAGACAGTCAAAGCTGAGAAAATGGCTGAGAAACAGTGAGTGACTGGAGCAAGAAGGTGGTAGAAACATGAAGCAATTACTGGCATTTGAAGACAAGCATAATCCTGGTAAAATTTTAGTATTGATTAAAGAATGATGCCCTCAAGCTTTCAGAACACCTCTCTATTAGTATAAGTCACCACCCAGTGAATTATTGCTTCAAAAAATACAAACCCTCTGGAACAAATTACCAGGCATGTCTCCCCTCTTAGCTGAACCTCTATGCCTGAACCAGTTCATAGCTTCTGATCATACTCAGGTGAACCAGATCAATGGAGTAGCTGCTGAAGAAACTTAGAAGAGATGGTGAGATGTAAAGTTGACCAGGAAGTAGACACAACTATTTATTTATTTACTTACTTATTTATTATTAGGAAATAAGCAAGAAAATCCTCAGGATAAGAAATCACTATATTACTATGTATTATATCACATGTATTATATGTATTACTATTATGCCAAAATTCATCAGCTGAGAATCTAGTTGAGACAGAGGACATTCATGTATTGCTCAATTTAAATGCATTGCTTAAACCATAAGAATTGACTGTAACATTTTACTTTCCCTGCAGATCTGCCTAAACTCATTTGCAGCCTTTTAGGAGATCACACAGGCTACTTAAATTCTGAGTGTTTTATGAAATTACTGTCACTGAGCTGTGAGTTGCTGCCCTCTCAGCAGAAGTATTGCCATCAACAGTGTGAGCTGGTTACAGTCAGACAAATGGTTGTGATTGATTTGCTCCACCGCTGTTAGTTTCTGTCCCCTCCGCTATAAGTGACTGCAATCTCTGATGTGATTTAAACTGACCTGTATCATGCTGAAACAGACCAGTAGTACTCATATTGTCAAAGCTGCACTCCAAGATAGGTGTGGAGAGTACCTTGTGAGCCGCTCTGGAGAGGAACCAAATGTACTGGGTGGTGGCTTCCTAAGTATTTTCAAGTATATCACAAAAAACCTATCAGGCACTGACCTCTCAACTGGGAAGGAACCTCAATGCTTTTGAAGTCGTCAGGAATTTGCTGTTGAGTGGAGCAAAGATTTGTCTAGGCATGATATTTTGCAACCAGTTACTAAACTGAAAAGGTCTCTTCAGAGACGTGTAATCCACCATGTGTAAATTTTACTTAAAACTACTAAGTGAGAGGAGGAAGCAAAATGCTAAATCATCAAGTTATAATTTAAAGTTGAAATCCTGCTCTAATTATACATTAATTCCTGTAGATTAAAAACATAAAACAAAACTGATGTATTAGTCTCGGTTAGCTGTTGAAAAAACAGAATTGCTTTACAAAGCCTGCTGGAATGAAATAAGCCTCATGAAATTATTCATAGATAAGACTTTGGATTCCTTCTTCCTATCTTTTGTCTCCTCCCTTCCTTCACTCCCTATTATTTTGTAGTAGTTTCAGGTATTAGGGGATAATGTAACATTCCACTCTACATTCAGACAGAAAGCACAGAGTGTAAAAACATGGAAAAAGGAATCACAGTTTAGCACAGTTTTTCTTGTTCTTTTTGAAAAAAAATCACAGAACAGTTTGCAAATATTATTGACAGCAATTTAAATTCTAAATCCCCATTTCATTCAAGGAAAGCTGAGTAGACCCCAAACTATTCATGTGTTCATGAACAATAAGAACAATTTTCTTCAGGAAAGTTTGTTTCACTTCATGACTGACTTTGTGGTAAATATATATAATAACGCGACCTGCAGTCTGATATCATATTTATGTACCAAGACTAAGCTTGAGCTCCCACCTAAATTAAATAAGTTCTTTTTTGGCTATAATTGGAAGTAGATTGGTGTCCCGAGTAAGAGTTTGCCTATCATTCATCTGGAGAGAAAGTTGCATTTTTTTTCTGCTAACTTCATTACTCTAAACAGGGTAAATTAGCTGACAGGTTGAGGAACCTCTGAAACACTCAAAAGACTGTATTACATAAAATAAGTGTATCTTTTAACGATGCAGAATCTTCAAGAAGGAAAACATACCACACAGACATGATTTTAATGAAGAAAGACATTTCAAGTCATTGTGATTCATATTTTCTTTCTGTTGTTCCAGTAAGAACAGCTGCTCCATTGTTTTGGCTTTGACCCTTTGGCTTTCAGAATTGAAGTTTACCCAGTCAGTGCCTTTGGCATTAGCATTGAATTTTCTCAGAACTCACACCAACAGCAACTAGGGGATATGAGTGATTAACTGATCACCCTTTAAGCAAGCAAATGTGACCAAAGTCACTTTATGGGATAGATAATTTGTGGATGTTTGCAATGCAGCTCTAATAGCACTGCCATTAGTCTTGCGAGAGAAAGCAGGGAGCATCATTGAATGAGTGTCTGTTGAGAAGCAGTAATTAGCAGGGAGAAAGGAAGATGAGAGATTTTCAGCTACAGCTGCATTTCCCACCCCTTACTCTACCCCACTGCTCCTATATGTGCCATAATCCGAAGCTCCATATCAATGGTGTAGTCCAAATTCCTCACTTAGTTACACCAGTGCTCCTGAGTTAGCTCCATTTGGCTTCCACCGTGCTAACTGGAGTTGCGTAACTAAGAGAAGAATATGGCCCAGTAGCTGGTTAGATCAAATTCTGACTTGCCACTGCTGCCAGCTGAACAGAGGGGAAAAACAAAGGAAAAAAAAAAAGCTCAATTATCATTGCTATCAATGTTGCTTTTCCATTGTAGAATGATATCAGCAGAAGCTGGTGCTGCCTTGGTGCTGCAGTTGCCTTTTTGAAATGAATAAAGCTACTGTGGGGGTTTATGGTATTAGAGAGGGGGCATTTCTCTCTGTATCAGTTTTCTCTGATTCTATCCCTCTTATTTTTCTCCATTGTTGACTTAGTCACTCAGAGACCCCCAAGTCTCCTATCTTCTGCTAAACAAAATGGGTAGAAATGACGTTTTCTCCTCCAGTGGACAGGAAAAGTAGACAGCAAAAAGAGCAAGTTAGGACCCTGGAGTAGCAGAGGGCATTAAATGGTCCTGTGCTGTTGGAGACAGTGAAATAAAACCAAAATGAGCATTTGACAAGAGTATGTTAACTGAATGAGAAGAAGTGAAAATGTAGGGAAGAGCAGAAGGGAGGAAAGAGGGTTACTCAATAGGTCTGTAACTGCATAGTCTTCAGGTCTTATTTTTATACACAAGCCATTAAAAACTCTTGTTTTGAAAGGTGAATAAAAGTTTACATATAAATAATGATTAAAGAAGGAACCAAGGATGCTGATGCTGATAAGAAAAAAAACTTGTAATCCAATTATCTATTTTTTTAAATAGATGAAGAAAATTTAAAGCTGTTGACTGCTCACAGCCCACAAAATCTGGTTACATACACATGGTGGTGAAAATACATCAGAGTCATGAAACCTGAGAATCAATTCATCACTTCAGTGAATAAAATGAATTATGACTGAAACATATAAAAGAGGAAGACTGCCTACTTTTTTTGGCTTTTTGTTTTTTCTGTCAACTTACCTGTAGTATAGCAATAGTTCACTTACCCAGTTCAGCCATGGCAAAAGTTAAATTAAATTTCTTTCAAAAAGAACACCTTTGTAACCAAGAAATGTATTAATTTAGTTCCTGATAAACAATAATCCAGCGCCCTACACAGTATGACTGAGGATTTTACAGTACCTGGCTAGTCTGTGGTTCTATTGTTATGAATGCTTTATATCAACAAAACATTAATCTGACAAAAAAAAAAAAAGAGAGAAAAGGAAAGCATGCAGGGTTTATTTGGTTTTGGGTTTGTTTTTTTTTTTTCCCCATGGTCTAGGCATATGGCTTGTATATAAATACTGTAGTGCAGGGACAATGACTTAGTGCTATTTATTGTGAACTGCCTGTCTCCCACTTCTCTCAAGTGTGAATTTCTAGCTGTTTTGAAGGACAACCATTACCGAAATCTCTATATGTACATTTTTTTTTTCTAAGTTTTTTAAGTATCTCAACATCTCATCAGTGAGATTCCAATACATTTTTGGCAAATTTAATTTTCTGCTGTCTTGTTATTCTTAGCCAAATGGTTTAACAGTTTTATCTACTTCTTAGATGCAAGCAGAAGATTATCTTATTCTGGGATACATCTGGCAAATTAGCTGCTCCATAGATAGCTAAGCCTTTATTATCTGTCACTGAGACTGCTTTATTTGATTTTGGATATCTATGTGGACTTGTCTGAGGCATCAATTGACTCATTGAAACTATACGTGAACTTGATGTGTTTGTTTTTAAGCCCTTACCTGGCTTTTCCTGATATCTGCCGTAATTGAACTGTGATTGAAACTCATCATAGTTTATGTTTTCCTTGCACACAGAGAAGCTTTAGAAAGTGTGGCCAAGATTTGTTTAATTTTCAGATCATCTACTACTGCACATAAAAATTATTCCTAGAATTTGTCTGTTCTTCTGTGAGAAGACTAAGCTTGGTACACTAAGCACTGCCAGCTGGAACATATCAAAAGACCATACTTTACTTACTATTGTTATCTTTTGTGTACTAAGTTGGGCTAAAAATGTGAAACAACTATTTGTTCCCACCACCTGTGACATGAAATCTTTGAATTTTCATTTTGTAGCTTAGACTGCATGGAGATTTTTGTTTCTTTTGTTTCTTTGTTTTGCTTTTATTTCCAGGGATTTCTGCTGCTCTTTCTTGTGCAAGAATACTGTCACTGAACATGAAGAAAAGCTTTTTATTTAGACAACTCCATAAAACCAGCAAAATAAATGGAGTTAATGGATTCTGATTTTGCCAGGTTTATAGTTCTCAAAATGCTTTCATAATTAGTAAAAATATTCGATTTTTGAACCTTTTTTGTGGTTAAATTAATAAAATACATCTTTATTATTAACAATTCTGTCTATCCATATAGCACCGGCTTAGCAACATGCTCAGAGTTTGTGCTCTGATTGCAGTTTCTGCAGAATATCCCATTACAGCTGACTTCCTGCCACAGTAAATATCATTTGAGGGACCCACCTGAAGCTCCTATATTATACAGGAGGAAAGAATCTGTAAACCATTCTCAGATAAGTCTCCATGCTGACTCAAAGAGGGAAGAACTAGGTGACCAGGCTAAACAGAAATCTGGCTCCCATGCTAAAATCCAGTTTTGCCTTATGACCCCATAATTTCTGCGGAAGCTTACACACTTTATAATAGATAAGTAGTAGCAAAAATGGAGGAAAGTGTTTAAAGCATAGCTGGAATTTGTTGTTGGGAATCTGCTCTTGGGAAGAAGACCAAATATTTAGTTCCCAGCCAGGACACTTGTTCCTCTCACTCAAATGAATGTCCAAAGCTCCCACCTCTTTTGAGGGGGAACCTCAAGGCTATTCTATGTTTTCATTCATATTCATAGATGGATAAATATATACAGATATCACTGGTAGAGATAAAAGGTAAATATGAAAAGCTTTTTTTATTTTGGGGGGCAGGAGGGAATGAACTACTTCAATCAGTTAGAGGAAGTTGCTTTTATGGTGTCATAGTCTATAGACTGACAGTGCAGCTGACACCACAGCCACTGGGATATTATAAAGGAGTATTATAGGACATTACCTACAACATGGATGTATTGCTATTATTTTATTACTAACCTAAACTAAAACTTTGGCTCTGAAAATCCAATCCTTGCCTAAATTCAATCCTGACCCAGATCTCTTTCTTGAGATGGTGAATCTTGAATGTACTGTTTAACCCTGCAATTTTTTTTTTTTTTTAAAAAGGACATAAACTGAGATCTGTAAATTGGTTTTCCTGAAGAATAACTAAATTACTCAAGGATAATGCTGGTTTTGCACTTCACTAAATAGCAAGTAATATTAAGGCAATTATCATTTGAACAGGTGTTTCCAGGGATAACTATTAGTGTTCCTTCCGGTATTTCAAATGTACAACTGCATTTTAATTCTAATAAAAATCCTATTTGCTAATATACTTGTAAATAATGTTTATAATTTTTTTTTCCATGTATGTTTCCAAATATACTCAAATATCTCAATCAAAACCCCTAGGATTTTATGGGGTACTTTGCATACATGAGCAAGATGGCATTCCAAAACTCTTCTGAGAATTATAGATTCCTGCATTTACCAAGCATACAAGGTGTTATAGCTTTTCTCCATAATTTTAATTGGAGGACTGTGATACACAATTTCTTTTTTCGAGACCCTTGGTTAGGAAATGCACTGTGCAGCACCTCTTAGGCAATCAAGGATTTAATGCATACCCTAGTGCCTCAGCAACTTTAATAATGTTTGGTGATGCAGTGCACCTACTATTCAGTAAAATAGAAAGAAGCTGCCCAGTCTAATAAATGGGCAGGCTTTTTTTTTTTCTCTTTTCTTTTTTCTTTTTTCCCCCACTGAGGTCTGAAACAGAGTGAATTGGAATGATTATTTTAATTATACCCAGCCTGGTAACATGACAGCTAAAGAACCTGAAAAAACTGTTGATGTAGAAAATATCTTTAGGGAACTATTTCCATCTTTGATGTATGTAGCTTGAGAATTTCGGAGAAGAAAAAAGCATTTTGTTGAAATAAAAGTGTTATATTGAACCCTTAAACCACTATTGTAAACTGCATTGACAATAACAGTCTAGATTTATTTCCCTATATAAGTAAACTACTTGTAATTTTCAGTTTTCTTCCCATCCACAGTATATTCAATCCTATTATATGCATCCTTCTTTCTGACACACCACTTATAATATACTTGACCTCCTAAAACATGCATATATGAGTGTTACCATCTATTCTCTAAGCAGTTACATTTTTAACATAAGAATCCATTTTTAACTTTCTTCCTTCTAGTCGGCAAAATGCATACAAACATTAACTTATTTTAGAGTAAATGAATGCAGTTAACAGCTTATAAAAATACCTTACATGAGCAAATATGTTTATTGCAAAGTTATTTTAGAAATTTAAAGAGATTATCTCTTCAGTATAACAGGACTAGGTTTTAATTTGAGGTAAATCTAGAGTTACTATAGATCAATCAATTATATTGTTACTGTGAATTCCACCTCATGTAAAAGAAATGCTGCTTATATAATGTATCTGTGCTGTATTTTCTTTATTGGAAAAGTAAAATTATGCCAAATAGGTCAATGACAAACAATATCATTTTTATTAGTAACTGTCAAAACCATAAAAAAGTAAACTAAGCAGTCTAAAAAGACATGTTTCTAAAGAATTGCAAAATTAAACACATATGGAAAATGTAGTCTTTTTCTTAGATGTACCCTTGTCAGTCTGTTTGCAAATTCAGAAAAAGCACTAGATCAATTCAATGAGTAGGCCTTGTTCCATACCCTATTGTAGATTCACTTCTTGACTGTTGAGGCTGGTAAAGCAGTGTTAGTGAAAAATAAGTTATTCTACATGACTTTTTTAAAGAAGAAAGTAAAACTGAATACAATTACTTGTTAGTATTGGAATTGTGCACTATTGCAGTATAGCAAGACATAAAAAATAACACACCCAAACAAAATTCTTAATCTTACTTCTTTTCCTAATGACAGAACAGGCAACTGATACTCTGTAAAGTTTCTATAAGACAGGGAAAACAAAATCAAGACCGTTGGCTTACGCAACATCCTTCTTTCAACCCTATGCAGAATTGAAAACGCAATTTATAGCAGGTCAAAGTCAGTGGGTCTTATGCTATATATGCAAACAGTATTTGAAATTTAAAGTAATTATCACACAGTGAATGTGGTCCTGGTAAATAAATATTGAATAAAGCTTTTTCTGAATGGTAAAATATTCACGGGGTGACTGCAGTATCTTTTTTGTAACTGAATTAATTAAAGCAGGAGGGGAAAAACACATATATAATACCTAATGTGTAATTCACTATCACATACAGAAAATTGCAAGGTGAAAAATGTATTCATCAGGGTCAGTTCTTCGTGCCTTTATTAACCCATATAAGTACCAACTGAGTGTGCAGTGTTTTAGGCATTTCTTATTCCATTGGAACAAATAGATACTTCCTTTCATGGCTGCATTTTTTATGATGATCACAGTGTAAAAGCATTATGTTTACTTCATTTTTATCCATATCTTCAGAGCAAAACCAATTTTTTTTAGAATGTTTTCTTGTAAAGTAATAATATTACTCTATCAGCACTCAGTGGGCAGACATATTTTTCAACATTCCTCTTTTAATTAACTTGTCTTACAAACAAAGGCTACCAGATGAACACAATTTATCCACAGCGTGTATTTTCAGCTAGGAGGCAGATAATTATTGCTCACTGCAGAAATAATGTTATTTTACTTGCTCATGTAAAACAAACTTTAAATGTCATTTTACAGTGATAAAGATTACACAGCACAGTGCCGTCTTAAGATATAGCAATTACACAGAGGAACTTCTCATTAACCTAAAGGTCAGAGGTGAGACATGATCACCAATTCTTGCTAATACAAACTTAAATTGGTTTAAGCTAAATGTAATGATCTAATAATCATGAAAACGGGGACTGAAAAACCTAACAGCTATTGTGGTCCATTTACAAACAGAATCTTGCAGTCTGTAAACATAATAAGAACAATGTCACTTCCAGCTCCTGTTTTCTCTTGCTATTGGGTATTTCTTTTTGTATGTCCCAGGAAGAATCATAGTGCACAAAGTAGCTGCTCCCTGTTACAGGCTGAAATTACCTTTTTTAATAAACTAGTGGCAGCTTTGTAACATTAAAATGTATTGTTTCAATTAAAAGAAACAACCACAAACTAATCTTTAAACATTAAGAGAAAATTGCATTTTCAAACACAAGTGCTGCAATAGCTCTAAACATATTTACTTCATAACATTTAGCAGTTTATAGAATGCAGCAGAAAAAATAAAGACAGCAGTTTAGTAATTTTAAACTATAAGTTAAAATATGCTGTGCTTGAAGTTCTGAATATCCCTTTCAGTTCAATGCAGACAATTAGATTTCTTAAATCACTATCTGATTTCTCTCTTTTTCTCTTTTTTTTTTTTTTTCTTCCATAAATATGTAGGTTTCATAGGGTTCACACTTATTTCTAATCAAGGATTCGACTGGTGGGCCTACATTCATTGACAAACAGCTCAGATTTGAATGGGTCTACTGTAAAACAAATATTGACCTACAGCAAAGGCAAAATAATTATACTACATCAAATGAAATTGTGTACAAGTTTTCTTTTAATACACTAGACATTGAAGCATCAGACAAATCTTTTGGATCTTTGTGTATGCTTTGTAACTGTTCAAAAGCAAAATACAGGGAAGGAAGTTTCTAAGTAATATTTGTCTCTTAATACAGCCAAAGAGAAAGTAGCCACGTTTTGTGGCATGCTCTTTTCTGCATAATTTATGCAGTGCTATAACAGTCTTAATAATCAGAAGATATGAGAAAAGGCGAAAGTAGAGCTTAGAACAAAACTGCTTTCTCGGGTGATTTTATCCAATTCCAAAAACTATGCCAGCAAGATAACCATTGGAGACCAAAAAAAATGAGCTTTGGGAAAACCTGTTCTGCAAACTCTTTGCCACTCTGGAATTCCATGAGCTCCAGCATTTTTCCAGCTAAAGCCACAGGATAATATAGCAAAATTAATAGGCAGCTTCCTTATGAACCCTAAGAAATGCAATTTCTAGTAATATAATTCTCAAGCAACCATGGAATATGTCCACTCCAAAGCACTTTGGGCTTTAAGGTCCAACGCTTAAAACGGCATTAAACAGCATGCCAGAGAAACACTTATCACCTGTATTTGAGAGTAGGGTGATACCATTTAAATTCCACAGGCATCCTGGAGATTGCTTGTATGATCACTGTTTAACAAATAGAAATACGATGGCCATAGCTCTGAAAGGTTTGCTTCAAAAAGCAACATAAGACATTTGAGCAAAATATTAATACATAAAATGTTTTCAAGGTTTCTGTTGTTTCTCAGAATTACAATCTTTGACAAAAAGAAATAGTACTACTGAGATAAAGCTGAATCTTTTCTATAAATCCTATGTGTGGGCCAGAAAATTATTTCAGTGATAAGTTAGACAAGGAACCAAAAAGGCACAATCTACCGAACAAATTCATCCAAAATGTACACATCACTGTTCCTCTCAGTGGTACAACACCCATGTCACAGGAGATGGTACAGGAGGGGCAGGAAAGCAAAGCTTGTCTCTGACTTTACCTGGCCTTTTTCTACCTTCACATGTAATGGAAAATACACCCACATTCCAGAGCAAACTATTTCCCTATGAATAGTTCAGGATACTTTGATTAGAATCGCAGAATCATAGAATGGTTTAGGTTGGAAGGGACCTTAAAGATCATCTAGTTCTATGGGCAGGGACACCTCCAATTAGGCCAGGTTGCTCAAAGACCCGTCCAACCTGGCCTTGAACAATTTCAGGGGTGGAGCTTCCACAACTTGTCTGGGCAACCTGTGCCAGTGCCTCACCACCTTCAGAGTGAAAAATTTCTTCCTAATATCTATTCTAAATCCAACCTCTTTCAGTTTAAAACCATCACTCCTCGTCCTATCAATACATGCCCTTGTAAAAAATCCCTCTCCATCTTTCTTGTAGGCACCTTCCAGATACTGGAAAATTGCTACAAGGTGTCCGTGGAACCTTTTCTTCTCCAGGCTGAACAATCCCAACTCTCTTAACCTGTACTCTAGGAGAGGTGCTCCAGCCCTCAGATCATCTTCGCGGTCATCCTCCCGACTCGCTGTCACAGGTCCATGCCCTTCTTATGTATGGGTCTCCAGAGCTGGATGCAATATTCCAGGTGTGATCTCATGAGAGTGGAGTAGAGGGGCAAAATCACCTCCCTTGACCTGCTGGTCACGCTTCTTTTGATGCAGCCCAGGATACAGTTTGCCTTCTGGGTTGCAAGTGCACATTGCCAGCTCATGTTGAGCTTCTCATCCACCAACACCCCAATTCATTCTCCTCAGGGGCTGTTCTCAATCCATTCACCACCCACCCTGTATTTGTGCTTGGGATTGCCCCTGCCCACATGCAGAACCTTGCCCTTGGCCTTGTTGAACATCATGATTTTTGCACAGGCCCACCACTCTAGCCTTTCTAAGTCCTTCTGGATGCCATCCTTTCCCTCCAGTGCGTGGACCGCTCCACACAGCTTGGTGTTGTCAGCAAACTTGCTGAGGGTGCACTCAATCGCAACATCCATGTCAACAACACAGTTGTTAAATAGTACCAGTCCCAGTATCAACCCCTGTGGAACACCACTCATCACTTGTCGCCACTGGGACATCAAGCCATTGACCACAACTCTTTGAGTGTGACTGTCCAGCCAGTTCCTTATCCACTGAGTGATCCATCAGTCAAATTAATTTATCTCCAGTTTAGAGACAATGATGTCATGCGGGAAAGTGTCAAATGTTTTGCACAAGTCCACGTAGATGATGGTAGTTGCTCTTCCCTTATCCACCAATGCTGTAACACCGTTGTAGAAGGCCACCAAATTTGTCAGGCACAATTTGCCCTTAGTGAAGCCATGTTGGCTGGCACCAGCCATCTCCTTATTTTCTGTGTGCCTTAGCAGAGTTTCCAGGAGTAACTGATCCATGATCTTGCTGGGCACAGAGGTGAGACTGACCAGCCTGTAATTCCACGCATCTTCTTTTTTCTCCCTTTTAAAAATGGTGGTTATGTTTCCCCTTTTTCAGTCAGAGAGAACTTCACCAGACTGCCATGACTTTTCAGATACGATGGATAGTGGCTTGGCAACTTCATCTGCCAGTTCCCTCAGGACTCATGGATGAATCTCATCAGGTCCCCTTGTGCACCTTCGGGTTCCTCAGGTGGTCTCGACTGTGACTTGGGCAGCGTGGTTAGAGCCTTTCCCAGTGAAGACTGAGGCAAAAAAGTCACTGAGTATCTCAGCCTTATCCATGTCCCAGGCGGCCAGGGCTCCTGTTTCCTTCCTGAGTAGAAATATTCCCTAGTCTTCCTTTTGTCACTGATATACTTGTAGAAGGCTTTCTTGTTGCCCTTGATGCCCCTGGCCAGCTTTAATTCTCTCAGGGCTTTAGCTTTCCTAACCTGATCGCTGGCTGCTCAGATAATTTCTCTGTGTTCCTCCCAGGCTACCTGTCCTTGCTTCCACCCTCTGTAGGCTTCCTTTTTCTGTTTGAGATTGTCCATTACCCCTGAACTGACTTAGACCTAGTAAGTTAAATATGCTTGGGATCATTCCCAGGAAACTAGGCCACCAGCCATGCTATGGCTGGCATGTGTATCAGCAAAATGTTATTCCCACATCAGGTGGCAGCCCACAAACAAGCCCTGCTCTGTTTCCAGGTACAGGCATAGCCTGCGCGTGCTTTGTTTCAACTTCATAGCCAATAAGGACGTCAAATTACTTCATAGCAGGACTCATAATGATAAACATTTGCCTTTCAAAGTTTCCTGTGTTGTATTCCCAATTAAATACAGTACAATGCAACTTGGTTACCTAGTTTCACATAAGTGAATGACTGTCACTTGGATTCAATCATACAATAAAATTATTTTTTATGTTGCAGAGAAGTTTTAATTCTGATGCACTGTACAAGGCCTTTCAAAACTCATAAATAAGATTGAAAAGGGAGAACCTGACTGTCCTTCTGTTTGCTTAGCATTGGCAAAACATGTTTCTGAGAGCTGAAGTTTTCCTTAATCTTCTATCCTTTATTTCAGGGCTTCCCAGCGGGGCCTTTTTTCTCATGGAAGTCACTTATTTATTTGAGAATAACCCCTAAGGTTGAAGAAAACAGTACTTTATAATAAACACAGCAAAAATGTCATCTTCAAACTCACAGAATTCTGTTGATTCTGTTGATATGTAGGGGAATACCTATGCTTCAGAAGTGCTTTTTCCATTTCTTTTTCCCCTGCTTCTGTAGGTATCGGTTGCTTGCAGTTATATGCATGAAAAAAAAATTCAGCAAGATGTATAAGTAAATGAAAATCTATAGTATTACATAAAGTTGCCAGGTTTATGAGCTGCAGGGGAGGATGACTAACATTTCCAAGTCATGCTGGACAAGACTGTACGGATACATACGATTAATAGTTCTCACAAGATTTTACATCAGGACATAAGATTTTGCACAGGCCTTCATGCCCCATTGCTTTCTAAAAAAATAAAAACATTCCTTTTTGGCCACAATCAGCAAACAAGCCCCTTTTCCCAGGCTTCTGCTAGCCCTGTGTATATCACTGTAATTTACAAAAAAATGTTGTAGACATAGCTCACTTTCTCTGTAACTCTTAGTACAGTTTTCTACTATACAGCTGAAGTTCTCCTGATCTGAAATCAAGCCATTCATGTAACAGGTGGGGCATTCTTTTAGGATAGTATCTCCTATCTCATTTTTAATATACTTTGAAATGAGCATCTGAAGTATGATTATTTACTTGGAGATCTAAGAAAGGAGTGTAAATAATGTCAATCAGGCCATAGGGGATGAGAAATATAATCATTTAGAGAGTGTGCTCAGAGTTGGAGAGGTTTATTTTTCTTATTGGGTATAGTGCTGATACATATATGTTATAAAGTCAGTAGAAAAACATGTCCTACTTAGCATCATCCCAGTATCTGCATACTTGAAGACTCAGTGCTCGCTGTTTGCCCTCATTTATCTTGAAGGCACACATTGTCCTTTTTCTTTGCTGGCTTTGATGTCTAAAGCAGCAAGAGAATGCATGAACTCCTGTTCTTTCATAGGTCCTTTAATCTACTGAATATCCAAAATATTAAGGGAAAAAGCAATAAACAATAAACAAAGAGGTCTGAATTAAAACCCAGAGATTTTAGCAAGTAAGAAAGTTACTGCTATGATATGAGAAGAAGAATAGCATTTAAAGTAAATATGAAACAATGGCTGTGTATGCACAACTGTGGGAGGATGTTTTAGACTGCAAAAGTGTTGCAGGTTTGAAAAGGCACCAGCCTTTCTTCTCCAAAGCAGGGAATGCAAACCTAAATGGACATATGAAACACATTTAGGAATATTCAAACCTCTGAGCAGGTTACATCTTTGGAAAATTCGAGAAGATCCATGAAAATTATTCAAGTAACTGATAAATTCATTAAAATTGTTGGGGGGGGGGGGGGGGGAGAAACAAACCAAAATGTAAAATACCTTCAATCTCTCAGCAAAGACAATGAAGAAGAGATTTAAGGGTGTTAACCTTTTGACAATGAAAAAGCTTCTCCCATAGGTGTGATGTCTACAAGTCCAGAACTCACATAGGAAAACAGCGGATGCTCTAAATCTGCTTCAGTGAAAAAGAAGATTTCTGCTAATTCTGGTAGGTCAGACTCTAAATGCCTGTCTTAAAGGCCTGTGTTAACATAACAAGTAACAAATGTACTCTTGCATTTTTTCTTGGATGGTTTTGTTATTCTCTTTAAAATTAAACATTCAGCAATATTGAGCTTGTGTTATTTGTAATTCAGGTTAACTCTCTTTCAAAAATAGTTGTTAATCTTTCTTTAAGATTTTATTTTGTCTTTTTTATTTCAACAACAAAAGAAAGAAACCCTTTGTGCTTTGTTTTGACAAAAGCAAGATGATACATATCATTTAATGCTCTGCTCTAGCAGTTATCATGAATTAAGGGATTTATACGTAGAATAATAATCCCCTCAGAACACATGTCTTAATTGAATGGAAGATTTCTGCCTAAATTAAGAACTCAATAGGAACTGATCGTTTGTGAGAAAGTAGCTCCTGTGGATTATGAATGGAAACAATTCATTGGTAAGAGTTATTGTTTTATGTTAGGTTATTTTGACTTTTGCAATGTAAAATGCATTCTCCCTAAAAATCTGCCTCTGTAACATTAACTGATATTAATGCACTAAAAAGTGCATAAAGTAGAAAGGTAAATATGAAACAAAATCAGAATCAGAACTGTAATGAAGCTGACACATATGACCAGTTGTCATGAAATCTGCCCTCAAGTATGTGTATACACACCTTTCACTTAAAATATGGTGAAAGGTTTTCTAAGGTGAGCACAAATCATATGTATGGCTTTTCTTTCAGATGGAAAAAAAACAGCAAATAAAAAGGGACAAATAGTAGTTCCAGAAAAAAAGGGAAAGTGTGGTGTTGCACCCTATTGGCTCCCCCAAAAGACAAGTAGATAAGATCACTTTAAAATTATGTAGTTCTACAATCCTTACCATCACTAGACTGTCAAGTGCTTTGTAGCTCAGTGGCATTACCAGCACACTCAGGGAAATACTCAGGACACACAGGGAATCAGAGGTATAACCAACGTCAATTGGCTTGGTGGCCTATCTTCTGCGTGGTGAACATGGACCTAAGTGTGTCACTCTAGAGTCCCAGCAGCGTTGTACAGAGGACATCAATTATCCAGCTCACCTACATTTCCAACACTATGTACTACATGTCATCAACAGTCACGATGACATTCCCGGAAGAATGCTGGGGTTTATCTCATGTAATGAATGACAGGGCCTTGTGTTTGTTTATTTTAAAATATTGTATATCTATCTGAACTGCTCAAAGATCTAGTGCAATAAGAATGGTGTTTATCAGAAAATTAGTTTATTCAGTACCTATCCTCGTTGTAAAACCTGAGAAGTAACTTCTAGTGTTTGCAAGCCTGTTTGTACAGTGATTTTACAATTATAAAAATTAATTAGACTATAACAATTGCAATGTTTTCTAGTCAAGCTGTGATTATAAAGTCTGGAAGGGACAAAAAGAGAAGAAATAATATTTGTTCAATATATAAACAGGGAAAACAGAATTGTCTAAAGCATGTATAAAACACGACGAGGTAACACCATCCAGTGGTCAGGTCCTGCAGCTCATACACACAGCATTCTTAAGGACTTACATATAAGACTTCACTTTTGTTGATAGCTTTTCCTTTCTGCAGTCAAAATATGTGACAACGGGATTAAAAATTATTTTTATTTTTCCGTTTCTATAAAGCAGGTAGATTTTTAGTTACAAGGCAGTCTGACATCATTACAGCAAAACATGAAAGGAAATAGGCAGACAGACAGATTAGACAGATGTTTGTAATTACTGCAATGAGCTGTGTTTCAACAGTACGAGACTTATGTTTTAGTATACACTTCTCTCTTCCTTGAAATGAATCAAATTCATCTTGTTCAAAAGAATGGCATCCTGCAGTAAACTCCAATATAATTAAAGCTGTCAGCTTGAATAGTCTCTCGTGAAATAGTTGTTGGGAGTAAGGATGTTTGAGGTGACTATTTTTTTCCAAATAGTTAAAAAAGGGACCTGATCAAATAGCAGGCACTTAGAGGAAAGTTAAAGGCACCGTTCCTGCTCTAACTACTCTTTTCTTAATTTTCTTGACACAAAATATCTATAGCATCTGTCCTGAGAAAATTCTTTCATAAAAGTCCAGCATACTGTGGATGTACAGAGTTAGATATGTGCCCCTGGTACTACCAAATAGTCTAAATGTACTAAATATTAATCCTCTGCTCTCACAAATATTAGCAAAAATGTCTCTCCCATTTGTTACATGGCTTATTCACAGTCATCAGGTGCTATATTATCTGACAATAGAAAAATTGGTGCAGTGTATTATTTTGTAAATGGTTTTTATTTTCATTTAGCAATACAAAAACAATCTGCAGTTGTTGTTTAGGACTTCTAAACTTTAGTCTAAATATTTTCCAACAAATGTTCTTTAAGCACTGTTAGAATATAGTAGCCTGGTTTTGCACTTACTTTGCAGGGTCATCAGAAAGTGTGTTTGTAATATTAACACCTTGAAGTTCAGACGTATACTGTAGGGGCACAAGTGGAAATGGATTTCATTTTACTACATGACAGGCTACCAACACAATTGTCTCTTTTCAATTTGTCACACATTTTCTTTTTCTCTATTTCAGTGAACGTGAGTCTCAATTCTTTAACCCAATGCCATAGACTACTTGTCTAGGAAAAAAAAAAAAAAAAGGATCAAATGAAATAAAAATGGTTAAAATCAACAAAGACTATGGTAATAGCCACATCTACTACTGAGGGTTCCATATGCTTATGCTTAATAAGCTTTCCTAGTTCATCTGGCCAAACTTCAGTTTTAACTTCCTGCTCCTGATACAGCTGTTGTTTTTTTTTATTTTATCTTTCTGTATTGTGGAGAGAGAAGAAAAAAACCCACCCCCTCTACTTATTCTTCTTCAGTTTCTGATGGTAAGAAGTCATCTGAAAGTAGATACCCCTACTTAGTTAATTGATACAACAGCTCACTAACTATTTAAAATTTTCTCCTTTAGCATATAAGAAATACATTTTTTTCCATTTACCCTTACTTCTTTTCTGCATATTAGTGTAATTTAATCATATTTGACAGCTCTGCAGTTCACAGATAGTGTCACAGGCTCTTAACAAATAATATTTAAAGTGATACCAGTCCACCAGACAAAAAAAAATCCAAATTCTGACCCTCAGACACAGCACACTCAAACACAAGTTTATTCAGCAGAGCATTGTTTGTCCTCATAACCTGTTCTGCCTTGCTCAAGATAAGAAATGACTTGTCTTCTTTTTACTCACTCAGCATCTATGTACAAATTGCATTAAGAAAATAAAATTAAAAAATAATAACAATCTATCAATTGCATAAGCAATTTTGGAGGAGTGAGGGTTTCCAGGTTTTAGCTGAGTTAATGGGAGGCAGCATATTTTACAATGCATATGCCTCTACTTGTCAGTTATCTATTCTGATGGACTTCTAATCAAGCTTTCTTTTCTAATGTATTATTTATTTGCGTGTCTTTACGGTGCCTATTAACAGAGATGCAAAAATTGCAGGAAACCACATTCATAAAAATTAAATTAATTACACTTACCTGTCCTTGTCATCTTGAAAGATAATATTTAAAGTTTAGCCATCATAAAAGTATACTCCTCCACACTTGTATAGTTCATCCAGTCTTTCATTTTCCCCTAGATATATGTCCTATTCACTGGGAAACTCATCTATAGAGAATGTATCAGGACTAACACCAACCTTTAAGTAATCAGTTTGTTGATTGTATACTCCCAAATCCTTAATTATGTTTAAGTGCTCTTTACAACAAACATTGTTCTTTTAGTGAATAATCAGAAAAACAGTGTTATCAAATTTCCTCAATACCATAGTAAATATAGTTAAAAAACTTTGTTCCCTACAGATTTCTGTTTTTTTTAATTATTTTGTTTATTCTATTTTAAGGATGGTTCAGGGTTCATCAATTTTATATTCCCTGATCAGGCCTATACACATTTTTTTTTTGTTTTCATTCATCCATAGCTTTTTAAAATTTCTTTATATTCTGTGACCTTACATTGTTCATGCCACACATTCCTTTTCCTTGATATTTTTTACGATTTTTTATTAAAATCATTACTATGATTTTTTTTTTACTTGCTTAGACTTCTAGTTCAGCAGTATTCTTTTTCTAGTTTAATCCCCCATGATGCACATATTTGCTGTGCTTTATATGTGTGCACATATATCATATGTGGTTTATTTTGTAAATCATCATATCCCTTCTGTTACTATTCCTAATTTCACTATTCTGCCCTATCATTTTTTAATAATCCCTTCAGTTTCTAGAATTTTAACATTTTAATATCAGTCACCAGATCACACCTTTTTTCTGCTATTAACTCTTGCATTAGCCTTAAAAATTACTAGCATATTCTTGCTGTTGTTCTGGTTTTCTTATTATTTTTACTTCACCATGAATCAATTCTCCTGTTCAGTCATGAATTGCTATTCATTCTCAGAGAGTCAAGGAGTTAGCAGGACATTTGAGAAAGGAGCATTGTATAATCTCAGGTTTTGAGCAAACCTTTTCTTTCTTGGTAGGACATATTCCAAATAACTGAGCTGTCACTACGAGCTGCACAATAACTGTCACAGAAGCAGCTAACATTTTTTTGTAGCATGCTCTGGGGAATTAAATTTTATTTGGGCTTTCTTAGATATTTACCCTGTAAACTCTGAGTACACTGTTATGAGTACACAGTACTGTTTAAAGCAGAGGAATGGTCTTAAGAACATTTTGAAGCTTAATTAATGTTTCCTCCTCGAATATTTGAAGGACATAAACACCAAAGAGAGAGAAGTGTCAATTAGTATATTGCCTAGTGTAGGTAAAGGAATAATGAGACGGAATTAGGAAAGGAACGTTCAAGTTAAATAACAAGAAAATATTTCTGACACTGAGAACCACTAGCCTGTGAAATTGTTTCTTAAGGAAAAAGGTTAAGAAATTATTCCTTGAGACAATTAAAAATATGTGGGCAAAGCATGAGGAAATGCTGTACAGTAGAGGCAATGTCTCATTGGAAGTAAAAAAGACCAGATAAACATCTTCTATCTTAATTTTTACCTGTGCTTTTTCAGTTTCAGTATTGAGTGCCAAGATGTTTTTGGGGAAAGCAACCTTTCTTCAAACTGAAATGACATGAAGGAGTCATTCATGGGTTTCTAGTCGTCAGATACTGTCATTAAATCACTAAGCTCTATAACATTTAAGAGTCTTTAACTCCTCTAGTCAGTCATTACATGACTGGTAAAGACTAAATACGTCATTAATACTTAAATAGCTATCAGTGTTTTAAATTTCATACTGCAGAATTCAAAATGTCACTCATCCATAATTCAAAAGATGTTTAAGGACAGCAATTAATGGCTTGCCGTACCCCTCTAATCCGTGAGCTGCAGTCCCACATAGGATTAAAGGCCAATGTAATTCAAATGAGATTATGAGTAATGTAACAATTCCATCTGAAAACATAAGAGGGGTAAAAGACTTTCAGCTTGATTCTGAGGGGAAAAAACTATTTACATGAGTATGTAATTATTTTGTAAGATACTATGGATCACAGTTAATAGGACAACAAAAGGATAAATTTGTCATTGAGGGTGGAATACAGATTTGCATTTAGGATATGCTTAGTGGCTGTCCAACAGAGCTTAATTCCACTTAGTCAGTTTTGACAAATTCCTGTGAAAAAAAAAAAAGAGTTTTGTATTCCAGGTCTAATCTATAAACCTTACTGTAGTTAAATATCCTTCTCATCATGGGTCTTGCACTATTCTATTGACAATGCAGATGGGTCTCATTCAATGATTAAAGGATACTTTAGTTATTCAGTTCTCACTACTCATTTTGTGTCTTTGCTAAGCTACAAGCTTTGTTGAACAAAAGGAAAAAGAAATAGTCTCAAAAACTAAATGTTTGTAAGAAACCACAGTTATCAGAGGATAAGTCTGAAAGAAAAGTAATGTAGCTATTTGTGACTTAAAGAGTATTAGTCAACTGCATTGGATCAGCGAAATGCTGTGAATCAGTGAATTAAGTATTATGTGCAGAGGCAAAGAACACTTTTTCAGTGTATAACTGGTATAACAGATATTTTTTAAAAATCATTTAAGCTAATTTAAACTCATTTAAAATAGTTACCTATAATCCAGAACTCACAGAAAAATAAATTAAAAAAAAAATAGTTGCTCTCTTTATAAACAATGTTAAAAGCATCACTTGAGATGACAAAATATAGGAAACTGGACTCAAAATAAAAAATATTTTTATTTATCTCAAGGTTTGTTTCCATTAGAGAATATATGGAATGAGACATTTATGAAAAAAAAAAGACTACATACTTTTTTATTATGAATTTTGCTAAAATTCTCTTTTCATTTGTATTTTGAATACACAGTAATTCCCCTTAAATCAGTATTTTTATCATGTTATAAAACTGGTTTAAATATTATATTGTCAGGTGACATTGAATTCATATACGTATGTGGACAAAACCTGGCAGCCTCAAGCATGGATATATTAATCCTTTGGAATGAGCGTTTCCTTTGGATGACACACTGTGTCATCTGAGACTCTGCATAGCTGCCCAGAAAACAGTCATTCTGCACAAGGCTGCTGGAGGAATATAGTGATTTGTATAAAAGCAATGTCTATAAGGTCATACGGACACTTCCATATGCTGACTGAAGTGTATTCGTTAAGTACGTCTCTGAGCTGAGAAAAACTATTTTTTAGAAGTCATTTTCCTCCTTTATTTTATTCATACACTTTAATAATAGTGTATTCTAGATTCTGAAAATAGTACCAATTCAATCATACATTCATCTATAACATGATGCTGAAATTTCATTGTGGGATTTTAAATTAATTTTACAGTTATCAGAGATATTAAGGTTAAAAATATGTATGTTTTCTATGCCAGAGACTAACTGACCAGAGGTGAAATACATATTGTTGATCTCTGATTGCTGTCTCAGTCTATGACTTTGTCCAATTCATTTATCACTATCTCTATTCATTTCTACCAAGCTGATACTATAATGCTGTGCTAGTAGCACTAAGGTTGCATCTGGGGGAAAAACAAACAAACAAACAAACAAACTAACTAACTAACCAGCTGTACTGGGTCTGGCTGAGATGGAGTTAATTTTCCCCATAGCAACCCTCTTAGCATTGCGTTTTATATTGGTAGCTAGAAAGGTGTAGATAACGCACCAGTGTTTTGGCTACTGCTGAACAGCGCTCATACAGCATCAGGGCTGTGTCTCCAACTTTCCCCCCCCCTTCACCAGTAGGCTGGGGGTGGGCAAAATCTTGGGAGGGGACATAGGTAGGACAGCTGACCCAAACTCATCGAAGGGATATTCTGTATCATATGACGTCTGCTCAGTAATAAAAACTAGGAAAAGGAGGAGAAAGAGGGGCATTTGTTATTTATTCATGATGTTTGTTTTCTGGAGCAACCACTACATGTACTGAACCCCTGCTTCCCGGGAAGTGGTTAGACATTGCAGGCTGATGGGAACCAGAGTATAAATCTTTTGTTCTCCTTTGCTTCCATGTGTGACCTTTGCTTTTGCTTTATTAAATTGCCTTTATCTTGACCCACAAGGGTTTTTTTCCATCTTATTTTCTCGCCCCACTCCGTCCTGCTCAGGAGGGTGGATATCAGCATCCCACTGATAGAGTGGCTTGGTGGGCACCTGGCATCCAGTCGGGGACAACCCACCACAGTCTTTTTTGACACTCAGCGTGGGGCACAAGATAAGGACAGTTTTGTATTGAGTGCTATATCTAGGGTAGTTTTTAAGTGGCAAGCTTCTGTGCGGGTCACAGAGTTTGTTAGGTGCACTGCTTGTCTCTTTATTTTGCTGAGGTTGGGAACGTGTTAGTACAAACAATGGCTATGTGCTTTGCCCTGGCATTGATGGCCTTACTATGCTGGGGGAGCTATCTTGTGGAGAGGACGAGGGAATGCATCTCCCTCTTCCTATCCAGGATTGATGTGGGTCATTTTATTATGCAGGCTCATGAGGTCCTTGTTCACACTTATGCAAGCTGTTCGATACTACTAATTACCGCTGTTAGCATATTATGGGTTTTGTGGAATCTGGTGTCATCCTGGTGTAATACAAGACAACTTTTGGGTGAGCCAATACTGAAATGTGCCCTGAGGCAGCCAGCCACTGGGTGGCAGGTTGTGTGGAAGTTTTTGCGCTGTTTCGTAGGGTAGTTATTACCTCCCATAGCTTGGCACTTTACACCTGAACAGGCAAGTAACCATGGCAAACTGGCACGCCACCTGATAGAAGGGTGCCTTGCCTACCCCGGTGAAAATCAGCATCTCCTAGCACTTTACTGGGGCTTGGTCTGTGCTTGCCAAGCCACTCTCAGATGACTGTGTTTAAAGCAGGGACCCAAACCACCACTGAGAGTACCTTGACTGAGACCAGCATGCAAACTACATCTGAGGATGTGATAGTAGAGAAAGCCCCAAACTGCATCTGAGGACACCATGGTTGAGATAGGGACCCAAACAACACCAACCAAAAAAACCCCAGTCTTAATCTTTTGGTTTTCAATGGTATGAATTACCAAAGTATAAGGAACATATGGGTTTTTCGAAATTCAGAAATGTCTCATTACCTAAAACATTATGTCAGGCAGGTAAATTAACAGTCATATGTCTAAAACATACACAAAAAGATTAATAATTTGCATTACCTGCAAACCTTCAGATTAGCAACAGTGACTGTAGTGATGCAAAGTGTGAATTTCTAAATACTGTCAGCGGCTCATTGCAGGAGTTGATAATGTTCTAACAGGACCACCAGGTACACTTTCCCTACTCATGTTTATAGATTGGTTGAACATTGGTAATTCCTGGGACAAAAGTGGAAAAAGCCTTGACAGAAATTATGGATGCTGTGAATATTCTGGTCTGCTCTGTTTATGTGTGCCCTTAGCGCTGCCCAGTGAAGTCAAAAATGTGGTTGGTCCAAGGAGCATGAAGGACAGATCTGTATGACATTTTTTTCTTTGAAGTCATTGAATTAATAACTGTCCTCCTCCCCTGTGAAACTTCTTGTCACAATGCACAAGTGCATCAGATATTTTTTTGAACATTTCCACTGTGCTTAGAAAGGGTAATAAATACTGAGAAATAAGTAGCACTTTTGATATGCTCTCTCATTTACAGGTTGTTTTTTTCCCCAAATCTCTTAACTTTCTAAAAAGGAGGCAAGAGTTTTTACTGTAGTAGGCAAACCACCAGCTGTATCCTTGTTATCTGTCTTGACTGATGGCAACACATTCATCCCTTTCCCGTCTGCTAGGAATCTTCTTTTTTGTATTTGACTTGAGCTGTCCTCTGAGAGCCACTTTTACAATATTCTGAAAGTTTCATTTGTTATTTCTCGGATGCCGTGCTGCTGAGGCTAATACTGTCTCTTGGAAGACCTTGAAATGTTAATTCTAACTCTGGTTGCATCAACATATTCTTGCTTGCTGAGACCTCTTGTTTCTGAGCTGACAGAAGGCTGTTTGCATAATATACAGGTTGCTGAAAATTCACAACCACAATGTCATGTTATTGTAAATCTAGTCATTAGTTAGGCTCCCATTTTCAAAGTCAGAACTTTGGCTACAGTTGCATTGCTTTTAACTTGGTGTGCACAGTTCTTGAGTTATTCCCTAAACTTTAGAAGGTCACATCAACAAAATGCATAGCCTCATTTATGAAAAGAACTGAGAGTAAGATGCAAGGTAAGCAGCCATAAAAATAAAGCCAAAAATGTATGAGTTGAAACATAACACTGAAAAGGCACAGTGAGGTTTCTTGGAGCACAGTTTGTAATACCCTTGTATGCTGATGCTACAATGTGACAAAAGCAATACAAGATTTGAGAAGTATTAAGATGTATTCAATCTGCTTGTCATTTTATCCCCAACATAAGTTAAAACAGAAGAGAATTTGCATATAGAATTTTGTCTCACTGCTTATGATGACCACCAGCGTGGGAAATGCTTTTACATACTTTGAAAAACAGAATCAACATTTGTACGTGAACAAGGTAGATAACTATTAAACAGGTGGTTGGCTGACCTCATGTTTGAAAAAATGTTTTTTCCCTTTTGGTTCTGTCTGAGTGTGGGAAGGAAGACCTAAAGGAATAAATTTTTAAAGCCCCTGACATGCAAAATCTGTGACTTTTCCCTGCTTATTTTTTCATTTTGAGTTTGGGATTTTTTTATTCTGAAGACAATAATTCCCATCATTAAACTTAAGTATGTATTTTAAATATTTTATTTCCATTTGGAATACACTTTATTTTTAGCAAGAATGAAAAAGAAAACCTGGCATGGATTTTATCTATTTATTTATTTTTTAAATGAGCCATTTCATTCTGAAAATACTTAAAAGCTTTCAATTTCCTTTAATGAAAGAAATTTCTCAGGTGACAATTTACCACTCAAAGTTTCCTTTCAAAGAAGCTGACTTCTTCTAATAAAACCACAAAGTGAATACTGACCAGCTGTGCTGATCATCATGTTAATTAATGCATTGCTTATGGAAATAAAGCTAGTGGCAGAGTGAGGCCGCCTAACAGAAATGTCAGTCTCATTTTTTATTCTGTTTCTGAAAATTCCAGGTAGATTGGATGGTTCACCCTCTGCAGATTTTTCAGGATGCTGGAACGTGGACAGACTCACACATGAATGAAGGATCCCTGGACACCTTAAATGTTCTAGCATAGGTGTTGCTTTGCACCAGGAGGTGCTGGTTCATTACAATCCAGGAGGAAAGGCAGTCAGACTCTGCAAAATACTTTTTGAAATGTTAGAGCTAACACTATAAAGAAAGAAAGCACATATAATCTTAGGTCTTTTCTGGAGGATGTGTGGGTCAGAGACAATGACTGTATCACAGTCGGTGAACGAAATCTGCAGTCGTACACTCTACTGCAAGTTAGTTATCTCTTTAAAAGCAAGTCTGGTAAATTTGATGAGATACCTACTTTAACCAACCATCTATTTATCTCACTGCGGGTTGCCTGCATCTGTAGTGCGTCATGATTTCCTGTGTACTACCAAAACCAGCCTATGAGTGGTACTACAGAAACAGTAATATTACAGAATAAAATAATGTCCAAGTACTAAAAAACACTTAACAAAGTTCAAGAGTTCTTAGAAAGAAGGGAAGGAAAAGATATTGAACTTTAATTACACTGAACTGCTCACTCCAACTTTAGAAAAAAAAAAATCATGTTTTAACAGGTTAATTTATAACCTCTGAAAAGAATACCATTAAATGTTTTGGGTTTCATTTCTCCATTTAAATATTCAGACTGTGCTACTTTGCCTACCTCTGAAACTATTGTGAGGATTAAAGAGTCCGTCTTGTCTAAATAATTCAAAGTACTTGAGAAATACAAAATATTATTAATACAATAATTCTCCCTAATGTGTATAGCACCATTAAAATAGAAGAACCTAGATTCTTTGTTTTAAAACTGCAACAAAAAATAAAGTATTTGTAAAATATACATCTCCTACTGAAATGGAACATTTAGTCACTTGCATAATACAATGTGAATCATTCTGCTACATGAAAGGTTTTTGAGAAAGAACAAAAGCTCATTTCTAAGGTAACTTTTAAAAGGCCAGCAGTAAAACTTCTGATTTCTGGTCAAAATTTTGTAAATAAATGCCTGCTACCTGGGAGATCTGTACACATTAGAAACCACAAATATTTAGTAGGGATTGGAAGAGAAGTACCATTTCCAGGCGACTGCAGCAACCTGCTAATAATTAGTAGTATAGCTAGTGAACCTACAAAGCAAAGTGCTTAGGAAGTGTAAGCAGCTAATGAACCTTCTCTCCAGGCTAACATACAGAGTTGCCTTCATTTCTTACTGAAGTTTTAAATAACTATATCTTCTTATTTGATAAATAAAATGTGCTTATTTCTGTAATACATTGGTTTCTGAAAACAAAACTTTAAAAGGAGTATTTTTCCATGTGTTTTCTTTCAAAAATTAAAGTTAAGGTGAACAATGTAGTCTAGTAAAATTGTCAATTTTTCTCTAAATACAAAACATTTCATGCTGAAAATTTATTTTTTCCTATAGCATTCTAACCAGGAGAGACATAAGAAACAGCTTTAGCCAACTGATGGCTTTTCATCAAGATAGCTTTCAACAGAGATTTTAAAAATTCAAGAACATTAGCAAGTTCTTTAAATCACAATTTGCAAATCGCAGTCTGGAGCTAACATTTCCAGAAGCCACAGCACATTATATGAGACCCCATTTAGTGCTGGGTCACTAAATCCTTGTAAATGAACTCAGATGCATTTTTAATAAACTTTCAAAGAATGTACAAAATCTGACTATTTGAATAAGAATTTTACTTATGAGCTTATTATGTTATTTAAGAAGCTCAGTTTTAAAATTATTTGAATTTAATAAGTAAATCTCATACCAGAAATGTCCTTCCAGATCATATTTAGAATCTGATTCCTGCTAAGCTTTATACCTTCATAATCCCTCTTTTTAATTCTAATTGTTTTGCCAGGAGTTGAGGAGCTTACCAGACCAAAATAAATATCCCATAGAGATCAAAGTAACAGAGCAAAAGTTTAAGCTAGTTTAAGGGACTATAATGCTAAAGGGTTGGTCTTAAACCAGACGTGTTGCCACGTGAAGAGTAATTTATCACATTTGGAAGTGATGTTTGCTATATCCCTTTGAGATACTGTATATTAAAAAAAAATCCTTTTTCATGGTGCTTGCTATTCATCTCTTCATATCTCTTCATGCAGTACTGTTCAAATAGGCAGATCCAAAGACGACTTGTTCTTATCCTCAAAAGGAATATATATGTTCTGTATACCCAGCTGAATAAAGTGGTGTGCCTATGTACATATGCTTGATGATTTCAACCTGTCTTTGCAAACTGTGCTGCTGAAATACTTTCTGTGCAAAACAATGTACATCAGTTAGCCTTCACAGAGAAGGGATAACAAGGAGATATTCTCCGGCTCATTGTAGCTGGATTCACCAGTTCAGACCAATAGCAACAGTACTATGTTTTCATAATTTGACACGTCTTCAATAAATCTAACTGACTTTGTTATCACAGGCTAAACCAGAAAAGTATATGTACTGAAAGCAGCTTTAAGAGGTCACAAAGAAGTGGTGAGACTTCTTGAATTTTCCAACACAATCACAATGTTACCTTTGCTGCAGTGAAATCAGGAGTCGACCCTCTTTAATATGAGGAGATGACAAGAGCAGGCAAACTCCAGCTGGACTAGAGCCACAGGAGACAGAGTGACACACCACTAGTTTGCAGGAAATACGGTCACTTTTTTGAGGGTGAGGGCAGAAGGGGGAGGAAGGAGGATCGGGGGATTCAGTAAACAACAGTAACATAGCAACCATGTTAATTTACAGGTAAGTGTATTTTTTTTCCCACATGGCTATTGTCAGAAGTGCCTGTAATCTCATGCAGATGCGATATTGATCTGTTGCTGATGTTCACTGAGCAGCCAAAGGGGAAGCACATTACCAGCTACAAGCTCCATCAATCATAGTCTCCTTAATAACAGCACTTAAACGATCTCTCTTGGTATTAACTTATATTGTATCTCTGGCTAGAATCCAAGATTCAACAGTAGAGGGTCCTTTTGAAGAAGTAGTTCTGTGGCCACTGTGATCATTTAAATAAAAAGATTCCTGCTTTCTTTAGTGCTTTGTCTACACTAATTAGTCTGTATTAAGCTCATTAACTTGATTTAATTCAATTAGTTCTACTGGAACAGAAAGAGGAAGAATGCCTTCATTTACTTACAAATATCAAAGAAACTTAATGTGATAACAGAATACTATATGGCTTAAATGCAGGAACATAAAATCCAGTTTGTTAAGAACTTTTGTATTAAAAGTCAGAATGGACTCTGGGACTTAAGACATTTTGAGCATTATTTATTACCCCAATGATTTCCCTGTAATGGTTTATTTTTACTTTGTAGGATAACGTGTTTTAGCACAATGGGCGAAACGGTGGCTTGATGTGTATACCTTGATGTGGTTGTGTGTAGAACTTCTGTGAAGGTCATAATGTTTGCATATGTATCAGAGAACAAATACACTTTTTCTGTTTAAAGACTCATTTTTTAGACTATGTCAGCCATCACATTTTGCTCAATAGATGAATGTGACATGATTTAAATATCAAATTACCATTGTTAGAGTATTCCATATGAATCTTACAAAGTCAGTATTTTGGCATGTCCAATGAAAATGCCTAGGTTCATCAGAATAAAGACAGAACATGCAGCTAATTCCTTTAGCTGTTATGTTAAAATCAATTGTGTAGGCTTTAAGATTCAAGTTTAACAAATAGTTAGAATACATACTGTAGCCCAATTTTCCCTCCATTACACACGAATCATTTTCTGAATCAGATTTCTCTGTTGAAGAGTTTGGAACATCTGATGTTGTGTAAACCTCAAAAGCAATTGACAAGAATAACAATGTCAGTGTCAAAACAATGTAGTATGAGACGTTGGACTGCACAATACTGAACTATAATACCACAATCCATACTGAGCTTCTTTTTAAATCTCACAAAGGAAAATACTCTTTTTCAGTAGAGCTCCATTATGAGAAAATCCAGTCATTGTATTTTGTTTTAAACTGTGTATTACAAAACAATATTTGCTGTGTCTTCATTTCAGAAAACCTGTATAATTTTAAATCTGGAATTACCTATCTTAATCTAAGATGTAAATAGAGCTAAATTAGTGGTCTCTTAATGGAGCTTTATGAAGCTCAACGAAGCTCAACCTTAATTTACCTTCATTAGTTAAACAAAATTTTTACCTCTATTATGATTTTACTTTGTTACTTTTACTTTGTTACATTTAGTAACAACAATGAATGTGAAATTAACTGTAGTTTTAAGCATATAACTTTTCAGTAAACAAACTATAAATGAATAGGATTTATTTTCAGCATTTTGTTCTTTAAACTTGTAAGACAGAGCTGAGCCAATAAAACATATATAAAGCACTCTGTCTCCTTGATACTGTTTTTTCTTTTTTTGATACTGTGTTTCTTCTAAAATGAATAAGTCATATCCAGCATGTGGAGTGAGTATGAAATCACAATTTATGCTAGACCCCAAAGAAGTAGGAGACTACCATTAGTCGTTTCCCCTAAATAATCTGCTCACAATCTCAGCCTAACTCTCTTGGAAACGTGAGCTACAAGAAGAAACCAAGTTACATATAATAATAATATGATATAATAATTCCTGTGGGACTTTAGTGGCACTATGCCAGATTATAGTACATAACTTCTTTATATTTCAACAAGATGTTTGTCTACTGTTAGCAACTTCTGGACATGAAAGTATACAAGATCACTAATATTGATATTAGCTTAACTAGTAATTCCTGTTAATTTTCCCTTTCTAATATGTTGTCTGTGTAATTATTATTTTATTTTAATGCAGATTTTAAAGTTATCAAAAAACAAAATGTAATTTTGTAAAATTCCCACCAAACCTTTTTATGCCAAATGAAAGAATGAATGTAACAATGTTAGTCATGAAATATAACTCTATTTAGGACCTAATTCAAATAATTCTTTACAAAGTGAGTGATTCTGATTGATTCAGTGTCCTTTGGTTCAAACCTGAAAAGAGTTTGTTGTGTTTGATATTTGACACTGTTTTGTATAGTCATATTTTTCTACGTGGTAAAATGAAGCAATAATAGATACATATGTTTTATTGTATATAGAAAAAACACACATGCTTGTATAGCCTCTGACTCAAAATTATACCTTACAAGTAATGAACTAATTTTCCTTTCAGGCTATATTATTTTAATTAGTAAGTGAGAGAAACATATTTTAATATTGAAATTCATAATATACATTTCTCTGTTAAATTCATTTGCAGACTGGCACAAAACGTATGCTGTGTTGATATAGAAGATGAGACTATTCAAGGTTCCTGAGACCCTCTGGCTAAAATTCTGCCATGATATTAAAGGGAATATTAATATGATTTACCTCCTTCTGATGGGGTTCACTTTACTCCTGTGTAGTCTCATCATATTCTTTTGCAAGACTGATAAAAAAAACAAAACAAAACAAAACAACCCAAACTGAATTAGGATTGCAGTCAATGAGTCAACATAACAAATGGCTGCATGCAATGGAAGTCAGTACTTGGCCCACAGTTAATAAATTCTGAACCCAGAGCAGTGTAGGCATGAGGGACACAGACAGAGACAAGACTGCAGAGAACAGCTAGACACAGAAATCATTTGACAAGAGCAGAGGACAGAGGTATGGAGCTTGGATATTCAGAAAATCCCTAGCATTTAGTTAAGGCTTTTTTTCCATCATGTATTTATTGCAGTTTCAACCCTTTCCTGAGCAGCAAAAATTGACTGTGGAGATCCATAAACTTCAGCATTTTTTAAAAAACTTTTCCTGTCCATCTGTAATATTTGCTCAAGCCTTTCTCTGTTACCTTTTTAGACCCCTGCCCTCAGATCCTCTCTGGAGCACTGCTCTGGGTTCACAGGCAACTGGTTGTGGGCCAAACTCACTATTTCTAAACACTTTCCACTGTGATTTATTCCCTAGCCTGCTACTTGCTCCTTCTCTTGATTCCTTTCTCATTTCTTTTTATGTAGTGTATTGCTTCCTCGCTGATTCCATTTAGCTTCTCACTCTAAACTGATTCTCACTCCAGGCACACACAAAAAATCTCTCAAAGCATTGTTCACTACTATCGCTTGTCCACTGTAATTATCCCCTCATTCTGTTTCTCTTGCACGCTCAGAGTGCAAACTCTTCCAGATGGGGACCTAGGCACTGATATGTGCTTATACAGTACCCAGACCGTAGCTGTCAAATTTTATTTTTTTAATAAAAATAAATGAAAAGGAGAGTACTTGATTCTTTCATTTTTATCCTAAAAAAATACTGAATATTTCTGGCAAATTCTTAAGTCTTAGTAATTTCCACAAAGAAACAGTAGTGCCAACAGTATGTAACAAGAAGTCTTCCTCAGCACCTGTAAGGCATCTTTACTGAATCAGTGGCATCTTTACACAGTCATACATCCTGCCGGTACTGTTCAATATAGACCACATGAAATCACGTGAAAATAGAGACAGTATTTTTTTAAAACTTGACTCCAATTAAAAAAGAATATAAAATCCGTTACTGGTCAAATGTTACAAAACAATTTCAGAAGACTGAAGAAGCGTCTGGTAATTGCTATGTGTATTGCCATATAAAACATCTTAAGGGTATAAAGTGGTAATAGTCAAATGAAGTATTATTTAAATTTATGTTATCCTTCTACCTTTGCTGCTCAACATTTTAAATAATGTCTTATAGAGCAGATCTACAGCAGGAAGCTTAATAGGGATGCTGTTTCCATAACAACAAATAGGATTTGAACAAAACCACAATACTCAATGGTTACTGTTCTTCCCAGCACATAAAAGCAGTTATTCAAAATTGCAAGCAGCATGACATTGAAAAAATAAATTAAGGCAAAGGGTGCTAACAATTCTGTTCCATATTTAGTAAATGTTTAACTCATAAATACTTGAGGGGCAGCTATAAGAACCCAGGAATTTACTGTATTGTGTATGTCAAGCTAAATCATGACCTGAGAGAGAAGAGTCTTTTTTCTAATGTACAATTAAATGAAAAGACAGTAACAGTTAGACAAGCCACAGAAACAAGCCATCTAGTTAGGTATAAATTGGCTCACACAATGAATAAATGAAAGGTCTAATTCTGCCTTCAGTGAGAGTCTTTATTTTTAACTTTTTAATTTGCATTCATGGAACAGGGTGTTCAGAATTTTTTTTATCTTTCTTTTCTATTTTATGATTTTCATCAACTACATTATATTTTGTACAGTTTGTTTTATTCTGAAAATGCCAGGATTTCCTGCATGTTATTTTACCTCTAGGGTATATATTTTTTCTTTTCTTTCCAAAATTTGAATTTCTGTTCATGTTTTCATATAATACTACTGCATTTTGATCAGTGATGATGGGAAATGAAAATAAGACTATTTCTTCACTGTAGGCAGTCTTTGTGCTTCTTTTTTTTTTCAGGGAATAATATTTATGTTGAATTGGTAAATAAAATGGCACCGACTACAGCATTCTAGTATAACCTTTATTTTCTGTCTTACTATTATGAAATGCACAGGTCAGACAGAAACTTAGTTTCAAAGTGTAATAAGATCTGTCTCCTTAGACATTTCCCAATGTAGATTTTGGAAATGCAGCCTACATGGATATTTATAATGTCATACTGATACATCAGAACTAAAGTAGCCATATCCTTAGTGACATTTGAGGGCAGTTTTATATGAAAAAGAGGATATTTGGTATCTCTTCAATTAAGAGAAATGTCAGCTGCTAGTGTTGCTTCATTAGAACATGAAATTTCAAGTGTATACTTTTGGATCTGATTTCACCTGGTTATTATGGGTAAGATGAAACCGAACATTTTATGCAAGTGACTTGTTCGCACTCAGCTTGGGGACAAATGCTGGGAAAGCTTCTCAAAAAGTTCTGGAATTCTTAAAATCAAAAAAGAAATGGAAGCTCTTAGAAAAGAGATTGTAATGAAATCTTTATGATTCTAACCATGACTGATTTATTCCTACTAGGCTTCTACCTGTTAAACTATATTTTGCAATGAAAAGTGGGAACCACTATTGACTTCTGCCTTGTTTTCTGCATTCACAATATCACATGCTTCACATAAAAAACTTCTTGATATTCAAGCAGTATATTAGTTATAAATGCTCCTGTCAACACAGTATGGAGGCCTCATAATTGCACAAGAGCAGATAATCAGGAAATGAGAACTATGAAAAGTTGACAAAGTACCATGACCAGATTAATTACATTCTGAGATCCTAAAGGAAATAGTGAGAAGAAATAAAAGGGCATCTGATTTTGAATGGTGGAGTTGTTTTACACAGAGGCAGTGAATTGTATCCACAGGATATGAATGCTGTGAGATATATCACAAGAGCGTCTCCATTTAAGAAATGGATCGAGGCATTTATGAGACTTTTGTCAGTGGTATGAATGACCATGAGAAAGCCCTGAAACATTTAGAAGCGTATTATTTAGTATAGGTAGCCCAAGATTCAGATGCTTATCATAATTTTCTGATTTTAGCAATGCTGTTAGCAGATTATCACATGACACAATGACCACAAAAGACAAAAGTCTAGCATTAAGAATATTGACAGTGATCAATTTAAATTCAGTTTGAAGTAAATGATTGCTCTGTTAACAAGTAGAATGTGATGTGGACTAAAGTACTGGCAAGACAAATTTATTTCATGTATCTCTCACTTCAAGATTATGTGACATTTAAAACAATTTTGAGAATTAATTTAGTATTAAGAAAAGCTTGTGGTCTGACATGCAGAGAAATTTAGAATAGAAGAACAGAGAAAAGCCAATAGTAAAGGCTCTTAAAACTACTGGAGATTATTTAGCAAATACAGCCAAGTATGTACGGTATTAGGAAGAAAAAAAATAATAAAAGGAAGCAATATCTTCAGTCATAAGAATAAGGCTGATAGTTAATTTTAAAAACTAGTGAAATCACATTAAAATTATTGAACACTGCTCATGAATGAAAATATACCATTGAGAACTTTGATTAACTACATTTGGTACATAACATGTATCCTAAGCAAAAAACAAACAATTAAATTTAGCCTTAGTTTCTATATAAGGGTTTTTTTGTTTGTTTCATTTCTGGAAAAACAGTAATATTTAAAAAAAAAAAAAGCAACAAAACAAACAAGAAAGCAGCCACACAATTTGAATTATGTGAAAAATATCTCCATCAAATACTTAAGGATTAAGCTAATCATACATCATCCTAAAGGAATACATGTAGAAAATGGGATGCTCTGATAAGGAACTTACCAAATTCAATAGGTGAAAAAAAACAACACCTAAAAATACCCCAGAACTTGAGAAAACTGCTACTGCACTATCCCCTGAATTTTTTATCTCAATTTCTAAACAGCACAGAATGTTAATTTCATAAAACACAGATTTGATGTGTATCCACTTTGTGGGAAACTAAGCAAGAATAAGGGTAAGATACTTACTTTTCCATCAGGTATATAACAGTCAAGATTAAAGGACTCAGTGAAATTCATGCAAGATGGGCAGCATCATGATAATATTTCATGAAAGACTTTCACTTGACTTTAATGCAGTCACTTGACATTGTCTGATCTTCCTGTTTAAGTCAAGAATATATACTAGTTTGAGTCAATGTGGAATTGGATAAGACAGGATTCCTGTTCTCACTTAAGAATTTAAATGGTAAATTTTAACACCTGA
Organism: Anarhynchus alexandrinus; assembly: GCA_008711295.1. Lineage (NCBI taxonomy): Eukaryota > Metazoa > Chordata > Aves > Charadriiformes > Charadriidae > Anarhynchus > Anarhynchus alexandrinus. Next base: position 2,557,735 of record VUYV01000103.1, read on the forward strand.
ACCTGTACCAAATTATTTTGATGAAATAAAACAAAATCTCTCAACCAAATCTCAATAGACCACCTAAAATTGCTAACCAAGGTTAGAAAAAAAAGAGAAAAAAAATACTCCTAACAACGTGATTTTATGTGATTAGTTGCTAATACAATATCTACTTCCGTTTCTCCCCAATGAAACAAGAGCAACCTGAGAAATTTGTTAAATTTGCTTGTCATCCAGATTTACTTACTACATGCTCTTAATCAAACACAGACTGCTTCAAAAAGTGCTTAAAAAAGTAACTTATTAATAAAATGTAGGTGACTATTGTACCTGAGAAAGATTAAAAAAAAATAGATGGATGAAACTGATACTAATAACATGATACTTAAAATTTAGATCTCAGATAAAAAACTGAGCTTTCAATGAATGTTCCTGAAGTGGTGACTATTTATTGCATAGTTAAAATAGAATGCAAGTTTTGGCTTAGATATGTATACATAAGTCACAAGTGTTTCACCAGGTAATGAAACACACTGTGTTTGAAGAAAGAAAAAACAACGCAGTTTATTCATCGTTGGGGATGGGGAAGGGGAGGGGGGGGAACAAAAAAAGGAAAAAACATGATGGCAAGTATTCAAACTGCTAAAACCTGTAAAGGAAATTTCACATACTAAGAGAATACCAAGGAGAGCTGGAAAGCACGTTGCCTTTAGGGGATATATTAATCCTGGAATTGCAAAATAATAAAAAGCAGTTGTCAAAAAAACATTTAACAGATGGCAAAAGAGATGAATCATCTAAAAAAAAACCAAACAAACTGAACAATGAAAAGGTAGACAGCATATTAAAGAACCAAAAAAACACATGGTAAGAGAGATAGCATTTCGATTATTTACCGGTTTAGAACAAGTTTGAAAAAACAAAACAGAACAAAAAACAACTGTATTTTGACAGCTCCATGATTAAGAAGACAGGGACATTATGAAAAACATATCTTAGGGACTGAAAATTGTACTCCCATCCTGTTTCCTCTCAGAAACTTCAAAACAAAGTTATATTGATACGTTGGCCATGACAACAATAAACATAGATGAAGCATAATGAAAACACGAAAAGCCCAGAAAACAAAAGTCAAATCAGGAATTTTGCCTACTGATATATCTCATCTAGACTACTGTATGCAACTCCTGTCAGAAAGATTAAAAAAAAAAAAAAAGTGATAGAGAAAAGGGTTTCTTAAGTTAAAAAAAAAAAAGACTCTTCAGACCAGATTTATCAATTTAAATACCAATACAGTCTTTCATAGGGGAAATGGAGGCACTGCCAAGGTTATTTCAATGCAAGTTTTGAAGCAATGGTGAAAAGAATTGTCATAATATAATTGCACATGGTACCAGGTCTATATTAAAATATGTAGGATGCATCCCACCATCCAGTTCTTGTTCCTAATATTTCAGCTAAACAGCTTGACAATTTATTGTCTAAACTCACAATCTCCCAATTGTCGTCCATTTTCTGCCTATTTCTGAGTTGATGTCTGATTTTAAGAAACAGAAGCAGCAGATGCTGGCAGGTGATTCTGTGCCTCTGTTTGGTTTATAGCTTTCACAGAGTTGACGGTTAGAGGTGACATAAATGTACAACCAGCCTTTTATCCCCCTTCAATAGCAGGTGACAGATCATCCTATTACCTAGAATTTAGGAGTTTATAGAGTTACAGCTTGGGAGGGGGTGTATTAAAAGATTGAATAAAAAATTGAAACTGGCTCACATCTCTGAATACTGATTCAGTAGCTAATCACTAAATGTACTGTGCATTTTTGAAATAATATTACCGAATTATTTTTTTTTTACGTGCTTATGGAGTGAAAGACAGACAAAAAAATTCTTCAGTTTTAACTCAAAAGGTCAAATCTCAGGGCATAATATAAATAAAGGAGTCTGACAATCAGGACTGGATCGTTTTTTGCAGAGACAATACTGGGGCTTGTGTTCAGATCCAAATTTGAACTTTATTATGGAGAAAATCGAATCCAGTTATCCAATTTGACCTCACCTCCTACTGGGACTTTTCCCACCACTGGAAAAAAAAACAACCAATAAATCAAACAATTTGTTAGTAGTGCAAATATTGTACAGGTGACAGCTACAAGGATGCATTGAATTGTTTTTTCAATATCATTTAAGAAACAGCTGAAAAGCATTTTTGTAAGTATTTGATTTTTTTTTTTTAATAATCTGTAAAAATGTCAGGTGGTATTTTTTGTTTACCTTTAAAAAAATTATTTTCTAGGGGGAAAACCAAATATTTTTTTCTAAACAGCCGTAGGTAGCTGGGGTTTTTTACACATCCATCTCTAGTATTTCTGATGATTTTCCTTAGTTCTGTTTTATACCTATTAATTTAACGGTATAAGAGAAAAAAAATTAATACAAATAAAATTATATAGGTTTTTTATGGTAAAGTCAAATAGGTAACATCTTGGTTACCTATGTTCAGGATTTCTTTTTTCCTGAAAAGATATAATCTATTATGCTTCTCTTTACCGCTTTTGACATGGGATAGGCAGCTTCCATATTCACTATTTGAATACAGTCTGTGATTTTACAATACCACATTGAATCATACACAATTAACACCACTAAATTTGCCAGTAGCTCTTGCAGCCTGAAGTTTCTCTTCAAACATAACAAACAAAAAACTAAGTATACTTTGATAGCATGGGGATAAAAATACGGTATTTTTTTTTAAATTTGCTTGTCCATCTCTTGGCAGGCAGACTTGTCTACTTCACAAAGTCAAAATGAAGAACTTCTCTTTCTGCTCAGAGTCAAATCTGAAAGGATGCTTCCAAGGGGTATATTGGGAAAGATTTTCAAAGGTTGAAGATGAGAAAGGTTCGAAAAATCCATCTGGAATCAAAAATGATGGTTTATTCCTAGCTAGGCATACGCTTACATTACAATACGCATTTATAAATAACCGATTGAGCTAGCTGTAGTAAAACAAAGAAAGCTTGATATGTTAGCTATTTCGCCGTGTCTTAAAAAGAAAATTAAAAATGTGAGTGTCCTCTAACTTGATGCAATAGAGATTATGAAAGTGAAAGTTCATCTTCCAGATATTACTGCTGAATTGAAAGTATAACTTTAACGGATTTTCAAGACTGTGATGAAAATTTTTAGCTTTAGGAATAATGGTTTTTTAGCTCTTCCCTGGGGCCACTACAAAGAAAATGAGTTCAAAATTTTGGAATGCATTAGATATCTAAAAATAATTGCACGGTGTTTTGGTTACGGCTGTAAAATAAATTTTGATTGACTTGGAAGAAAAGGTTAGGTTCCTGCCATCTTACATTTTGTAAATTATCCCACCCTACTTCTAAGTACCAGCCTTTTAGGGCAAACTTTTAGAAATGTGTTGTCTGACTGCTGTAAATACTATGTTTTTTCTCAGCAGTTTTGTGAGACGTGACTCATCAAACCATCTCCAGCCATGAATGTGACATGAATACAATCACAGAAAACGCCACACGGCCTGCCCTGCTGCCTGGCTGGGGAGGTCCTGCCCTGCCCTGCCTGCTCCAGGGGAGCCCCCACCTCTCCGAGGTCCCCGGCACTGCACCGTAGCCCCACCTTTGCTGGTGGTTAAAACTCAGTCCAGGAACACCTTTTTATTTGGGCTGCTGATGTAAAAACCGGATCCACAGAGCAAGTCTGGGTCTGATTCAGATGAAAATAAAAGTTGCAGATGCAGTTTTCAGTTGAACTCCCATGGATCTGTTCTATTTCTTTTGGCTTTAGATTAAACAATCCTGATGAATAAAGGAATTTTTTTGAGTAGCAATTGAGGTCATTTGATTGTAGAATTTATGAAACTATCAGAGCAATTTGTTTAGTCAGTCATATCAATCTCTGCAAGGACTGAGACAAGAGAAGCAAAATTAATCAAGCTTAAGCCTTATTATGCATATTTCCCTCTCTAATAGTTTCCAAAGGTCTTTTGCAGTACCACAAGAATATTAACCATATAAGTTATAAAATAAATAAGTAAAGGAGGTAATGCAGGGTGGGGGGGTGGGAAGGCACTATCAAAGCATATTTTTACATTTAAAGAAAGATTCGAGATGGATAGGAACACATTCTTGTGCCAGGTTGGAGTTGTTCAGAGATGCACATCAATTAAATCAGCAGTTATACACACCTCTTTATCACACTGGTACCCTCTTTAATATTTCATCACTATGTCTCAAAACAAGCGCACCTGTTACACTACATACTCTCCATGTGATTATTTGGACTTTATTTCAATTTACTGCCTGATAACAACTTCTTAATCACTTAGGTCATTCTCTTCTTTGTTTTCACTTTATCTTCAGTTCAAGTCCTCTCATTTTCAGTGTTTCCTCTCCAAAATAGCTTACTGGTAACAAGCTTCCCTTTACGGGTCTTTGTTCACCATCCAGAATTATACTTAGCCTAATAACTTCTTAAGGTGCCTAGAACAATCTGGACACTCTTCAACATACTATTTGAATAAAAGTTATTTCTGATTTCAATCTCTTTGTCATGGTCCTTTTACCCTAACCTTTCTTCTGAGCCGTGTGTATAAAAAGGGAGCTCTCTCTACAGTGAGGATTTGCCTGTCATGCTGCATAGCAAGGTACCGTGCATGCAGCTGCATGTTATAGCTTCACAATCACTCTTATGGCTCTGAAAAAAAACTTATATCAAAGACTGTGCAGATGATGACAGTCTTTGATTTATAACCACCTTAATGTTTCCTGTCCATTGGTTTCAGGGTTGTTTTGGGGGTTTTTTTTCTGACGTGCTGGAGGAAAAAAAAAAACGCAGGAAACCTGTCTTTGAAAACTGTTCATTTAACACAGGAGTAGTACTTAGAGCTTTAGAGCTTAGCCACTATTTTTTTCTACAGAAGTGACTAATTCAGTAGATCCATTTAATTCTTCACCTATGATTTTTCCTTTCAAAACGTAAAAGCATTTTGAATGTCCTTTTTTGTCCTTTTTTTTTTTTTTTTTNCTGGCACAGACGTATTTTGATTCTAATACACCTTAAAGCTGATAGTAATGAACTTTATCCTTGACTTCCCTAACAGCCTAATTCTTACTCTCATTTTTTGTCTTATTTCAAAGGCAAAAAACATATGTTTTAAATACTGATGTGTTTAAAACTTACCATTCTCTTGAAAATTTAGATAGTTTGAGAAATGCAATGTTTGTTTCCCTTATTGTCACATTTATTGATAAATGTAAAGTGAATAAATCTCAGATAAGAATTTAAATTTTGGACATTTCATACAAAAAATTTTCTGAGATTCTCCCCTGAATCAAAATTTTCATGTTTCTGGAAGATGCATTGTTTGGGGCATTTGGTAGATTTGTTTTGGTTTGCTTTTTGTTTGGTTGGTTTTGAGTCTTTTTGTCTTTTTTTTTTTGTTTCGAATGATCTTTTTTTCAAGACAATACTATTGTACTTCTTCTCACTTGTAAGAGGTCCTTTGTATGGAAGACAAAATTCCTCACCTCCCTGTCTTCCTACCAGAATCTTAAAGTCCGATCTTTGCCAGATTTGTGCTTTCAGTTCTTTAACTTAAAATTAATAAGAATAGATCAAGCCTACAGGAGAGAGGATAAATACCTTGCTCTTTCCTACTCCATAGTCCTCTTAGTCTAAGAATAACAGCTCTGCCAAAGAGAAAGTTTAGAGGTTTCAGTGATCACTCTTTAACTTCAGATTTTATTATTAAGGGTAAGTAAATAAAAGTAGTTTAGTAGTTTGTATTGAAACTGACAGTGAGAACATCCTTAAAACATCTTCAAAGTGGTTATTTGCTGTAGCAAGATGTAACTCGTTGTACTCTGGCAACACATAGAAATTTACCATCTCTTCAAGCATCCAATCATTTTAAAAAACACATGTAAATGAATCCTTAATATAACGAGAAGTTGCTGCAGGACAAGTAATTCCTGTTTACAAACGATCAGAAAATATCACTGTATAATACCATTCTGTAATGTCTGGCTTGAGAAGAACAAGGGGGAATATGTCTACAACCTTCACCTTCTCTTTGCTGCTTATGTGGCCTTTCCAGCTGTCTTTCAGACAAGAGTACCTTACTCCTGGTAGTTCCTTAAGGCACATAGGAACCAAAGATAGATAAAGGTCCTTGGAACTTCTGTACACATTAATATATGCGCTCTTACAATCTCCTCTAGTGAATAAACTTATAGTCAAAGATTTGATCATGAGAAATATGGGTTTAAAACAGTGGTTTCTGCTAAAGGAACATGGATTAGCATGTGGTCTTATTGCTGTAGTGCTTCCCACTGTTTCTTCTTGCACAGACTGAAATTTAATTCCTCCTCCAGTGCAGCTCTCACAGTAAAAGTCTAAGAAGCGCCAAGATTTGTAATGTTCTAAGGAATTCTATAGCTAGTAAATGTCAGATATTAATTACTGTCATTTATTGCTAAAATATGATAATGAATTCAGTAGAAATTGATGGGAAATAAACAGTTCATTTTCCTTGCAATGTAGAATTAGTGCTTCTCCTTTGAATATCATTTCAAAGAAGCACACTCACAATGCAAGGAAATGCTGACATGACCCTTCTCTAGCAAATTCATGGTAAATGTCCTTTACCAAATTAACATTGAATTCCAAGAGCTGAGGAGGTTTGATCAATTTCAGCCACTTATTTTTAAGGTTGAGTTAATTATTTTAGGGAGCTGATATTAATTAAATTCTTTGGACTTAGTTTTAAGAACAAAATTTGTGACTATAGCAGCTTGTAAATAATTCTGTTGAATTTCATTATGAAAAAGATCCACCACTTCCTAATTGACTGGGTATTAGTAAAACAATCTAAGGGAATTAGATTTCGTTAAAGTACTCCCAGATGTTTTCACTGGTCACTGCCCTGTTTTCAATAGAAAATCAGTCATTTCAAACTGCTCACAGATGAGAAACAAATGAGAATGAAGAATTCTCATCGTCTAGTCAGATAGATTCCTGAGACATATAATTGGAATTGGTTGGAATCGTTTTTAATAAATGACATTGATTATGCCCAGGGATGTTTGCACAAGCTGCGTGTGACAATGTGAGATAAGCTTGTTGTTATCTGAAAATCCAAAAGGCCAGAATGAATCTGAGAAACTTTTGAGTCAGCCCCTAGCAGACATCGCTTGGGAAACTTCTTCTTTCAGTTATAATATAAAGAATCCTAGAGAAAAATAGGGCTATTTCAAGGAGCAAGATGGAAGGCCTAGAGCAAACTTTCACAACTCAGATAACAGAGCTGATGAAGGCAGAGTAACTAGTTGAGGTGATTAAATGGGACTCTGCAACTGAGGAGGAATACAGAGAATCTATTTGGTGTTTGCAGGAGGTGATTTATGTTTTCACACCTGCCGTGTGGGACATGAGGAGGCCTATCCAAAGGTACTGCATCATGCTGAGAAACAATATATTTTTAGTTAGCTCCAAGGGGATCATCTTATAACATCAATGTGGATAAACAGCCTTTAGTGGCTAAAGAACACCCTAACATTTTGCACATCTTTTTATAACAACCAGTTAGGGATGCTGGATGCAAATATGGTCCTGTCATGACTAGAAATCTGTTGGAAATTGCAACAAATCTCATATGATTTATTTTATGGCCAACTGCAGAAACATTTTTTTTCCCTTTCTTTATTTTTGACCCCTATGTATTGAAAACTGTTTATTAACGGGTATTAGGGAAGATTCAGACAATAATGCTTCTTACGTAGGTTCCAATGGCAGAATTCTGGTAATGTGCCATAGGGTTGTTATATTAATTTAAAAGTATGATAGATACAGCTGACACAATAGGTATTCAGTATGTAGAGTTTATATTTTAGGCCTACTATGGTTTAACAAATGATCTTCTCTCTACTTGTTTGGACAACTAGTGTTTTGCATGCAGATAATTAAATATTCTATATAAGATCTACAGCTAATTAGTTTAAAACAAGCTTGAATTAATGCCAAGATAGCTAACATAGTTTTGGGGGTCCAATGATACACCTGCGAAAAGACCTTTGACAGCACTGTGATGAAGACTTCTGATGAATTATCACTGTCTTTCTTACATTACTTTGAAGCAGAACTTAAGAGTTAAGTTATATCTGTAAAATGCCAAGGTCAAAAATGGTTATTGTGATTCTTCTATCTGATCTACTTCTGCGAAGATTACGTTCTGAACAACAGCAGTAAATACTGCTGCAGAAGAGTCATATTTCACTGTTTATGAATGGCAAATCTGGCCCATCAAGAGCAACATACTAGATCTATGGTGGAACTAAGGATGTTTTGAATAAATTAATGTGAAGAAACTGAAGAAGTTCGGTTCATGAATAATGATGCTTCCAGATGAGGTAAAGGATTCCTTGGCAGATACTTACATCAACTCACTGTGGAAAAAAAAAAGTAAAAATAAACAAACAAACAAACAAACACAAAAACACAAAAAAAAACACCAAACCCCAACATACAAATGCAATGTAACATTGTAAAACACTATTGATGTCTTTGTGTGTGAAGAAGCTCCATTTATTCAGATGATAAAACATTTTCTATGGCTGCTTCAGTTTTCTTTTAATTGTGGATCCCAGAAATATGGACTGTGGTGACAAAAGGGTAAAGATTCTTTATTTTTAATCTGTAAGTACTGAGTCTGAGCCTTTTTTGCAGGAGTGCTGAAAGCTGGTCACTGACTGCCTTGTTGCAAACATATTCATCTGGGCTAAGAACTCCAAGACATCTGGATGTGGTACTAACTGCACAGACATGAGATGTATTGCTGGCTACAAGAAACTGGCACACTTAAATTGTGCTAACCAAGTTTTGAAACTAAAGTTTTCTGCAGATAAAAGAGGGAATATCAACCTATAAAGAGTAGATATTGTTGGGCAGTTGAAATCTCATGATGCTTAATGTCAGATAATCCAAATCCAGTGAGACATCTTTCTTGCTAATGAAAATGCTGAGCATGTCAACTATGTACAATGAATCCTACAGGGGTGGGTTGAGGAACGTGATGCACATAAATGAGGATTCATTAACTCTGTATATATACTAGTTATTGGGTTACTGAAAAGTTGTATTGGAGTATGTGGGCACTTACTCTTGCATGATTTATTTAGCTTACTGGCAGGGTTGTTAGAAAATTAACAAGTGAATCCATACAATAGATCCAGATAAAGCATCTGGTAAAGTGGGACAACACCCAAGCTAATAGCTGTGACAAAGCTAATTTCAGGCTTTGGATAAAGTTACCCAGCTGTTTTGCCAAGGCTGAAAGCTCGAATAGCAAAAGAATTCTAAGTTAGGAAGTGATACTCTAGGAAAAAAAACAAGATTCAACAGTTTCCATGAATTTTTAATAAGGAGAAATAGTTAAGCTTTGAATAAATTATACTGTAGGTAAACTGGTGTTTGTTGATTTCTGAAGCTTTATTTCTCCTTTTAGAAATAAAAATATTTTGTTTAAGGAGATTATCTGATCTCCCTATCCACAAGTCTCAGTTCTTGATAGGAAACCTGGCAGTAGCCAGCGAGGCTTGATGAGTTATTATGGTTGGAAGCAGCTGACATTGGGTGAAAGATGTGATTCCAAGTAGAAACGAGTAAGAAAACGGTCTTGTATGTGGAGAATATAGAAGAGTCCTGAAAGACCTGAAAATGTTTTCCCTGGATCAAGTTGTAAGATACAGCCACAGCCCTAGCGTGCACAATTCCCTCCACTCTGCTCCTTGATTTCCCAAAGAACAGATATTTTAAACAGGTCCCTGATCTGAACAATTAGTGCACAAGGACTGTGGTTCTCACCACAGTTGTGCAGCTAGACATAGCTTCACACACCAAAGTGAGCAAAAGAAAAAGGTCCCTCTGTCTCATACAAAACTATTTAAATCAGCATGCTTTTCTTCTTGGAATGAAAATATCTGCTTTGTTCTGAAGGGTTTCCGTAACATGAATGCTAACCATAACATAAATTCGTAATTTAATTTAGATTTAGTTTCCATTTTATTTTCTGCTTTTGCCTGCAATGCACTTACACCACAAAGTATGTGCAGATGAGAGCTGCTAGAAATAAAGCTTGTTAATCTCTACATTACCTGTGTGAGTTTTAGCTTGTCATTCCTTCTGGTTTCCTTTCTAGCTAGTCCACTGTTCATTTAAACATACAAATACACAACTACCTTTTAACATAGGAACCAGTTTACCAAACCTGTATCACGTTACTTACAATATTATTTATTTGGAGTTAGACACTAAAGGGGTTAGGTGTCTTATTCTCTGAATTAAATAATGCACACAGCTGTGTAGCTCTTTAGACAATTCATTGTACATATATTCAGATCACTGTATTCTTTAAGAAGTAGGTTCAGTGTAAATAAGGAACTAAATATTCTGATGTCTTATCTTCTCATGACAAAGCCTGTACTGAGAACTGGGAACAGCACAGCTTGAGTCCATTCCTGTGACAATTACAGGAGGAGTAGGAAACGTCAGGAATGAAAACTTACTGCTTTAGATTTGTAATTGTGACTGATGGAGGTCAGGTGCTGCAATGAAATGTGTCCTCACCATCACAGAAATGCATTTCAAACTAAATTTGAGACCTAACCCCAACTCGGAAGGAAGCTGAATAAGCTTCAGGAAAATGATTACAGGCAACATAGTTAACATCACAGTTCTTAATTCATGGAGAGAGCCATTGTAATCAAATCAAGACATGGTTACTTACTTGCATGTACTTCTGACCAGAGGTGAAGGCCAACAGTAGGATAAACAGAAGAAAATAAGGTAGATGAAAAAGTCATGGAGTGAAATACATCTTCTGGATTAAACACAATTTCTTGACTTTGTGAAATCTATTCACAATCATATGCTTTGCTAGTCCTTCTGCCTGAAACACATAAGTGATTTTTAGGGCAATTAAAATGAAATTAATTTAATTTCCTAGTTTTTTAATAACTTTCATTGTTTTTAATGCTAGGTTTAAGTTCCTAAAATCAGAGTTCTCTTAGTTCTTTTCCATATTAATAGATGGAGATTTTTAACATTATAATAAATCATTTCTCCATAACTGCTAAAGCGATCACAGATCAAAAATAAGAATGATTTTTAAAAAATATATTGTTATTTTTTTTCTACTTATAAATCCAAAAAGCTTGTGGATAATCCTTTTTATTCACTCTCACTTCTTCTCTGTTCTCTACAAAGTAAAAGAAAACTTCCTTGGTAGAATACCAGTAATGTTTCAAAACTTTAAGCTGTAATAGTGAAATATAGCTGTTAAACCATTTATCATAAAGACTAATAGATAGGGGAACCAGAGATATTGTGATATCTTAGAAAACTAGAGATTTCTTAAGCATTGCTGCAAAGGTGTTAGAGAGCAGTGATGGGTTAGTCTGAAAAAAGTAGAGGTCTTGATTAAAGCATGATTATCACTTATAAGACAGGAAAAGAACTATTCACTGATTCAAACCTCAACTGCAGTGCTCTGGAAAACTCTTTGGAGGTAGGAACTGGCACCTATATACAGAATTAAGTAAAGGGAGTGGCTTTATGTGTGATCCTTTCATTGTGAGCAGCTTCAAAGCTGCCACTTCTTTAGTTGCTAACACAATTTGTTTAGGGCTCTGTTGTCTTGGGCCTGCTAAAAGCAAGCCATGAAGAAACCCACATTCTATTTATTGCAGCAGGAGTAGGGAAGAGCTGCTTAAATGGAAATTTTTTATGCACGACTGCAGATGATTCTCTGAAAGCCACCTTAGTGAGCTGCCTAGCATACGTTTAACTATGAAGGGTCTACCCTGTCTCCATTGCTCTACCTGATCCTGATGATAATTTGGAATATAGGTATTGAGACAAATGCCATGACAGCTTCAGAAAGGAAATCCAAGCTGTTGTTTTCTCCAGGAAAGCTGTGACAAAATGCCCAGTCTCTACAGATGTCCCACTGAGTTTTTATCCCAGGGCTGCCCCATATCTCCTATGACCAATTCACCCTCTAGCAAGAAGCAACCTGGCAGGTGAGGAGTACTCACAGGAACGTAAATGCACTTCAAGATGCCTTTAGATGAAATGAGGAGCTCCCTCCCCATGCCACCCTCAACTCCAAATTCTTCAGAAGGAAGATCAGGAGTCAACAGTGGGAAATAACACTGAAAGATACAGGAGAAGCAAGCTGGTTAAGAGTATATACGAGTAACTGCTGTTCCCTGTTAACATCCTTTCCAGTACAAAAAACTCCTACTTGCTTCCAATAAGCTGTCGGATAAGCTTCTTATGAACTGCTCTGCTCTCATTTTTCTTGGTGAAGAGGTGAAAAGTGTCAGCCATTGCTTCCTGTCTTTCCTGAGAAACAGTGTTACACTGTCCTCCATTAAGCCATTTCTTTCATAAAGATGTATCTCCATGTCATGTCTGTGACTTTTAAAGCATCTAGATGATTGCTTTAAGTTTCATCAACAAATAGTTTTCTACCTCCACATGGAAGTGCAATTCAATCTGGGCTTGCAGAATCTTCCATATCTTCTGTGGGCTCTACTCCCTATCAGTGTCATTACACACATTTGTGATCACATAAAATAAACAAGGATTTATAAGTAAGATTCCCTACTTTGGAAAACAACTGATGATTTCCTTTCCTGTGACTGAGTATGAATACCTTTTAGGCAGAAAGGTTAGAGCAAAATGAACGTGAATGTGATTGCCTTGTTCAAATAAATACTTTATATTTGAAAATAAGTTTTATTAACAGACAAAGTTTCCTCAAGATACTAGATTGATTTGCATTTACATTTAGATCTTTGTTCCCCGGACAATTTCGTACTTTCTAAGTATCTTTCTTCAATAATTGTTCATGTTCATTATGTGTTCAAATGTAAATCCCTAGCATAATTACAATAGTTTCCAGTTTTATTTTTTCTGAATGCTCTGCCTATTTTTAGGTAGCTAGCATACACATACTTCCCTGCTGTGTTACTGGTCAACTAGACAATTCCTCTGATCCTCCAACCATAGAACAAGGTGCTCTATACCCGGGGGGTAAATCCAGATTTGCTCCATTAAGTAGTTATTCTGTGACATTCTGTTTTATTTTTGAAATCAAACTTGTTGCTAGAAGTTCAGGTTTCATGAGTTCCAAACTTCCACACACCCCCAGTAATATACATCTGTACATATAAAATTACAAGTAAGGCTGTTCTTCTTTTACTGAGAGCAGAAAACTCATCTTGTCAAATCTCACAAAAGTCAAACCAATGAAGTGACCAGCTCTCAGTTTAGGACAATTATTTGTATTTAAGCTGACAGAAAGCTCACGCCTTGCAGTTTATCCAGGCTGTTGGTAAATCTAATCACTTAATATTATTTTTTTTTAATTACCTCCTCTAAATAAACTTACAGAAAACTACTAAAAGAATTTTTTTTGCATTCTTCTGCCTTTCCCACTATAGCTCACCACTGATGTTACCTGTGTGGAAACGTTACTAGAAAAGTAAAGATCCTCTAACCTTGCAGTGTCTGATAGCTAGACTGATTGTTGTTTGGACAGAATACAACTTTGTTTTACTCTACACAGGAGGCTGAACCACCTAGTGTTAATTTTGTCCTCTTAAACTGTAACATAATTTTCTCTTCCTTTGTGCAAGCCACATGTTTCTTATCAGGCAAGCAGACATGCAATAAGGGCACATTCCTGAATTCTGTAAAAAGAAATTACATTTTTTGCCAATCAATATGACAGAAAGAAAACAGGAGAGGGAGTTTAAAAATCTCTAGCAAATCCATATCATCCTTTAAGACCACTAAAACTTTCTTGTAAAATAAGGAAATTATTGAGATTACATTCTCACAACATAAATTCCACTGCGCTTAGTTTGAGACAATTTTATGTCATATGTATATGTTAATCAAGTTATACATCTAGAAGATGATCACAGTACAGACATGCTGTGTGTTGATTTCCACTCAATATCTTGTTAATATTCAACCATGGCCAATCACTAACTCTCCCTTCTGGTAGACATCCTCTTGGGTATTTAATAAATAATGTCAAACCATACTAAGATATCTGATATAATTTCCTTGCTTTTTTTTTTATTTTTTTTAAAAAAAAA
>VUYV01000103.1:2571916-2734026 GCA_008711295.1 Anarhynchus alexandrinus
AAAAAAAAAAAAACAAAACAACCTTCTTTCCAACTACCTCTTTACTCTGAAAATTAAAATTTGAATGCTTGAGAGGATCTCAAACTACCCAAGAGATCAGAGCACTGTAATCCGCAGATTCTCTCACATAATATATTTCAAATTTGCTAATATTCTTTCATTTTAATTGCAAAAATTATTTTATTTAGAATGCCTTTACTGTTGTGTTACCTATTCCAATCCAGTGTTTTCTTGTTATCTAAGTACTCTCATTCCCTTTTTGCCAATCTAATCAAACTTTTTCTTGAGTGGTTTACTTTGGCCCAGTTCTAAGTTTCTTCTCACACTTCAATACCAGTCATTCTTCAGTTTCTTTTCCAATTTCGTTGTCTGTTTTCTTCAGATCTGTTCCACTCAAGCTCTAGCATCACACTTAGTACCTGATTTTTTTATAGTAGTGGCAAACTGATGACTAGCTGCATCCAATTTTGTTGAAACCATACACTTTGGCACGTTTTTCCGTAGTCTTCTAAAACTTAGCATGTAATGCTCAAACTAGCAACATAAAGATGATGAACCAATTGGACTGTTCATGAGTAATTTCAGCCTCCCAACTTTAAATGTCCATACTACATCATTGGCATGATTAGGTGTGTGTAGGGAGATTAAATTACAGAGTGAGCAATGTAATGTGCTTATAGTACTTCAGGAAGCTTAGACAAGGAATGGGAACCTGAAATTGAGCCTTACAGCTCTTTACACAGCACTAAGAGTCTGGAAAAAAACAATTCAGTGGTTTATCAGCAAGATATATTGAGTGTTGAAACCTTGTCACTGTATAGAAAAGCACAATACTTTTCTGAATGCAGCTCTTCTAGTTCGGCCAGGGAGGAAACACAGTGCTAACACTCTGGTGGTCCATCAAGCTGCTTCCTAGAGAGCTAAGAAAAACACAGTGAGAAATGCAAGATGTTCCTCAGAACAGGGGAAATGTTACACACTTGGGATATTGGTCAGATCAATGAAGAAGTTTTTCATTCTCAAAATTAGCATGCACATGTGTACAACACAATACAGGTATAAACCTTGCTATTTCAGAAATATGGTATCAGCAGTTCACAGTAGCAACAGTCCTTAGGGACACATCCGGAAAAAAAAAATATGCTGATTAATACTGTTGTACAGTTTACTTCCACTTTGCATCAGGTAAACGGTAATGTTAAATGTAATCAGGAAATGTTTTCACATTTTTGGTAGTTGTGATTTTCAGTGCTGAACAGTTTTCTTATTCCTTATAATGAAGCGATATATGGAGATGGGCCACACAGGCACAGTGCGAAATTAGAGACAAGCCAGACCTCTACTTAAAATTTCTATATGCTTCTTAGACTGCACTCTAGCGAGGGGATTACCTGAGCAGGGTGTCAGGCTAGGGAGATCTGTACCTCTGATCCATCCTGACAGAGATATTTCAAAGCAGGGAGGCAGAGAAAGACAGTGGAGCACCACCGTGCTAGCTCCCTGAAGGCAAAGAAGCTATTAAAAGTTCTATATTAGTGCCACAAACAGCAGCAGCTATGGCAAAGACTGAGAGTTACATATTTTCTGTCCAACTCTTTGCAGTTAACAGAGACACTCATCCAGGTGCCAGGTGCTGAAGCCTTCCATGTCCAAAAGTTCAGTTTGGTATCTAGTTGTTTTCTGTAAAGATTTGTTTTCCTTACATATTTAATCAACAACAACTTATTATGGTTTACGCTGCTAGACTATAGCTCACTTGCCAAGGTGATCAGCTCCAGCGCCAGAGCATTCTGCAGTGGAGTGGGGAATCACATTGTACAGGGAGATTTCCAGAGCCTGGGAAACCCCAGGGGAGCCGAGAGGCCTGCCAGGAGCCAACAGGTCTCACAACAGTGGCTGATAAGGCCTGGGCGGGGCCAGGACTAACGGTGGCCACCCCACACTCCCACAAAAGGCAGCTATGGGGAGCACGAGCGACCAGAAACACTGGCAACAGAACAGGCAAACAGCGTGTGGGGCGTCACAGTTCTCCTCGTTCCACCTAAAAGACTCAAAAGTCCATGGGACCTGATGAGATTCATTTGCGGGTCCTAAGCAAACTGGCAGATGAAGTTGCCAAACCACTATCCATCATATCTGAGAAATCGTGGAAGTCAGGTGAAGTTCAGGCTGACTGTGTATAATCCCTATTTTTAAAAAGGGAAAAAAGGAAGACCCGGAGAACTATGGGCTAGTCAGTCTCACCTCTGTGCCCAGTAAGATTGTAGAACTCTAAGATTGTAGATCCTGCAAACTCTGCTAAGGCATATGGAAAATAAGGAGGTGATTGGTGACAGCCAACATGGCTTCGCTAAGGGCAAATCATGCCTGACAAATTTGGTGGCCTTCTATGACGGTGTTACAGCATTGGTGGATAAGGGAAGAGTACCAGATGTCATCTACCTGGACTTGTGCAAGGCATTTGACACTTTTCTGATGACATCATTGCCTCTAAATTGGAGTGATATAAATTTGATGGATGGACTACTTGGTGGATAAGGAATTATCTGGACGGTCTCACTCAAGCAGTTGTGGTCAATGGCTCAATGTCCAAGTGGCGACAAGTGACGAGTAGCATTCCTCAGGGGTTGGTACAGGACCGACGTATTTTAACATCTTTGTCGGAGATATGGACAGTGGGATTGAATGCACCCTCAGCAAGTTTAATGGTGACACCAAGCTGTGTTGTGCAGTCAACACGCTGGAGGGGAGGGATGCCATCCAGAGGGATCTGGCCAGGCTGGAGAGGTGGGCCCATACCAACCTCATAAAGTTCAACAAGGCCAAGTGCAAGGTCCTGTATGTGAGTCAGGTCAATCCCAAGCACAAATACAGGCTGGGCAGAGAATGGATTGAGAGAAGCCCTAAGGAGAAGGGCTTGGGGGTGTTGGTGGATGAGAAGCTCAACATGAGCTGGCAATGTGCATTTGCAACCCAGAAAGCCAACTGTACCCTGGGCTGCTTCAAAAGAAGTGTGGCCAGAAGGTCGAGGGAGGCGATTCTGCCCTTCTACTCCACCCTCGTGAGACCCCACTGGAATATTGCATCCAGCTCTGGAGCCCCCAAATTAAGAAGAGCATGGACTTGTGAGAGTGAGTCCAGAAGATGATCAGAGGGCTGGAGCACCTCTCCTATGAAGACAGGCTGAGATAGTTGGGGTTGTTCAGCCTGGAGAAGAGAAGTCTCTGGGGAGACCTTATAGCAACCTTCCAGTACTTAAAGGGGGCCTACAGGAAAGGTGGGGAGGGACTTTTCATCAGGGGGTGTAGCAGTAGCATGAGGAGTGACAGTTTTAAACTGGAAGAGTGTAGATTTAGATTAGATATTAGGAAGAAATTTTTCACTCTGACGGTGGTGAGACACTGGAACAGGTTGCCCAAAGAAGTTGTCGATGCCCAATCCCTGGAAGTGTTCAATGCCAGGTTGGCTGGGGCTTTGAGCAACCTGGTCTAGTGGGAGATGTCCCTGTCCATCGCAGGGGGGATGCAACTAGATGATCTTTAAGGTCCCTTCCAATCCAAATGATTCTATGATTAGTTATTGAAGGCTTGTGCCAGAAATAAAACAGTATCAGGTGTATCATTGTACTTGGAGGACAAAAATAGCTGCACATCTGAAACTGCCAACAACTGATCAAGAGCAGCACAGGGGTCAGAATAACTAAGTCTCAACAGCTGTTAAAACACTCTCCACATGCATACCAGCAGTATGACAAAATACCAAACATCATGCAGGAATGCCTGTCAGCTTTTCAATTTTCGTGTATATCCTGGCCTTTCTCATCTTTTTCATTCTAGTCAGGTGTTTGCTCTCAAACAGAATATGTACAAGACCTGAATGAAAAAATAATTTTCAAATTTTCTATGTTTGTTACAACAGGCTAATTATGTGGTATAACTCCAGATTTTTTTTTCATATTCAATTACAGAACAGGTAATTAGGTATTATGGTGATGAGTTATAATTTCTGATTTTTTTATAAAGTCTGATTTTTATAAACTGTTTTTTCCAGCATTGGAAAGAAAGCAACGTTTCTGAGAAATTTAATGCTGTTTCACAAGGACAGATTCTGGCTGTCTTCACAAGATTTCATATTTGAGGAATATGAACATATGCATATGCATCACTTACTCTCAGCAGAACATGGTTGGGTTCTGAGATTCTAGGAAATTTCAGTTATGAGACAAGCAAATAATTAATCCAAGTCAATCTTTCATACCTTATTCTAAAGGCTGATACATACTTGTCCTGGTTTCAGCTGGGAAAAAGTTAATTGTCTTTCTAGTGATTGCTGTGACAGGAATGTCAATAATTGTTTTAGTTGTTGCTAAGCGATGTTTATACTTTTCAAGGACTGATTTGAGCTTCCCATAGAAGCTGAGATGGACCACAGACAGAACGGTTGTTCAGTATATAAATGGGGATTGGCCTGGAGGGTTGGAATCCATGATCGCTGCTCCAGAAGTTACCAGTTCACCAGCTAGTGAGAGTGACTTGTGTCATTATTATTGTTATTGTTATTTTCCTTTGCTGTCATTTTTCTACTAAACTGTCTTTATCTCCACCCCAAAGGTTTTTTTCTTTCCTTTTCCCCACCTTTTCTCCCTCTTCTCCCTGCCCTTCTGGGGGAAGGGGGTGAACTGTGCAAGCGGCTGTGTGGTCCTAACTGCCAGCTGGGGTTAAACCACAACAATACTCCAGGTCAATTTATGAAGGTATTAATGAAAAATACATGTTGTTTTTAAGGCCAAAAAACCAAACAGTACATTATGAATTGTAATTTGAGAAAGTACTTAAATCCTGTGAAGTTCTTGGGCTTCTTTCTTCTTCTTTAGAAATTTTAAAAGGTTCCTGACCATAAAGGGAATTGTTTAACAAGTATATTCAAGTTCATTTTGGCCAGTATAGAAAAGCAGTAAGACTTCAAAAGATAATAAGTGCAAATGAGAAAAGAGATAAATGGTGAGTTATCAAGAGCAAAACAACATCATTTTGCTGTCAGAGAACAGAAAAGCTGAGAACTAGGAGAAATTAGAGAAAAAATAATATCCTTTGGTTTTTAATTCAAACCAATATGATTGGAAACAGAGCATTTTAAAAGTACGTTGATTTCCATGTGGGCAGAATAAGTAGTGAGTGATAATTATGCCAGAACAGTCGTGTGTACAACTCACAGAGTTTCCCCCCTTGGAAAATTCTTCCATAAAATAAATAAGAAAGAGTTTGAAGAAAAAGCCAGTGTGTATATAAAGCTACATATTATGTTGTATTTGCAATTCTGCTATTAACCACTGCAATCTTATTCATTAGTATGATACAAAAATGAATTTAAAACCAACTTGTGTTGTAGAGGAAAACAAACGAAAGAACAATAAATATTGCTATACCTCAGGCCAGGTTATATATGATTGTTACAGTTTCAAAGGGAACATTATTATTATCTAAATTGGACTGTCTAGTCTTCTAAGGAAAAAAAAAAGAAAGCATTATAAAATATTGTAGCAACAACTTTGCAGCAGAACCTTAAAAATGAAATATACTTGATCATTTCATACATGACTTGCAGCCCTCCCTATCTGTGGCAGAAAAAGAAAAATAAGAGTCAGAAATGTGTTTTCCTCTTCTAAAGATCCTAAAGAAGTTTTTGTGTTTAGGCAGCCTTGAAAGTTAACTCTTTCCCCTTCCTATTCTCTACTCTCATTTCCTCTTTTTTCTTGTCTTTCTCATCTGAATTTCCTTTATTCCTTTACTGACTTCTTTACTGATCTCTATGTGCAGATTGTCATGAGTCTTAGTACCAGATCATGTGGTGACAAAAAATACCTTCTTCTTAATCCTGTTTTTCTTATTGTGTGTCTTTGCTGTGGCATCCTATCTAAACAATTTTCTTTGGTATTTTTAGTGATGTTTGTTTTCTGAGGCTGACAAGTGTTGAGGCGTGAAGCTTGCATGCTTGAGTTGAAGTCTATCTTGTTTTTGAAAATCATTTTGGAATGCCAAAAGGATAGACTTTGCTATTCTAGACCGTTTGGTGATAGTGTTCTGTAATATTTTGGGCAAAATATACGAATTTTTTTTCTCTTACTAAATATAGATGTATAACATAAAACAGAGGTGTGAGATTTTAGCATGAATATGCAGCAGAAGTATTTAAAAAAACCCACCTTGAATTTGGGCATAGAACAGACATGCCACGAACAACTTTTTCCACTCATTCAATTTCTAAGCCGGATGAGTGCATTTATTACTTAATGATATATAATATTTGGTAAGTCTTTCAAAGATCCACAAGCATTTGAATCTCCATGCTCTTACTATATTCAGACCTTTAAAGCCACCAAACCGTAGCTCTGCCGGAACAGAGAAGACGGAAGACAGGCACTGTCTGCAGGGAGTCAGTGAGAAACACTTTATCAGTGTTTAATTAGATTTTCCTCTTTTCATGTGAGGATTCAATATGCCTTTCATATCACACTGTATTGAAGGACTTAGTTTACAGGAGCTCAAGATACTTTTGTGGGGCAATACGTCACCCAGTGGCAGGAGGAAATCAGAGCAAAGCATCTGAAACACAGTAATATAAAGAGGATATATTAAACAAGTAATTAAACACTTGATATATGGATTTCCACTGTCATTCTTCAGGTTGTGATACTGATATCAGAGTTAACTTTGCTTCTCAGCTGGTATATCTCACATGACTGTTGAAAATTGTGTCAGCAATGCAGGAAAATATAAAGCAGAATAATGCTAATAATTGTATCCTTTAACACCACTACAGGGCTGCATCACAACAAATCAAAGTCAGTGTGATCAAGCTTTCATATCTGTGCAGTAAAAGAAATCATACCACCACAGGAAAATCTGTGCACAAAAAATGTATTATTTTTTGCCTATGGGCAGATATTCTATTTGGCCTGCTTTTTCCCTAAGAATAGTGACAGATTGGAGATATTCTGGAGCCAATTCAAAGATAGATATTTTTCAGATATCCCTTTCTTACAAAAAGAGGACTCTGTTAAGAACCCCAGGTGTCTTTACAACTTTAAGGTTATGCACAAAATACTTATCAATAAGATCTACTGTAGTCTGCTATTAAAGCTCTAAATGTCCATTCTGAGACAAAACCATAAAGTCTGGCCAGTAGACCACAGTCACACATACTCTAGACACACATACCTCGTGGCTTATATACTCCAACCCTTGCCACTGCTGTAACCTCTCCACTCCAGTCTTATTTATAGACTGAGTCTTGGTACTATAGTATCATGGCTCTGTTCTTTTCTCACAGCCTTGCCGAGTCAAAGTTCAAATAGAGCTGGATGAGTCGCCAGAAAAATTGAAATTCAGGCATTATTGTACAGACAGAGAGAACTATACTGAGGATCAATTAAAGTAAATGGAAAAACTCCCAAAGGTCTTTGGCTTTATTTAATTAAAGCTTAATTATCACTAAATGAGTGCCCCCAAAGAGGTTTTAGTTCACTAAGGATCTAGGGAGTGAACAAATATGTTTGGTGATGAAGTCTGTCTTTATTAGCGCTATGATCTGTTTCTAGTACAGTGGTCCTCAGCAGGCTGTGATGAGTCTGCTTCTCCATCCATTAGTCATTTAAATTAATTATTCCTTAGAAATAATAAAATGCTGGTGTCTTGCAGGGCACTGTCACAAAATATTACACCTTGTCTTGGCTTTTACAGTGCATATATCAAAGGAAGCTAGTGGAACCAGGAGTGAAACCAGGCTGAACACAAACAAAAGCATCTTTGCATGGCAGGAAGCACAGTGCCAAATAATTCCTGCCAAAGGATGCTGTGAACAAAGTTTCCAGGAAAGCCTAGGCAAGTTCAAGGAACAGAAGTCCAGTGGGGGTTACTAAGAACAGAGAAGTCATGTGAGGCTCATATATCCTCTGAGATGAAAGCAGCTATAGATTGGGAGAGCACTAGAGGGTGGAGAAAGCACCAGCTCCTGTTTTTTGCCACTGGTAGCTGGTTATGGCCATTTAGCAGACCTTGCAGACTTTTGCTTGTATATGCAACATAAGGAATAAATTATGATGATTTTTCACTTAAGTGGAACTATCAGGCAGATACTTTGGAAATATTAACAACAGCTATGTTTAAGGTTGAGAAATTGTGAGTACTAAAGTGTCAAATCTATGCAGATGGAATTTTTTTTCAAAGTACTTTGTAATTTAAAGTGGGAATATCAAGTCCAGACTCCTATATTGCAATGAGAGTCAGTAGAAATCTACTATGATTAAGACTCTATGTTATAACTCAGAACTCGTGTAAAATAATCAGAATTTAGAAATTGCTGCTACAACTTAGGGGAAGAAACACATTTTGAGAAGCTCTGAATCAGACTAATAGCAATGTTATCTAATGATTTACAGCAGTCTAGGGAAACAATACCAATGAAGATTGTCATTTACTATGATCCACGGCTTCCCATGCAAACTACATATCAACTAGAGACTTGAAACCTTACTAATATTTTTGTTTCTGTTACTATTTTTGTCAATCTTTTCTTTCTGGTGTTGTTTAATGCAGAGAGTCAGGTGTCTTTGTGTCATTATTTATAAAGTTAAATCAATAGGCAAAGATAACTTCCCAGATGTTTGTTTACTTTATAATTGTTTGTAATCAGTTGCTATTTATTTTTTTCCTTAAAATGCTCTATAAAGTCGACACCAGTCTTCCAGTTCTTTGGCAGCAGAAATAAATTCAAACATAATTTAAAACCTAAATATAATCTTTAAATTAAGCTAGATGTCAAGTCCATAGGAAGAATAACATATTTGTAGGGGAAAGAAGAAGCAAGACAAGGAAATAAGCTTTGAGGAAAGCAATAGAAAATGACTGAACTTTAGCTTTCTAAAACAGAGGTTTATTTATAAACTTTTATCTGGTAGTTGCCATTAATTTGCTTTATGTCTATTGGGATGCTGACATGCTGAGACCTTTACAGAAGTAAAAAAAGACAATATTCCAGAAGAATGCTGCTTCAGCATTACAAAAAGAGGTACGATACAAGCAACAGTGCACCTTCTTCAAATAATATGCAAAGAAACCTTGACTAGACAGGCACCGAAAACTGGTGAAAGACAAAGCTCAATGTGGTGTTCAGATAATTTCCAAAGAAATTTAATTTTAAAACATCTAAAAAGGCTCAAGCTGTAGCAGGAAAAGACACCTCACATATGTCAAACAAACCCCAAAATTACCTGGCTTTTCTCTCTGACTTTCTGTTTTATGCTTTTTTAGTCTGTTACGAGTACCTTTGCTTACCACAACACAGATTCCACTCGCCCATGTGCTTGCAGTTCTGTAGTTCAGACCTGTCATAATAGGCATAAACACTACTGAGTGAACTAGGTTTGGATGTTTGCACTGTGATCTCTTAGGTATCTATAGGTGTGCAGGTTAACTACAAATGCCTGTGTGCAAATAGCTATGAAGATCTAATAATTTTGGGATTAGTTTCACTGTTTTTTATAATAGTCTCCATTTCATTCGACTCTTAATTTTATGGGTATTTTCATTCACATGTTTAATAATTTTTGCATTGTTTTGCAATCAGTGAGTACCAGTGAGTATAAGTTCAGTATGTGTGTTGATATGGGTAAGTGGGATCATTACAGTAGCATCTAGTTTTGATATCTTTTTTACTGGCCTGCAGTCACTTTGGTAAAATATTGAAAGCAGGTTTTTTAACTAGTTTAGCAAGAGCTTAATTTCCTCCTCAAACTTTTAAGCCATTGAAAATTTTATAAAATTACATGCTGGTGCTATCAAGCTGCAAATCAGTACTGAAATAATTGAAACAACATAGTAAAAACTAAAATTTTGAAATAAAATTTAATCTTAACATGATGGAAAATATTTCTGAGCTGCAGCTTCCAAAATCACCTATTCGTCTGTCTGTCTGTCTATCTATATTTTTGCTCTGGGAGTTCCATTAAATCCATATGACTTTATGAAGGAAAATCACTGTTACCCAGATGCATTTTTTGTTTTAATAACTAGAGCTTTGTCATATTCGTTTTGATTGGCTTAAAAGAAAAATTAAGGTAAGTTCTTCTTCATATTAGATACGACTTCACCTGCCACTAGAAAACTCACACGGCAATTTCCAAAGACTTTTGGATCAGCAGAGCTGATTCTCTGGATCCTCCCATTTTGGGATATTATTTATTTGCAGCATTTTTTCCACCAGACAGAAGATCAGACCTGAGATAATTTTAATTTTTACATAATACACTATGGCTTTGAAAAAAATTTTGAAAGAAAAATTTGAAGTTATTTTTTTCTCATTTTTTTGCTTATTGTCTCCTAGTTTACAAGTACCTCAGCTGCAATGGCCTACTTCCAGACCTAGTCATGTAACAATATGAAAATGGACATAATCTAAAAGCATACATTTGTTATTAATGGTCTTACTCTTCTCTGACCTTGAAATATATTAATGTCGTGTGATGTGCGCAGGGTCTTTAACCTCTTAATTACCTGAGAAGTAATGTTCCCATTCTTTTTGTAGGTAAATGAATTTGAAATTATTAACTTGTCAGAGGATCAACTGGCACAGTAAACGTTTTCTGTTATTTACACTGGGTAAGATTGCTTTTTAATTAAAACGACAGTTATGGTGCTACTCATTAGAAAGTGAAGTGAAATACAGTCACCTCTGAGGTTTTTCTGTGATGTTGACAGTTTAATAACCATTTGTTGCTAAATGTTTTCTAATACTCTGACATTTCTGAGCAGCTTTATTATTTTAAGGCACTCATTCTGTCACTGCTACGTAAGGATGCCATAAAGAATTCATCTGTCTATTTGTAATTATTGTGGCAAAGTGCTAATATGTGGATTAGGTTTAAATTGTGTGAAAGAAGGGAGGGGGAAGGAAGGATTTATGTTTGCTTATTCACTTTGTTATTTAGAAACATTTTTGTAGCACTCATCTCCATAGAGTCTGAGTGCCAAAGTTGCCATGTTTTTTATATATATAATGTTCACATGCACTTAAATTAAGAAAGTGCTTTTACAGTTTTTTAAAAAGTGTTTCCAAAAAAAGGGAGAAGCAACTAAAGAGAAGCAAATTACATATATATTGCTTTCACCTCGCTATAAAAGCAGTAAGGTTTTATGAGCTGCTGTTTTCAGTGGACTTTTCATCATTTTTGTAATTTGTAGTCACGGTCATTCTCATTACAATGATAAAAAAGAAGGAAATTATTTCTGCTCAATTCATTTTTCCCTATAGAAATTATTATATGCTACTTTTTTATTACTGCATTTTTACTTTTCTTATTCCCTACACTGGTCATTTCTGCATGGACAGCACACAAGAGAAATGCTTAAGGCTTTAGAGACAAAACTAGTCTCTTAATTGTGTGTCTTTAATGAACAATAATCTTGAAAAAATTAGTTTGTACACATTTATTATGATGAATAAACTATTCCTCCCATCCATTTATTAAAAAAATATAATTGTTTTTGGAGAATTGGTTAATAAAATATCATGTATGTTGTCTAAATTTGCTGTAAACTGAGCTTTCCCCTTGCGCTCTAGGAAAATGTTGATCCATTAAGACTAGTTCATGTGACTGCTGAAGTTTTTCAGTCTAAAATATTTTTTTGTGTGTTCTTTTAAGGGCTTTCATCTGTGTCTTTCAATCTTGGAAGTGTTTGTGAAAAACAAGAAATGCACTGCATTATTGAATAGTGCTGTTATGCTACTAGACAGGTGCTTACTCTGTTCATAGCTGTTACAAGGAAACCTGATTGAAATCAGTTGAAATTCATTCATACATGTGAACAGAATTTGCCCTACTAAATTTCCCAAGTAGCTCAGTCACTGTATGGTCTTTTTTTCATTGTTTGTCCTTCTTTTGCAGTCTTATGCCAGCTCAAGTAAAGCAGAAATCAGCAGTGGCAGTGACAATAAATGAGGTCTGCATCACTAATGCAAGGTTTCACTGTGCAACAGTTGTCAGGAAAGAAAACAGGGCACCTCTGTTTCATAAACACTCAGACTTTGTCTTGGTGTCTGGAAAACATCTACTTCAAATTTAGTGTGTTCAAACTTCATAACATGCTAGCATCCTGTTTGCACAACAAATAAGTTGGTACTTATCTTCACAAGTCCCGATAGCGTCTTTTTAAGCCTGCCAGAAGAGGAAGTACTTACATTCTTACAATAAATATTCTTTCCTTTCTCAGAACATATCAAAAGCATTGGTCTTTCAGTAGCCCAGTAAGTGTAATGTCCCTGTTTATTCAAACAAGCAAAATGTATTCTTCTGTATTTTTAACATACAAGCCTACTCTTATTTTTCCCTATTTGCAGCAAACATGACAAGAAATGGTATGGTATCTACCAATATGTCAGAGTAATGACATTTGGACAGGTAGTCTTAGATGAGCAAGCAATACCAAAGATTAACCAAATGATTTTAGAAAACTGCCTGAGACTTACGAGCTGACCTTCATACACAGAAAAGAGTAAGTGTGTAGCAGTCTGAAGAACAACCCAAATATTAGGTTCCAAACATTCTCAAAACAAACATGCCAAGAATAATCTTGCCTGTATTACAAAATAACTTCTATTAAAAGCGCAAGAGCTCTTGATTCCCATGAGTAAGGAAACAGGCGAGGAAGGTAGGAGACCAGTATGGCTGAGTAAGGACCTCCTGGTCAAACTAAAGTGTAAGAAGGAAATGCACAGGCAGTGGAACCAGGGATGCGTATCTCAAGAAGAATATAGGGACACTGCATGGGTGTGTAGGGCTGGAATCAGGAAAGCTAAGGCACAGTTGGTGCTGAGTGTGGCAAGGAATGTGAAAAATAATAAGAAGGGCTTCTACAGGCACATGGGTCACGAAAGGAAGATTAAAGAAAAGGTACTCACCCAATAAATAAAATGGGAGAAAAAGTGACAACTGACATGGAGACGGCTGAGGTACTCAACAATTTTTTTCTTCATTTTTCACTGGCAATCACTCTTCCCACATTTCTCAAGTCCCTGAACCTCAAGGTGGGACTCGGGGAACAAAGTCTCTCCCACCATAAAAGAAGATCAAGTCTGAGACCATCTGAGTAACTTTTACATACACAACTCCATGGGACCTGACGACGCGTGTCTCAGAATCCTGAGGCAACTGGCAAACATCTTTGCTAAGCCACTCTCCATTGTATTCGAAAAGTCATGGCAGTCAGGCAAAGACCCCAGTGACTGGAGAAATGGGAATATCACACCCCACCCATTTTTTAAAAGGGCAGTAAGAAAGGGAATATCACACCCATTTTTTAAAAGGATAGTAAGGAGGACCCAGGGAACTACTGACCAGTCAGCCTCACCTCAGTGCCCAGTAGGAGCATATAACAGATCCTCATGGAAGTTATTTCGAAGCATATGGAATACAGGGAGGTGATTAGAGAAAGGCAACATGGCTTCAACAAGGGCAAATCATGCTGGACTAGTCTAGTGGCTTTTTATGATGGAGCAACTGCCCAAATGTACAAGGGAAAAGCTACCTGGACTTTTGTAAGACCTTTAATATGGTCCACTCCAACATTCTTGCCTCTAAATTGGAGAGGTGTGGGTTTGATGAATGGACTGTTGGATGGATAAGGAGTCGGCTGGATGGTCATGTCCAAAGAGAAACAGTTGATGGCTCAATGTTCAAGTGGAAACCAGTAACAAGTGGTGTTCCTCAAGGATCTGTACTGGCACCAATATTATTAAATATCTTCATCAATTACTTAGACAGTGGGATTGAGTGCACCCTCAGCAAGTTTGCAGCTGACACTAAGATGAGTGGTGTGGTTGACACAACCCAGGGACTGGATGCCATCCAGAGGGCCATTGAGGAGAAGGCCCCTGTGAACCTCATGAAGTTCAAAAACTCCAAGTGCAAGGTCCTGCACGGGGCTTGGGGCAATCCCCAGTATCAATATAGACTGGAGGATGAACTGATTGAAAGAAGCCACATGGAGAAGAACTTGGGGATGCTGCTTTATGTAAAATTGGACATGAGCCGGCAATCTGTGCTCGCAGCCAGAAAGTCAACTGCATCCTGATCTGACTCAAAAGAAGTGTGCCTAGCAGGTTGAGGGAGGGGATTTTCCCCCTCTACTCCGCTCTCATGAGACCCCACCTGGAGTACTGAGTCCACCTCTGGGGTCCCCAGCACAAGAACAGCATGGAGCTGTTTGGATGGGTACAGAGGAAGGCCATTAAAATGATCAGAGGGCTGGAACACCTCTGCTATGAAAAACGGCTGAGACAGTTGGGGTTGTTCAGCCTGCAGGAGAGAAGGCTCTGGGGAGATCTTATTGCAGCCTTTCAGTATATAAATGGGGCTTGTAAGAAAGATGGAGAGAGTCTTTTTACCAAGGTCTGTAGTGACAAGACAAGGGAGAATGGTTTTAAACTAAAAGAGGGTCAATTTAGATTGGATATAAAGAAGAAATTTTTTTATGATGAGGGTGGTGAGGAACAGGTCACCCAGAGAAATTGCACATGTCCCATCCTTGGCAGTGTTCAAAGTCAGTTCGGATGGGTCTTTGAGCAACCTGATTTGGTGAAATATATTCCTGCCCATCGCTGGGAGGTTGGACTAGATGATCTTTAAAGGTTCCTTCCAACCCAAACCATTCCATGATTCTATGTTTCTATGAAAAACACCTGTTTTTATGAAATTTTAAGAAAGGGAATTGGTAGATAGCAACATTGGAGGTCTTTAGGTTACCAGGGCTTTTAAACTTATAGAACCAAATGAAAGAAGTTTTCACTTGAACTTGCGTGGTAGTCTGTGAATTGAGCTGATAATGTCACTTTCACTTTTAATGGAGAAGTGTCCACTTCACAAGCATGATATAGAAGACATCTTTTGTAACTGTCAACCTCATCAAAAATATCAAAGATTAAGTGGGCTTGAAAGTGATCCAAAAGTTAGTTCCTCCAAGTCTTGATTTATACTTGTTGCTACGTTCCAAGTCCTTCTCTGTTTCACTGACAAATCAATATCCTCATTCTCTTATTCTATGTACCCAGAAACTTTCATAATAATTTTATTTTCATCTTTTGGAAAAACTAAACAATTTTGTCCTGCACCAAGATTTACATTTTCATGCAATTAGGCACATGCAAGGGGCAATAGCTGTATCATGTGAAAAAACCCCAAGCATACAAAATTAGTCCACTATCCACTCACAAAGTTGCATGCAAGCTGTCCTAAGCATACTTTTCAAACAGTTTTATCTGCAGTTATCTATTTGATTGTCTGTTTTCTATGTCCATCTAGTCCACATTTAAAATAAATATTCCTGTACCTAAAACAGTCCTATCCAGCTTTGCAAAGTTAATAGTCCTCCTTCTATATTTTTAGATTGGAGTAGGAAGTGATTTTGTTTTCTCCCTGTTTCATATGAGTTTTGAAGAGTGAGTGAATACCATGCCTATCAAACCCTGACCTCACCTCACATGACCACAACTCTACTGTTTTACAATAGGTACACATCTGAACTTCTATGACTTTTCCCATGCCCATGTAGTTGCTGTCTGGTACTTCGTCTCCAAATGGCTGCTGCAGCTCCCTCCCTCCGCTGTGTCATCAGCAAGTAGCCCTGCTGTTGTTTTAAAGCAGAAAAGTGTAAGACAATTAGTGTGGTATACAGTACTCCTCAAGTCCTGAGAGGTGTCCAAACTATAGAGATATGCAGTCATGGAAGAAATTTTAAAGGCAGAAAAAAGTCAATTTCTGTCTGTAGGCATAAAATGCAGTATCCTAACTCAAAATCAAATGTCATTATATTCATTACTTCATTCAGTGGCACAATATTCAGGAAACCAAATCTTATCAGACTTGGCAGAGTTGAGAACTAGGCAGATACAATTCTTGTTCTGTTTCTCCACCCTTTTCCCCCTGTTAATCTCTTTTCCAAATCAGATTCCAATCCTGAGAAGAAAGCAGAAGCACAACATACTTGCCAGTTACAAAACCATGAACGTCATCAGGAACCCTGGTTTTGTTATTTCATCCTTTCATGATATGCAGCATGGTTGAATGTATGCTGAGAGACATTGCCTAATAGAAAGAAGTATTTTTTCCCCACAAAGTAAAATTAGGGGAATAAAAATAATTATGTCTCCCAAGCAAGATGATTCTCTGGCTTGTTTTTGATTAAAAGTGCTGAGATCTTCACTGTAAATCTACTATACCAACGATAAAGTACTACAAAATGATGCTGTTTGCATGTTGTGGCTTTGTATAGCACTCAACATCTGAATGTAATGACTTTGCTCTACAAGACAAAACTATGTATTCTAACAGACAACCTTAAAGAGTCTGAAGGCTGGAAGAGAAAACAGTGGGCAAAACCAGGCTGAGAATGCAAGCAGGGAAGAGACACAGTGGTGTTATTTTCAGGAAGCTAAAAGATTAAAGAAAACCAACACTGCTAACAGATTTAAATCAAACATGAGTTGCAGTTTACATCTGAGATTGTAGTCTTAATGCTTTTTGAAATGTCTTAATCTAATCTCCAATTTTGCCAAGATATTGAAGTGAATGTATCTGTCACTTGATGGTGTCATTTAAAAGCTGTGAATAATCCTTAAGATTATTTCCTGCTTCTGTATCAAAGAAAGAGAATGATCAAATTTCCAGGCTTTGCCAGAACTGTACTCTCCAATATAATTAACACCAGTATTCTGAGAAGAAAATAGAAAATTTTAACAGGTGTAAAATAATGAAGAATGAAGAATCCAGACCTTTAAACCCTGAGAAAACTTGAGGTCACAGCAGAGATTAGTAGGGAAGAATAGTGATTGCATATAATGTAAGTGAAGCAAACAAACAAGAAACAGATTTTTGCTTTCATTTTAGTACGGAAATACAACACTTCATTTTCCATCTAACTTTCTGTACATTTATTTAATAAATAGTGTCTTTCACAGAGAAGTAATAAAATGCTCCATAGATATATTAGTATGCAGACCATAATCAAATCATATAAATCCAGGTCTGTAGGCTATATATCAGCATGCCGTCATCAATAAATGTGGTAGAGTATATATAGAAAGGGGAAGAGAGGGCAAATTCTTTGGAGATTTATTGAGCAGGCAAGCCTCGGAGCTTTGAGGAATAGACTATGAAAAGCAAATCTAAGGAGGATAGAGTTTTGCAAATATATGTATGCAGACAAACTCTACTGCAAATTGTCTGTCTGGCTTTACATCATGAACCACTGAGTCGTTTTAGACAGGGGAGGATAACAAATGTAAATATATTGTAGGAATGCTGCTTGAAAGCTGACTACCTGCTTGCATTGTTTGGTGTTTTAATTGATCTGAAAAGCTTGATTATAGCCTAAAGTACTGAAAAAAATTATGATGCAGAGCTATTCTTATTTTATAAAACTCATATTTGTAGTAAGATCATTTTAAGCTTTCAGGTGTCTGTACTGCATGTTTAAGGTGATAATACTAACATATTAACTTAATATGTTAAGTGACCGTATGTTCTGATTTGAGGGCAAAAGTACAAAATCAAGATTCAAGAAATTCTCTGAAAATGTGTCATATTTCAACTTAAGCAATTTGGAAGAAATGTTACCTGAAATGACTGATTTGTGCCTTGATCCCAAAACATTCTCTCCCTGTTGCGGATTTAACACTGAGTAACTATTGCCTGACTTTAAAATATAAACTGCAAAGCAATTTTTTAAAGGACAGAATGACAAATGTAAACACATTGCCAAAATACTACTGAATGCTGACTCCCTGCTTGGGTTGTTCAACATTTTAATTGATCTGAAAATATTGATTATACCCTCAAGTCCTGAACAAATGGCAGAAAAGGCTACTGATATTTTCTTAAATTCAACCGTTGACAGTAGAATTACCAAAAGATCACTTTTTGCTAGCGAGAGCCCGCAGCCTGTTGCTCTGAAAGGTGCTGGCTACACCGCAGCACACTTGAAGCCTTACAGAGATGAGGCAGAGGCTCCTGAGGTATTAGGAGCCAAAGGGATACATCAGTGAAATACCCAAAAGGAATTAAGGGGTGTTCCTCTAAGAAGGCAACATGGCCGACAGCCCAGTTGAAGTGCCACTACAGCAAGGCATGCAGCATGGGCAACAAACAAGAGAAGCTGGAAGCCGCCATGCTGCTAGAAAGCTATGACCTAATTGCCATTACTGAAAATTGGTGGGACAAATCCCATGACTGGAGTGCGGCTATCAATGGCTACAGGCTGTTCAGAAGGGACAGGCAAGGAATAAGAGGTGGAGGCATTGCCCTCTACGTCAAGAAATGGATACAGAGGGAAGGGCTGTCTCTGAAGAAGAGCCATGAGCAGGTTGAAAGTTTATGGGTAAGAAAAAGAGACTGAGACAACAAAGGGGACCTTGTGGCTGATGTCTAGTACAGGCTGCCTGATCAAGGGGAGCCTATTGATGAAGCCTTCTTACTCCAGCTACTGGAGGCATCGCAGTCACAGGCTCTCATTCTGTTAGGGGAATTCAACCACCCAGGCATCTGCTGGAAAAGTAACATGGCGAGCTGTAGGCAATCCAGGAGATTACTGGAATGCATTGAAGATAACTTCTTAAGACAGGTAATAGACGGCCCTACCAGAGAGGGTGTGATACTGGATCTATTGGTGACCAACGCAAGTGAGCTAGTTTGTGACATCGAGATTGGAGGCAGCCTGGGCTGCAGTGATAGCACATGGGTGGAGTTCACAGTCCTGAGGGATATGCATCAGCCGAGGAGTAAAGTCAGGACCCTGAATTTTAGGAAAGCAAAATTCCAGCCCTTCAAGGAGTTAGTAAATAGGACCCCCAGGAAACAGGTGTCTGGGACAAGGGAGCAGAACAGAGATGGCAGATCTGTTGGCAGAAAGGATGCTTTCATTAGAGCACAAGAGCTTTCAATCCCGAGGTCTAAGAAATCTGGAAAGGAAGGCAAAAGACCAGTATGGCTGAGTCGAGACTGGCTGTTCAAACTAAAGAGGAAGAAAGAGATGCAAAGGCAGTGGAAGCTGAGACAGAGATCCTGGAAAGAGTATAGGGACGCTGCCCGGTTGTGTAGGGATTGGGTCAGGAAGGCCGAGGCACAGCTGGAGCTGAATTTGGCAAGGAATACAAAGAATAATAAGGCCTTCTACAGGTATGTCAGACAGAAAAGAAAGGTCAAAGAAAGTGTACCCCCCTGATGAGAAGATTGGCAAACTGGTAACAATAGACAAGGAGAAAGCTGAGGTACTCAACAAATTTTGCATCAGTCTTCACTGGCAACCTCTCTCCCGACACTCCTCAAGTGGATGGACTGCAAGGCAGGGACTGGGGGAGCAAAGTCCCTCCAACTGTAAGAGAAGATCAGTTTCGTTACCACCTGAGGAACCTGAACATACATAAGCCTATGGGACCTCAAAAGTTGCATCCCAGAGTCCTGAGGGAATTGGCTGATGTAGTTGTCAAGCCACTCTCCATGATATTTGAAAAGTCATGACAGTCAGGTGAAGTCCCCGGTCACTAGACAAAGGGAAACATTGCACCCATTTTTAAAAAGGGTAGACAGGAAGACCCTGGGAACTGCCAACCTGTCAGCCTCACCTCTGTGTCTGGGAAGATCATGGAACTGATTGTCCTAGAAGCTATGCTAAGGCACATGGAGGACAGGAAGGTGATTCAAGACAGCAACATGGCTTCATCAAGGGTCAGTCTTGCCTGAACAACCCCGAGGCCTTCTCTGATTGAGTAACTAAATCAGTGGACAAGGGAAGAGCTACTCATGTCGTCCATCTGGACCTCTGTAAGGCCTTTGACACAGTCCTGCATAACATCCTTTTCTCTAAATTGGAGAGACATGGATTTCATGGGTGGACTGTTTGGTGGGTGAGGAACTGGCTGGATGGTCACATCCAGAGAGTAGTGGTCAACAGCTCAATGTCTAGATGGAGATCAGTGGCAAGTCATGTCCCTGAGGGGCCCGTATTGGGACCAGTACTGTTTAGTAACTTCATAAAAGACAGTGGGATCAAGGCACCTTCAGCAAGTTTGCAGATGACACCAAGCTGAGTGGTGTGGTTGACAAGCCTGAGGAACAGGATGCCATCCAGAGGGACCTGAACAGGCTTGAGAGGTGGGCTCATGCAAACCTCATGCGGGTCAAAAAGGTCAAGTGCAAGGTCCTGCACATGGGTCAGGCAAGTCACAAACACAAATACAGTCTGGGCAGGGAATAGCTTGAAAGCAGCCCTGAGGAGAAGGACTTCAGAGTGTCAGTGAATGAGAAGGTCAACACATCTCAACACAACCCAGCAATGTGCACTCACAGCCGAGAAGGCTAACTGCATCCTGGGCTTCGCCAAAGGAAGCATGACCAGCAAGTTGTGGGAGGTGATTCTGCCCATCTACTCTGCTCTCATAAGACCCCAGCTGGTGTACTAGGTCCAGCTCTGGAGCCCTCAGTACAGGAAAGACATGGACCTGTTGGAGCAAGTCCAGAATAGGGCCACTAAGACGATCAGAGGGCTGGAACACCTCTTCTATCAGGACAGACTGAGAGACTTGGGGTTGTTCAGCCTGGAAAAGAGAAGGCTACAGGGAGACCTTATTGCGGCTTTTCAGTACTTAAAGGGGGTCTGTCCATGTCACTGACAGAGATGTTAAACACCACTGGTCCCAGTACCAACCTATGAGGAATGCCACTCATCACAGGTCACCACTTGTACATTGAGCCGTTGACCACAACTCTTTGAGTGCAACTCCAGCCAATTCCTTATCCACTGAGTGGTCCATTGGGCAAATCCATGTCTCTCCAATTTAGAGACAATGAAGTCATCGGAAAAGTGTCAAATGCCTTACACAAGTCCAGGTAGATGATGCTAGTTACTCTTCCCTTATCCACCAATGCTGTAACGTCATCGTAGCAGGCCACCAAATTTGTCAGGCACAATTTGCCCCTAGTGAAGCCATGTTGGCTGTCAACAATCACCTCCTTTTATTCCATATGCCTTAGCAGAGTTTCCAGGAGGATCTGCTCCATGATCTTGCCAGACACAGAGGTGAGACTGCCTGGCTTGTAGTTCCCCAGATATTTCTTCTTTCCCTTTTTAAAATTGGGGGTTATTTTCCCCTTTTGCAGTTAGCAGGAACTTCACAGGACTGCCATGATTTCTCAAATATGGATAGTGGCATGGCAATGTCATCTGCCAGTTCCCTCAGGACCTGCAGATGAGTCTTATCAAGTCCCATGACTTGTGCACCTTCAAGTTCCTTAGATGGTCTCAAACCTGTTCCTCTCCTACAGTGGGCGGTTCCTCATTCTCCTGGTCCCCGCCTTTGCCTTCTGCAACTCAGGTAGTGTGGCTAGACCCCTTCCCAGTGAAGACCAAGGCAAAAAAGTCATTGAGTACCTCAGCCTTGTCCATGTGCCAGGTGACCAGAGTTCCCGTTTCCTTCTG
The DNA here is from genome assembly GCA_008711295.1 of Anarhynchus alexandrinus. Taxonomy (NCBI): domain Eukaryota; kingdom Metazoa; phylum Chordata; class Aves; order Charadriiformes; family Charadriidae; genus Anarhynchus; species Anarhynchus alexandrinus. The sequence goes on from VUYV01000103.1 coordinate 2,593,438, forward strand.
GAGAGGGCCCACATTTTCCCTAGTCTTCCTTTTGTCATCGACATACTTATAGAAGCTTTTCTTGTTGTCCCTAGCTAGATTTAATTCTCTCAGGGCTTTAGCTTTCCTAACTTGATCCCTGGCTACTCGGACAATTTCTCTGTATTCTTCCCAGGCTACCTGTCCTTGCTTCCACCCTCTGCAGGCTTCCTTTTTCTCTTTGTGTTTGTCCAAGACATCCTTGTTCCTCCATGCAGGCTTGTTTTTTGCCCAACTTCCTCTTTGTTGGGATGCATCACTCCTGAGCTTGGAGGAGGTGATCCTTGAATATTAACCAGCTTTCTTGTCCCCCTTTTCCCCCTAGGCCCTTATGTCATGGTACTGTGCCAAGCAGATCCCTTAAAAGGCCAGATAAAATGAAGAAAGGGAAAAGAATTTGCAGTCATTCTGCACTATAAAAACAAAGTTAACGGACTCAGAAAAAAAAAAAAGGACTGCCTACTGCATCTGAAACCTTAAAGGGAGGCAAGAGCTCCAGAATCCAGTTTCTGCTCTAAGGATATTTAAGTTTTATGGGTTTGTTGCTGAAGTTTTATTTTTTTTTAATACTCGTTATGACAAACTGGAACAAAACAAAATAGGGGAAAAAATCAACAACAAAATAAAACCAACAACAACATCAAATAAAACCCCACAGCCAAAATCAAGGAGCAAAGGTAATCGGAAGAACTTAACAAAAACTGTACTCCTACATAGTTGGTAATGCCTGAGATCACTGGTGAAAGGGTGAAAGAGATAGAAGAATGTTGGCAGGGACTGACCAAGAAAAGGAGAGTTGTAAGCACATTAACACCATCAAAACTTTTTAATCCACACTAACACAGCAACAGTTTCAGATGACAAAAGAGTAAGACCATGGAAACAAACCAAGGAACAAAAGTAACTTTCCTAAAAACACAGACTGCAGAAGAAGCAAGATGGAAAATGTAAAACATATTTCAAAAAGGAGACTAAGAAAATAAGCCTTAGTACCCTAACTCAATTGTATACGTCTTAAACATATATACGATTACTTTATTATAATATAGAAAAATATTGATACAGGGCTAAAAGTACTGTGGGAACATAAGAGATATGTAGGGCACTTTTCTATTCTGGGGGAGAGAAGAAGGAAATATTTTCATAATATTTGCTTCAATTTTCCTAAGTCTTCCCCAGACTTCCTTTCATACTTGTGATATGATATGAGATACTAACAGACAGCATAAATATTTGTTTCAAACACAGGGAGAGAAGGAGAAGATGGATGAGGATATAGGAAGTATTAATAGAATCTGGTTTTATAACCTAAAAATGTGGTCAAGTGACTTTAAGTTCATCTGCTAATATATAATTCATAGTTCCTTTTTTGCTATTTAGAATTATGACACCAACATCTCCACAATTTCTGAGAAGCAGTTTATGCATTTACACTCTAATGTTTATGGGTCAATAAAAATGAAAGGGATTTTCATCAATATTACTTTCACTTTATTTGATTGAATTACTTCAGCAGCACCTTACAATTTTACAACTTAACAGGCCAAGCAATAAAATATGATACAGCAAGTGACACCATGGCTTAGTTTCATTTGCAGTTGCAGGTCTGAAAGAGCTCCTTCTGCATGCGTTTTCAGTTTTTCCTGTCAATAAAACAGAAAATGTAAAATGAATGACTAATCAAGTATATTTATAATATTTGAAACATCATTTTAGGATTTTTTTTAATTATATTAGAAAATTATTTACAATGAATAACTTATACAAAGAAATCTGGACAACACTAGCTTGCTTTAAGGTGCTGTGGGTTGCAGCACTGTTTTATTATTCTTGACTCTATTCATTTGTACATGTGAGGTTGTTTACTTTGTTCGTTCTGCAACTTTGAGAACAGCAAATAATTCCCATAAGTCCAAGAGTCAAGCCATGAAATGCATGCTGGCCAACTGGATGATAATGATTTAAATTTGTACAGTTCCTAATGTAGTATAAATTTGTATAGTTCCTAACATCCCTAACATAGTTAGCACACAATTTTGTCATTTACATGTCATATTCCTGTAGGCTTCAAAGAAGTTAAAAACAAGTGTCACCCTGTAAAAATTTCCACATATTTGTGGTTGAACAAGGCCTTCCCACTCATTCCTGTTCTCTCTAGTTCATCCCTTATCATCAGCAAAATATTTGTTAGGTTCCATTCCAGATTCTGTATTTTGCAAATGCTGNAAAGATTGGAGGGGAGTGGGCTGGTTACTACTGAGCCACTTAATTTCATGTTTAGTATAAACGGACAGTCTTCATGTAGAGCAATGAGCTATAAAATTACCAAAGCTATGCCACAATTAGCTTTTCCTACTGCTGGTCTGCTTGATATTTAAGAAAGTGTATTTCCTTTTTCCAGTTTTATTCAAACCCACAGATTCATACAACACAAAAATTTATCACACCATCTAGTCCTTCACTCTTCCAAGGTGAAATTGTTTCCTACTGTATATTTACCAATGAACCGTCCCAATAGACATATAGTTTAGTCTCATTTTAAATATCCTGAGGGAAGTTATTCCATGGCCTAATAGATCTCACTGTCAAGAAGCTTTTACGTGAAAATCAGCTTGAGTTTTGCCTTTCTTAATCTCATCCCATTACTCAAGAGTGATGCACCCTAAACTAATGTAAATATTTCTTCTCTTACCCAGCAGTTAAACCCCTCCAGGAGTTGCGGGCTGTCATCATGTTTCTTTATTAGTTATTACTCACACACACTATAGAGGTAGCCTCAAAGTCTGACATTTTATCATAGGAGAAGATATTAAAAGTACTAGCCAAGGTTCCATTCCAACTGCAGAGAGTAACTGCTGTTATTCATACTGGTAATAAGTGCTCCTAGTGTATATATCCAGTTTTCATCTCTTACTGAAGTTACAATCCTGCAGAATACATTCTTTCAACTTTCCTTTCATATTTTATTATTGTTACTTTTTTCATTCTTTTTTTTTTTTACATTATGCACAGTGAAACACAAGCTAAAAAGCCAAATGGCACAGTTATTGCTTCAAAGATATAAAATAAAAAGATAAGTGACATATGAAAGAAGTTACAGACTGAAAGATTGTTTACTGTACAATTTATGTGCTAAAGTCGCATAATATAAACCAACAAATAACTCCCAGCTTCAGCTCTTAACACATTAACTCCTTCTCAGTTTCATAAGTGCAGTGGAAATTAGACAGTTGGGCGAGAAGAGCCGTATGGAAGGTCAGAAAAGAATTGCCTTGTGGTTAGGAATGACTCTAGAATGGGTGACCATGGCCAGTAATATTGATCTTGGCTTTTGTAGTGTGGACCAGGTGTTAAGACACCTAAGGCAGAGTTAGGACCGGCTTTGGAAGCAAGGGGGACATTACTGACTTTAAGGTGATAAAAATGCAGAAGAGACTGAAAAGGATGACAGGCTCAGGAAATGGAGTCTCATTTTTCTTACACATTGAAGGAAAGTTTACACTTAGGAGTATCAAAGAAGGGGTATTCACACTAATCAGATAAGTGTTGATTAGGTCTGATGTAAAGGTTTTTGGCTGAAATAAAAATTTGTGCAGGACAAACTCCAGTTCAGAAAAAGAACCACCCCACTGAGGATGACAAAGCAATCTTTGAGAAAGTGAACCAGGGTCCATGAAGGCAAACTTCCTTAAATATTTGTTGACAATACACATGGCAAATTGACAAAATTTTTCTCTCTTCTACTAAACAAAGTGATGACCTGGTTTTGCTTAAGTGGCCCAAATCTTCAATTACCTTTCTCTCTGCGATAAGACTTTACAGACTCATATCTGGTTCCAGTGCATACCTGTTTTCCAATATTTCCAATATTACTGTTATATGCCTTCAAAACAACCGCTTCCCTTCCTATGTGTACTTTCAGATTAATTTCCCCAGGATCCTTAAAAAACTTCTGTTTTCTGAGCTAAATCTCTTTCACTGCACGTTTCTAATCATTCTGTGGCATTAACTTTCCAATGGATACTGGTAAATTGCTCTAATCTAACATAATTTGTGATTGTCATTAAGATGCTGTTTACTCTCTCATTGAGATCATAAATCAAAATGTTTGAGATGACTTAATGTTACATCATTCCAGTAGGCTCCTCTTAACTTGTGGCTATTTATTAAAGTTGGGTTTTTTTGTTTGTTTGTTTACAGCTTTTTAGTATGCCTGTAGTCTACACCAGCTTCAATTTGATTCACCATAGATGTATGTAAACATATATTATGGGTATGCATGGGTGTGCACTGTTGGGTTTATTTTTGGGTTTTATGTTTTCCTCCTCTGTTCTTGTGGGGGTTTTTGTTTGGGGTTTTTTGTCTGCTTGTTTGTTTGGTTTGTTTTTAAAAAACAAAACAAAACTGATGACTGTTTTGTGCACAAGGGCCTTCAGTTCCCTTTGTTCATTGTAAATTGTTACAAGAGTGTAAAGTGGCGTCTCAGATTAAAAGAAATATTTCATTTACTCAATATGGAGCAGATTGTGACTAATATACTTGTAGCTTCTGCTGTAGGAAGAAAACGTGCATTAGAGCAAAAGATGTAGATGGGCTTTTAGACCATATGGTGTTGCTGTGCTCATTCCTTTTCTCATTGACTTCCTGCATGCTTCAATCCTCTTTTAATTTATCAGAAAGCAGCACTGATATCTTTAGCTTAGAACTGAAGGAATAGACTTTATGTGAACTCTTTGGCCTAAATCTTAGGAGAAATTGGCTTCTCTCCTCTGTCTATCGCTGAGCTTGACTGGTATACACCTCCTACCCAGAATGCTAGTGACACTGCAAATCATCATTATCTGTATCCAAACTCAGCACTACTTACCCGATAGAAATGAACTAAAAAGAGACAGAGAGGTCTTCAGTTCCTTTTCTCTGGAAAATGATGCAAAGTCCAAGAGTAAAGCTGGGTGAATTCTCCTAAAACCATTCCTTCTTTACTGCAGTAGAAATCTCTACTCCCCACAGATGGGTTAGGTACTGGACCTTACAGGCAGCTCCTTGGTAAGATTTATTCATTCACAGTTATCCTTTTGCAGCTATACTTAAAACCACCAGTTCTGATGGGTGAAAGGAAATGAAGGAAAAGGAAAATACTTCTGACAGGTCCAAATTCTTGTTTGTGACTTAAGCAGAGGTGCAAAAATTGAACGTACTCTGATCTCAAAAGGGTATGAAACCTGCACAGAGACACAATGCATCTAGTATTTCTGTGTACCAACTCCTTTCCAAATGTGGAGCTTTTTTTGACACCTCCCTCATCTCCCTTTTATTTTCTAATTAAAAAATAATTCAAGGGGAGAAGCATAAAAATTAATATTAACCTGAGTCATACTGTCCCTATAGTCTATAGGTGTTCAAATACACGTCCTTTTAATGGATTGCTATTCAGAACACACAGTCTTTCACTGCAAAGAGAAAGCAACTTCTTCAGTGAGACAATATAATATTTCTGTTCTGTCCTTAGTACATAATGTGTTGTGGTCTCTCTCTGTGACTGACCTCCAGTTATAGCTTACCCATCAATGAAAAAAAGCACTTCTGAAATGAAAGGAAACATCCTTTGTGCTCAAAGCAGAGTGCACTGTAGGACTGTCTAAAGCCTTCCCTGGTCCTAGCACCTACACAGGCTGCTTCACTGTTAAAGCAATCTACTCTCAGTCTAAACTACAAAACCTAGTAATGCATTTTTGCAAATATTTTGATGATTCTTTTAGTCTAAGAAATACAAAGAACAATTTAAAGCACCTATACATGAGATCCAAAGTAAATTGTTATTTATTGTGTACTAACTGGATTTTCAAGAGTCAGTGAGATTGTTGTGAACGACAGTGACCTCTGAAAAAAACATGAAAAGTGACCCAACTACATTGACGTGATGTATATAGCACAGGTGAAGTATGATTATTCATATAGATTTTGCCTTTTATGCACCTGAAAAACGCTGAAAATAAGGCATTTTTACCACGAACTGTAATTTAAACAGGGAAATTCCACTCCTTCAGTGGGATAACCAGAATTACACAGTTAAAGCATACGACCCCTTGTAATCATCTATAATGTCACTCAATAATAGGTCACTTCAGAACGTAGTATATTAACTGATAGACTGTAGCAGTCTTAAAGGAGTCCTTATCAACTGTACTTTAAATCTTCCTTAGTTCAGAGCTTATGGGCTTGGCAGATCACCATTACTATTTCTTTTTTCTAACCTTCAATATCAGAGTTTAGACGTTATTGCCTTAAGAAATGATCATAACTTTTTCATTCTAACCTAGGAGTCTATCTGCCACCTAATAAGCAGCCAATCAATCTACACAAAATCAGAAGCTAAAGAAAATGTCTGTGTATTTGTAATAATGGCATAGTAACAGTAATAACAGGATATAAAAATGCTTTTACTAAGACAGCTATAACGATCTCTTAGAGTAAGTGCCCACAAAGAGTTCAGCGGGGCATTACAATAAATAATGTTTGGAAAACAATCATTAATAACAAGTGAATACTACATAAAATATAGAATTAATTTCCTACCAAATGTTATTATTGACTGAGAACACTAGATAAAACCAAAATGTTTGCTCCACAATTCAGATTAATAGTCAAGTAAAAACCCTTCATCCCACGGGGGAAATTCTGCAGTATAATTTAGGCAATATAACATTAATTTTGTACGTAGGTATACTTCTCTTTTCTGACTACAAGTACATGTGTAGTTGTATGTATGTTTCTATACACTTAATGTAAACGTTGTATCTGTTTCTTAATCGTGTTGACACTTTTCCAGTTGATATCAAGCCAAATTCTTTTGATCCTTACTCTTTCTGGCTCTCTAGCTGTTAATCACATTTCCATTTATCCATTATTTCACTAAACACTAAGCCTTTTTTCAAATCACCGTCCAGTTTTCCCATAGCTGTACCTTTTATGTTCTCCACTTGCACCTTTTACATTCTGAAGTCTAGCTTTTGCTCCTTACTTTTTACATGAGATAAACCCACTGACCCTTCAACCCCAAAACAGCCACCCTCTCTCCTGTTTTCCTCTATTGGGCCTTTCATGAAAGATCTCTGTCAGTTCCATCTTCTTTCTATCATAAACAGAGATATTCTCCTGCAGCTATGTCCCATATGCTGGCCCTAATTACAGACTCCCTGACTACTGGCATAGTTATGCTTTCCTTTGTCCTTTTTCTCCTGTTGCCATTTATGCACGAACAGAGATAGTCATATTTACACTTTTGGTTTGCTGTCACAATACTTAGAACAATAGACAAAGCAACCACTGTAATGCGACCACTCCTTCTTCTTAATAGTCGATGAGCAATAAGGTTTTTCCAATTCACTTTGTCACAAAATAGGCAACTTCGGGCAGGTGAGATGCGTTTTAGAATGATCTCATTCCCCTTGCTATAAATAAGCTTGGCCAAACATCTATAACATGTAGACAGATAAATTACGTGCAGTGAATTCCCTCTTAATAAATACAGTGATGCATCTTTAAAAAAAAAAGCTCTCAAATCCTTGTAGAATCATAGAATGGTTTGGTTTGGAAAGGATCATCTAGTCCAAATCTCCTGTTATGGGCTGGGACATCTTTCACTAAATCAGGTTCCACTAGTAGAATTTCCCTTGTGAAAATTAAATATTCCCTGATAGTATACTGCATTTAATATTTTTATAGCCCAGCTTTTTTACTGAACACAGAAGATTTAACTTTGTTGTGTTTAACCTATTCTTGATGCTTAGAAGCTAGCAACAAAAACTGATTATTGCCCAAGAAATACTGAGTCACTCTGTTGTATAGTGTGTGTATGGAGTCTTCAGTAACAAGGCAGAAAGCAATCATTTCCATCATGCTGTTCCAGGATACATTCTTGCACTCTCCAAAAAGTTACTGAAACTGAAACTACTGTCATGCATAATGATTTCTGTATTGCAAAGTATCATGCTAATTAGCCCACATTATGATTACAGGCATACAGATTTAAACTACAATTATAAATTTAGAAATTGAGAAAGGACTTTTCTTTTAAAACCTTAATTTTTGTTTGATCAACTGTATTATGTCAATTTAGCCAAAAACATTTTGTACATAAGCACTAAAAGCTTCAAAAATACATATGCAGAACTTCAGTTGGAGTAATATGTACCCATAAGTTCACTTCAGAACATAACCTTTTATGTATTGAAGTGAAGATCAGTTTCGTATTAAGTTTTTCATTGGTGTATAAGGAAACTCATTGTATCCTGGAACACGGACTTAGATAGCCATGAAGTCACATTGCCAGGAACCACAATTAACTTCTCAGCACTCTCATCTGACTCTTACCACCCTATCAAGAGCACAAAAACAAGGGGATTTTGCTTCAGTCTGTGCCAGCTGCTGATGTCACGGAGACGTGTGAGATACTGTGCAATTTCTGTTCTCTCCAGCAGTGAGAGTATAAATATGACTGTAATTTGTCAGAGCAGCACAGGAGCCTGACTTTAGCATTCCTCTCAAGAGAATGCCTGAGGAAAGGTAAAAAACAGGACAAGCGTATGCATTACTTTCCCCTGGTACTCCTGAGCCAAATGTGACTTTTATCTATATGGCAACCCTGAGTGGATGTGTTTTCCATGCATCTCTCCAGTTTCCCCTAAATTCATTTCAACTCTTGGCATCCCCAATTTTCTTGGGCAGGGAGCTCCACAGTTGCAGCACCCACTGCACGAAACAGTACATTCTGGCATTTATGTGTGTTGTTTGATACCATTTACTTCTACTGCAAGGGATAGTAAGGGTCTCTTAATCTGAAGCCCATGCTGGTCTGTAACTGGAATATGGATTTGGATTATTATTAAGGGGATATGGTCATGTTTGAATTTAAAACACATTTTATGTTGTCAGTCATACCACAAAACTGGAAGAAAGATACATCTCTACAAAAGTGAAATATCTCACAAAAATGAAATGACCAGACCATATTGAAACACCATGTTTTCAGTGCTTCATTTTTGAAAACCATTTCCTTTTGCTTTGTTGCAGGGCAAAACAAAAGTGCAAAATTTGTATTCCCACGTGTCAGAAACTGTTCAACATACACGGCAGCTTAAGGGAAACTATCTCATGAGAGAGATATTGATTAAATGGAAGTACTGCTGCATTAAGACAGGATGCTATTCAAATCAAGGAAATAGGCAAGCAGGCAAGAAAAGAAATATTTTAGATTTTTCCCATTAATTTCAATGAGAACAAAAGAGAATACTAAAAATGCCCATCAGATATAACTATTGGTCTTGATCTCTAAAACTGCATTTAGGAAGTAGAGGCAGCTGACTGTTTGACTAAAAATGTCATTTTGGTGCATATTCCATGTTCTCTGGTGCTACCAGTGGCTAGAGGGCAGCACACAGAGTATTTTAATTCCAGACCATCTCTCCTGTGAATATAAACATGAAAATGAAATTCCACAGCTATATGAATCTTTGACATGTCTCAGTAAACTGCTCCAGCATAATTCACCTAGTCAGTAGACCGCAGTGCTTACTGTTTTCCTTCAAAGGCTTTACTGTTTACACCAGTTCTGTCCATTCCAAATAAGCAGTCAGTTTGGATCCAGTTTTTTTTTTACTGAAATAAATGAATCTGCTTCTGAAAATAACAGTACACAAATAAAATATGCCTGTTTATGAGGCCTACCTTGTTACTTTGATCTGGTTGTGCAGTCCAGGGTAGACTCTTCAGCACTTAAAAAAATAAACTGGAATAGCATTATGTAGAGAGATACACTTTGTATGTATAATAGCATTATATGCATATATATATATATTCTGCAAAGATAACCTTAATAGTATAAATATATAAATATGCATTCTTATAAAGAATAAATAATGTGTATATAAAGAACAAACCAATATATAATTTGGCAGCCTGTTTTGGATGGTAGACTGTCAAAATTGTACGCAATATATTGTCCTTGAACCAAATGTGATTAATAACATAAAAACAAAATAGATTTCATGAGTTTTCATGCTTGGAACAGATTTCTTTCTACTTTCATATGAAAAACCAAAACAATGAAATTTTACTCCTAGTCATGTATGTCTAGGCTATATACTGAATTGTACTGACTGAAAGTTCTTGTCCTTATCTTCTTCCATTAATTGCAGACATTCCCACTATTCACTCCTGAATTACAGTGATAATGGGGAATGAATAATTCTGTTGTTTCATGCTGAGTTAGTTGATTATTTTGATTACTACTTATGTGAAATGTGCATGTGTACACTAAACCGCTATGATGTACATCATATTAAGAATCTATAAATGTTTCCATTGTAAACATGTAAAAAATAATTGACATAAAAAAATAACGTTCTCTTATTTAAAACTACTTGAAGCATTTTAAGTCTTTGAGACTTGAGAGACAGGGAGAAAATTTTTTCCAAAATTAAGATGTGATTTTTCTCTTGCAAAACAATGAATCAAGAAAATCTCTGCTGATTGTGCCACCAAGGTTATAATCAGTGTGAAACGAGATCAACATTGCAGTCTAGCCAAATGAGGGCTTTGGCACACAGTCAGAGAACAGGTTGTGCAAAGCCAGGGGTGTCTTTTTTCCCCTATCATTAAGTAGGCCTTTAGCAAACAATACTGTCAGTCCTAAACTTTTCCCCTAACTAGTTCACTTAAAAATATTATGTTTATGGTTTAGAAATGTAGATGGAAAAGTGTGGAGCAGCTATTAAAAGCAGTTCTTAATTAGAAAATATTAGGGGATGCAATTTCAAAACAGCAGTTTTAAGCCCAGACATATGCTTCCACCACAGGAGCCATCCCAGTGTTTGTAACACATGAAGGAAATTCACTATTTAGCATCCTAAAGGTTTCATTTTTCATCTCCAATAAAAAGTACAACATAAGGCCCAAAACTTGTTCAGTGTTGCTCTTCTGTGCAATGCTAAGGGTGGGGGGTTTGCCTCTGTCTTTCTAAGATGTATACTTAACATACAAATGTATTTTGAATTAAATTATTTGCATGCTTCAGAGCAGCAGAAGTACCAGCCTTTTATATTTGGGATGTAGCCATTTGTGGTTCACCTTTGTCACTATATAATGACACTGATATGGTTGTTTTAATTAACCTGCTTGGATTTGTTTCCATTTGATTTGGTCATCTTTTTCCCACCCCTGTTTTTCCAATATTTTTCTTGGTCTTTCTTATTAGTTGATTTTTTGCCCCCCAAAGAACTTTATTTCCATTTTTTATAATTATTAGTTCTTCTTGCTCATAACTGTGTCATTTCTTATACTGTTCTTTTTTTTTTTTTTTTNTTTTTTTTTTTTTTTCCTGTGTAATAGACCCTGCTTTTCATCTTTTCTCCTTCATTTATGACATCTATTTGGTAAACTTCATCCCTTTCCGCTCCTTCTATTTACCTGCTAGTTCCTCCCACTGATACTTAATCTTTTGCTCACATTCCCACGCTTTCCACTTTCTTAGTTGACCTACATGGAGAATTTCAGCCAGAAAAAGAAGTCTTTTAGTATAGAGTCTGGCAGCAAAGAAATTTGGTTGAAGAACAATGTTATTTTCCCAGCTGTGCCCTCTCTTCTTTTTGTATCCCTGGGGAATCCAGGAGGGACAAGAAGGATGCCATGAAGTTGCTGTTCCTCATTTTCCCTGTAATTCTGGATTGATGTTAAAACTGTATTCTTTGTTGGAGTACAATTGGCTAAACTCTTCTCAAAAACTAGCCCATCTGTTTGGGAGAGGCTCTGCTCTCATTTCATCCTGTGCTTAATGCAGTTCTGACAGCCACGTTCTCTTCTTCATCCAAAGTTTTGCACAAGGAAAGACCAATGAAACTCTACAAGAAGGGAATAAGTAAGAGGACTCCTCAGGCCTGGTGTATGTGCTCTTTCTGAGATTCTTTTCTTCAGCCTCATGAATATTGATACTGTGTAATTATTCTTTCTGTTAAAGTGAAGCATAGCAATGCTGTGTTACATTTTCTTATTTGCATTAACACAGATTTCCTCAGAAGCTGTTTGTATTATAATTTGATACAAAGACATACAATTTACTATATCACTGGAGAAAAGAAAGAAATGTCTTGTTTTGGAAGTGTTTCTAAACAGAACAAAACACATACAAATCTTTTGATCCATGTGTTGACGTAAAGATGAAAATGCAGACTGTGAGAGAACCTGTAATTAGTGGAAATTATGAAGCTATAAAATAAAACAAACAAGTAAAAAAATGTGTTAAACCTAACAAACTCATGGATTGAAATACCTTCATTTCTGAAAGGCAATCTCTCATTCCTTCAATCTTCCATAACCCTGAATGAGTACAATTCATTTTTCCTGCAATCATCATATTAATTTCTCATCCTTAAAACCTGTAAGAATTTAAAAGTAATCCAAGACATAGTTCTAAAGTCAGTTAAAAAAATCCACAAACCTGGTGTGTTATGAGACATTTCAATTTCACTTACTGAACCTTGTTCAGTTCCCTTCTCTAGCACACCTTAAATCTGTCACCATTTGCTGCTATCACCACAATATATCCTGTGCCTTCCAAAACATTATCACCACCTGTCAACGCTGGCATGAAATAGCTTGCAAGGTTTTTATGTTGATTTTAAGGAATTAGAAACATTGGCCATGTTATTTATTCAGAGCCTATCTGCAGCAAAATATACATTTTCTAGCAGCTCCAGGATGCTTCCTGAGTAGTTTTGAGGATGGGCAGCTGGGATACTACAGTGTCATCAGGATTAAAGTTGTCTATACTATCCATCACAAAGAACCTTAGTTGACTAAGCCTACTATGGAGTAAGTTAAATTCAGTCAATTAAAACAGACTGAATCACTGGGATTATTGGTAATGGCAAGCCTAATTTAGTAAGACTATGTTTGCCAGCTTCTTATTTCTTTGAAACACAAAATTTGTGATTTACCTGGAATTTTGTTTTGCCAGTGACTAATCTGAATGTGTGTCTTCCCCGTCTTTGAATGTGGGGAGTAAAGATCAAAATTTTTCATTGCTTAAGGTGCCGGGAGTAAACTTCTTCAATGGGTACATTATTACAAAGTATTGCAATTTCATTGCAGTTACATTGCATTGCAGTTTCTCAGTATTTGACCACTGCAGAGCATAATAAGACAATAATTCACTATAGAGCCCGAGGAAGATATGACCACATTACAGAAGATTATCTTCATCACAGATGTACCACAGAGTTGTCACTTTGAGTAGGCCAGTAGAAAAGATGAGGCTTGGACAAATCCAGAACTGAGTGGTTTTCATCTGAAGTGGTTATTCCTCCATGTCAGGTTTACAGTTTTGTTTCTTCTTAAGTTACAACACATGCTAAATTTGCTAGTATCATTTTCAAAGCCAGAACCAAGGGAATATAATAAAGAAGAATAGCTACAGTCTATCTGTGCAAGGAATCTTACAATGCTACTGTCTGATACATAGTTAGCAGCCCAAAAGCCACATGAAGTCTCCAAAAAACACTCAAAAAATGTTCAAGATTATTAGCAATGTAAAGCAATTCACACCAAACATGGCTACCTGGTACTTTCTGTTGTTTCTGATTAAATTTCTTCTTTAGCCACAGTTTTCTTTTGTTGTCCCTGGCTTCCACAAATCAGACAAACCCACTTTCTTTTTATGGTGTCAATAGTTCCACTTGCCTTAGCAAACAGCTGCGGCATGGATGGTCGCCAGAAGTTGCTCCTGGTTCTATTCCACCGCAGTGCACCCATGTAATCAGGAACCATCAATTCTGTTGATTTTATTAGGTAATTTGTGGTGTTCTTGTAGGAAGACTTTATTTGTTTGCAACTAATTGAAGAAAGAGACGGCACCTCACAGCTGATTCTTACTGTGGTAGAGAGAAGTAACTTTATGTTCACAGGACAGGTAGGGGAATTACCTTCTGCCTCTGTTGACTCTCTTCAAACACAAGGGAAAGTGCAGTGCTAACAACAGCTGCCACTACTGCTGATGCATTTGCTGCCACAGTTGCTCTGACCCCTGCTACTCCTTCACCCACATGTATTGCCTGAACCGAAAACTTGTTAAAACCAGTGAAGACTTTGTACATCAGCTACCAAAGACTTTGAAGTATACGTTATTTCTGCAGTAACAGCAGCAACATATCTCTATTTTTCCCCTCTGGTTTACAGTACTTGACAGAATATTTTGAGTTATTTTCTTTCTTGCTTAATATACCATTTTTTTTGCCATCCTTATTTTTTTCCATTACAACTGTTTCTTTTCTGTCCCTGAATTTCTTGTTCCAGAGAAGCTAATGCCTTTCTTCATGCTTCCACTTCCAAACAAAATTATATAAGTGCTCATAAATAGCACTTATATTTTCCTCTAAAGGCCAAAAACAAGGAAGAAAATGAACAGTCTTGCCAATTAATAATGGTCTTCTGCAGTGTTTTTCCAACTCAGTATTTTTCCAGAGACCTTTGTTTATTTACCATATGTCAGAGTAATGTTAATTGTTCATATGCTTTTCTGTCCAATCCATGTTATATCTGCTAGCCTTCTTCCACTATCTTAATGTATCCAAAACCTATCTACATGAAAAAATGGTTATTTAAAATACTGGCGGGTCACCTGGTGACTACAGAAGAGTAGCTCACAGACTAGCTGATATTCTGCCCATAACTTAAGCATTTTTTATTTGTAAGCTTAGCATGATCCCACCAGCATTCTCCCATGACGATCTGGGGTGACCATGGTTCTTGTTCAGTGTTCACTTTTATTAATTCTCTGAAGGACTGCCCACTAGCTGAACTGATGAACTGGTTTATGGCCAGCTGCCCTCAGTCCTGCCCTGGGATAAGCGCACCATATCTACATAGAACAGCGAAAAGAGGTTTTTGTCAAAGAACTCCCTTTTGAGTATTGCAAAAACTAGTCCTCTGTGTTGTCAAAGAATGAGAAAGGAGCTGTTTTCCTAAAAGTATCCTAAAATAGAAATTTCACTTCTCTCTTGTACATCTTGTACATCCCAAAATTCTCTGTGTCCTTTCCTTCAATGAAGGACATCATAACAGTTGCAGGAGCCTTCACTTCAGATTTGCAGCTCTTTCACATAATAATTTCTCACATTGTAAGTTTATATGCACCGTCTCTCAAAACCATATGAGGTTTTGCTCTGTTTTGAATGCCAGTGTCAGAGACATCAATCAAAAATGATAGCATCGATCATGCAGCTGTAAAGCAGTTGGATGGCATCTGCCGTAATGCCATACAATGCTACAGTAATGTACCAGAATTTTGATGAATAAGGATGCTGGTTTGCTCAATAGCAATTAATCATGACACCTCTTAATGCATCATGTTTTTAAAGGCATAATATAAAGCTAATAAATAGGTTAGCCTCTATTCTTCATTCAGCTGAAGTCAATGAAGATATTCTGAATGCAAAATGCCATAAGGGAGAAGATATATCAGATTATTCCAAATCTGTTTTACAAATGCAATGGATTTCATTAGGATATTTTATTTTTAACATACTGCTGTTAACCATGTCAATATCAGTATTAACCCCCAGATTTCATAAAGAGCACAACTGGTAGTAGAAAAAAGAGCACTTTTAAACTTTTTTTTTTTTTTTAGCTAACTTGCATCTGAGAACAGAATTTGTCCCAGTAGATGTAAAAGTCGGACCTATTTGTTTTTATAGTTATACACAAAGATTGAGGCCCCATCCTAGCATAAATTTACTGGCTCACTTATATCAGTCAAAGAGCTTCTACATTTCACTAAGCATATACTAAACTTATGAAACAAAATATAATTCAGGCCCAGGATTTTAGTGTTTCCCTATAAAATAAAGTACTTTAATGGATAAAAAATTGTTGCTTTAGTTATATATTTTGTTAAAAAGTTAGACATTGCAGAAATCTACGAAGGATCTAAAACTTTCATGCTTGCAACATTACAGATATACCTATGATACCTGTATGGTGTGGAATTGCCACGATATAGGCAAATGTGCTGTTCCCAATACAAACCTAATTTGTATATGCACTTGGCAGTATTGTGCTGACTTTTTTCTTTTTGTGTTTGAGCTAATAAAGGACCTGGCACCTAATAAAGTTTCTTTATACCTATGTCAGGCATCTTCTTTACTCATCTAACTATATCTGAAATTACTTTTGCACACTATTGGTCCCATTTCTGATCATTATCAGATATAAAATACTAGATTCAATGAATTGTTGTTCTGAAGAAGAATTTCAATGTTTTTCAATGTATTTTACTATGAAACACAACTAATAGAATATATTTTCAAATATTCAGAAAGAACAGCAACTTCAATGGCAGTAATAACAGCAAAAATAGTAAAAATCTGACACTGAAAGAAACCTATACAAACAAAAATCATAGATAGTGGCTGGCAAATTTTTTTTTCAGGTTTTGCTGGCAACCTCAGAGCCCAGATGCTAAGCACTGGAAAATATTTATTCCAACAGCAGCATCTGGTACTTTGGCAGACTCCATAAGCAATTTTGTTTTACAGTTCTAAAGCTGCTTCTGGGTCTATTACATGGTTAATCTGATGGGCTGACTTGTTCTCCTGGATTCCATATGCCAGGAGCTAGAGACGCAGTGAACTGTTTGCCCATTATACTTGTATTAAAAAGCCAGACTAAAAAATCTGTTGAAAATGGTGCACTTTACTACAGCTCACCAATTAGGCTTATGATGATGAGTGACTTGCCTTAAAATACTGCCAAAGAGCTGCCAGGAAACAACAAAGAGCATCAAGCACCAAGGTTGGCAGAGACAATACCAACCAGGTAATGTTTCAAATGACATCACTGGATACTTAGTAGATTCTGAAATTGTTGGTTGGTTTTGTTGGGTTTTTTCCTTCTGTATGGATGGAGGTAGCTTCAGATAGACAAGGAAATGTATCAAAGGGAACAGGGGAAATTAAGATATCTGGATTTCTTACTTTTTAGAATAGTTCTCAGGGTGGACATATCAATGAATTGTGTACTGAGTCCTCTAAAGTCAGAACTTAAGCTGTAGAAGTTAAGCAACAGAAAGACATGTAAAAATATTGCTCAGGATTTTCAGCATTATGAAATGGGATTCCACCTGCATGCAGTGAATTTGTGAGGACCCAACCTTCCAATAAAAATGGCCTATTAGTTTATCAGCTTTTAAAAAAGTGAAAAGCGAAATAGTAAGATCATAAAGGCTGCATATTACTGGAGATCCACCTTCAGGAATAAAGTTTTTCAACAATCTATTTATATCAAACCGGGATATCAGATGGATGTAAAATTTGTATGCCAAATAACCCAGACAGTGGAAATAAGTAGTGTGCTGTAGAAAGAAGGAATGTTAGATGAGGTGGTGTGCAGGTTTATCATTTGAATGTGCGTGTTTTCACAGGGAGGAATTATGTTTCTTTTGCCTCATCAACAGTTTTCATAAATAAAATTACTTGAGAAGAAAGAGCTCATACAGTGCAAATTACCTATGCATTCTTAGCAACATTATTCCTCGTGCAACTAAAACCTTCCAAGAGTCAATAAAAGTGGAAAGTGAAACCACCAAATAGAAAAAAATATAATAAAAGGCATTGTCCTGGTTCCGGCAGGGATGGGGTTAATTTTCCCAAGGAGCCAGCAGGGGACACAGGCCATGTGAGCCATGCCCAGGTTTTTAGGGGGGAGCTCGCCGAGGGAGGGGGCAGGAACTCGCGGCTTGGAGCGGGCAGCGGCGGTCCGGGTTTGGTCGGAGAGCGGCGGCACTGTAATCGCGTTTGTATATTCCTTTACCGGTGGTGGTGTTGTTTTCTCTTCCTTTTGCTGTTCTGTTAAACTGCCTTTATCTCAACCCACGAGTTTTGCCTTTTTTTCCGATTTTGCCCACGGCTGCGGGAGTTGCGCGAGCGGCCACGTGGTTCTTTGTTGCTGGCTGAGGCCAAACCACGACAGGCATTAATACCTTATTCTGTGTCTAAATATTGTAACCCTTGAAGCACTTTGTGCCATTACAGGAAAACTAGATATTAGATTAAGTCAGTTAATATTTTCAGAGCTACAATTGAAAATGTCTGAATAGATATGTCTGGAATTAAGGGGGGGGGGGAGGGGAATGTTTTTACCTTGAAAAGTCAGTTATTCTGAAAAGCTGTGGAGCTAGTTCCGTCATTATTGACACCAAAAAGAAAATAACATATCTATATTGGGCCACTAATAGATAAATTCTATATTCCGTGCAGTGCTAATTCAGTATTTCTTTCAGATCAGGAGAGGAAATACTTTCTCTTAATCAGTTACAGCCAGAGGTTCTCATCTCACTAGTCTCAAAATGACTTTTCACAGCAAATTAAGACTTTTACCCAACTGTGTCTTATGTAAGATTTCTGAAAAGAAACGGTAGTGCTTGCTGCCTGTTCCTAATAGATGTAAACAACTACTAAAGGTCTACCTATCCTAACTGAGCATAAGCACTGACACATGACACTGAAACTGTTCTCACCTGTATTCAGATTATCAGACCATTTACCACCCTGTGTTCATTACGCTGGGCATTTCCCACTGCAAACCTTTAGAGCTATATTAAACTGAAGCGTTTCAGCTAGTCACTTTAGAATACAAGCCAAGCCATAATAATCAGCCACAAAGGTGAAAGTTGACCATCACTCATTTAGAATAAAAATTGCACAACATTTAAAATTAGTAAAATAAAACAAAACAAAATTAAAATATCCAAGGGTTTTTTTTGTGATTAACAACTTACGAAGAGTGTTTTCCTCCACCTTCAAGTCTCATGGTTGCACTAATCCCAGGTCTGAAAAAGTACAAGCTCTGGCCAAAGCTCTTCCTATAATTGGACTCTGGGATCTTTTTCCGCTAGGGTTCCATAGTGTTGAATATAGAGCTGAGTTTATGCTTCAGATTTTTGCTCAGTGGAAGCATGAATTCGAGTCTTTCTACCACCTAAATTCCTATTTTCACAAACCTTATAGTATCATATTACTTTTGGGGGTTTCTGTGGCAAATTTGGCTGAAATTAACCAACAAAACCAAGAGCAAAATGTCTCAAACATATGGGCAATGTGACTTTACACACTTTTCTTCTTGGCAGACATGGGTTAAATACAAGCCATGTGTAATTTGGGCGGTATGTGTGGAGGAGAGAGGGAGGTATTTTCAGTGACATTTTGGCTTGGATGATTGAATATGTCATGGTGAATGCCAAATATCTATGAATATGTAGGCCTTCCTAAAGAGATGTGTGAAACAATCTGAAGAAAACCAATCTCCTCTCAGCTCCCCAAAACTTCCATAATCAGGTTTATAAAACAGTGAATTATAAATCAGAAGGTCTTATTAGTAATCCTAGTTTTCTATATTTATACATGCTGCTGCATATCCTATTGTCTATCCTTGGGTATGTCATTTCTTCCTCTATGCCACATCTCATCCACCCTGTCTTTTGGTCAGACTGCAGGGTGGTTGCATAATGGCAGTCTTCAGTATGCTTTTTGTTCAGTATCTCAAGCATTAGGATAGAACTGAATTTAAATTAGAAACTTGATACATTTGGGATCATTTTCAAAATTGTAATTCAGAGAAAATATTCAAAATGGGTAAATAAGATGCTTTGATAAATGCTTCAGTGGCTGCAAGACCTTGGTGGAACTGGAGGAAAAGGAAAGCAAGGGTTACAGTGAAAGAAATTTCCATGACATGTCTCAAAACAGGTACCACAACAGTGTTGCTAAAGGAGAAATGTTGCAGGTGGAGAGGCACAACAAGCCTCTTGGCTGCCCTATGCTAAACACAGGTTGTACGTTGCCTTTTTTTATAGTTCAAGTCCATGTTTTGCCAGACACAGAATGTATGCATTCACACAGCGTTGTCATACATATCCTTTTCAACGCAAGGCTATTTAAGAAATAAGATCATAAACTTAATTTTACCCAAATGAAATGTATGAGGTATGTAGTACCCTTCACTGTTCCAGGGCTGCACATTTATGAGACAACAGTGACAGTACATAGGAACTCTACCATATTCCAAACGGTTTTACAAAAATAAAAAGTTCAAAAATCATGTAAATTACAAATTTCACAACACCTTCATCTTAATGCTGTTAAAGCCTTTCATTATTATACTGTTGTAATGCTGGAGAGATGAGATTTTCCCCTGTTGTCTTTATTTTATGCCAAGAGAATTTTGAACAGTGAGCACAGTGGCATACACAGCTCCTTGGAATTGCTCCTTTTGAAGTTTGCCATTTGAGTAAGTTAGCAAATACACTGCCTCTGAAGATTACAGAGTTTTGTTAAGTCCTGGTTGGTGTGTGGATTCCATTTTGTCCCACCTGTTTGATTTATAATGTATAAAACCATCCAGACTTTAAATTGTTTCCTTCATGAGAAATTGCAGTGATACAAGAAAATATAACTCATGAAAGCTCTGGTGTGCTAATCACTTAATTGAAAACGGAAATATTTGAATAAAATATTAAATCACCACTGCAAAAGAAATCCAGCACAGTGTGGAGGGAGTGTTGGATCGACGCATCAGTTGACTCCAATACAAGCATCATTTTGAGCCCCTGTGTAGGATGACTGCTTTACCAAAATTCCACTCACACTGGAAAGAAGGCACCCCATACACATCAGACCTGAGTGAGTCTGTCCTTCCTCAATCCTAACTGCTAGACATCTGTAAATTGGGTGTGTGATCTAATCTAGTTGTCAAGGCTTTTTTTTTTTTTTTTTGTCAGTGGAGCGAGAAGGAGAGCCACAAAGCACAGAACAACATAAACATTTTGAGAACTGTGGTGAAAACCTGGGAATTTTATTTCTTGATTAAGTATAAGAGACCCTGGAAGAGGAGTATATATCCAACTTCTCCCTAACTGGTTAGGGGAGTCATATCAAGCTTTTAGTTCTGACAGATTTTGCTTGCCCCTTGAACAAATATAAGTTTTACAATCTACTTTAAAAATAAGGAAAAAGTTCATAGGAAATGAACTAGTTAATAATAGTTATATGGTAAAATAGATATTTATGCATGTGTTTTTTTGTGTATGCTTGGATTAACAAAATAATACTTGCAGGTTTCGCTTATTGATTTATCTTTTAAATGAGGTAGTTTCTGTCCCGTATTGGTAGCATGACTATCATATGATCAATCAATAAACAGAACTCCCGAGCTTTTAGTTTTGAGGAAACCCAGAAGTGATGTCATACAAGAGTTGTCCTTTTCCTTGACTTGACAGCAATACTCTTGAAAAAAAATTGACTTTTGAATGTCACTTTGTGTAATTTATATTTTTCAACCTTTGTTAATAATACTGTGCAAACTCATCCTCGGTCTTAACCTGCAGAAAGTCGTCTAACCTTGCCGCAAGTGTCAAAAATATCTGGAGAATACTAATATTACCACAATGAAACATGAGGGGGAACAAGTGTAGTACAAAACATACCATCTCCTCTCCAGTGCTATAGAGATTTCCAGGACAATAATTGTACGGAGTTGCTTTGTCTTCTTTTTATATTGAAGACTATTCCTCAAAAAAAACCCCAACAATAACTGAAGATATAATGGATCTCATGTTACTCTGTAGTTAGTCAGGCAGTGGTTGAACATCTGTGGAGTCAGAGGCCTTATAGAAGTTGCCTAGTCCCTAGAAATCTTCTGATAGTCTGTCCAGGAACTGATATAAACCCTATTCTGAACGAATCAGAGATGTGGAGATTATTCTAAAAACTAATACACAATTTTACATGTCAGAAAAAATCATATTTGAATGGTGCTTTCATAAAAATTTGGGCAACTTTGGACTTGACCTCGCTTATCTAAACTTAAGTCGCAGTGGGAAAGGTTTACTGACAATAACAGCAAATTAAGAACTTAGAAAAAAAAAAACAAAATAAATTTTAAAAATATCTTTGTTCACTCAAAACCAGAGAAAAAAAACTGGTTTTGGGGTAGAAGGGGAGACTTACTATCTGGTGTGGCAGAAAAGAATATCATCATTAGGCTATGCAGCTGTTTACATAAACTTTGTGCATTGTGGACCATGGACGCTTGCACAGCAACTAGGATTGTGGATTTTGATCATGATATCACACTTCACCACAAGGCAATAATAAGAGTAATTAAGGTGATGCTGGTACAAGATGCCCTCAAGCAGTGCATGCCATAGTCAAGGGAAAACCTTATCTTTGTACTGCACATAATATTATCTTTCCTAGTTCTTATAACAAATTTTGAGCTTTAGTTAAAATATTTTTGTGGTATAACAATGTAGGAAAAAAAAAAAAAAAAACTTCTCCTGCAAGGGAGATGTCTTAATAAACAGCAGTGCATTGGTAGTATTACTTTTCATCTGTGCATGGCAACCACATGGCTATTCTCTGTTGGAAACAAGTCACTGGAAATGAAAACTCATGCTGTTCAGTCCCAAATTAATCAGTAAAAGTGAGTGTAATTGGAGAATAGAACAGGTTACCAAGGGAGGTAATCAGAGAAGTCACCATGGCTGAAGACACTCAGGACATTAGTGGTAATGATACTGTTGAGTGACCCTGTAAAACGCAAGGAGACACATTGGCTGACTCAGGCACAGTGGCAATGCTACTGCCATTGACACAGCTGAAATATTTCTCTGCTTTGGATTTTTTAAATCAGTATGATTTTTTTTAGTCTAAATTTCTACTTTGAATAAACTTCTAAAACTTATAAGTGAGTTTTGGTCCTGATACAATATCTGAGCTGAGAGGGCTTGAGAAGGAGGGAAAGTTTTACTTCTAATTTTCCTACCAAACTTTTTACAGTTACTACTTGTTTGATCAATATCCAAACATGGAAATATTTCTGACGGTATGCAGATACCTGATAGTAAAGTAGTCTCCCTCACTTAGGTTAAAATGAATCTAGAAAACTAGTTCTGATGTAAAAATCTGTATTTTAAATGTCCGGAGGTAACATAAATTGCGTCCACCTATGCTGTACCTCCCAGTCTTTTTACATCATCTGACATCACCTGAGTGATCCTGAGATCCAGCACTGGAGTCGTGAGGGACATATCTCCTAAAGGCTGGAGTTTGCCAAGATGTTTCTGGAGAAATGTTTCCTCAAAGCGTCTCAACGACTCTAAATGTAATAAGAAACCCCATGTAAAGTTGTCAACAGAAAGTCCTATTTTTCCCCTGGGTCCACAGACCCTTCAATATTTTCCTTATATCTTCCCATTCTGTTTACATAAAAAACATAAGTTTGGAGGAAGTGTGTTTTTTAATTCCTAGCTGAATACACCATACTTACTGTTATGTCACATCATTCTCCCCTCTACTTTTTGATTCCATCAAAGACTTCAGCACCACATGTGTTCCCATACCTTTAATAGCTATCCAGAGAGACTGTCATCTGTGGGAAACGGGTCCTTCTGTCACAACTCAAAATCACCATGGATAAGTAAACAACTGAGTGAAATCCAAAGAAAACACATGGCACCATACATTAATATTCCGTGCATGACGACATTTACCAGCAACAATCACAATTCAGACTCAACCTTTCATTTACCTACTCATATGAATATACAAGTATATGCACACAAATATTCACATATAACTATATTCTGAATATTTTCCTCTAATTCCTTAAATTATCTACAAGAACATAAATAAAGATGATAAAAGATATTTTACTTTTGAAAATAGTTGCTCTGCTGCAGTATTTTTATTCCATTTTAATGAAATTTCACTTTCAATTCTCTTCTGGTTCAGGTTTTTTTGATTTACATTCTTTAACTGTATCACTGTTTAAGCACAGCTTTGATGATTTACACTTCTAAAATGACACAGAGGGTGGAGGAAAGATATCCGCAAGTTTCAGCTAAACTTGTAAGTGTATTATAAATACCGTGATGGACATTCATTTTCCATAATGGAATTCTAAGGTCAACTGAAGGACAAGCAGAAAGAAGTTGTACCTGGGTTTGACAGAAACTTTTACAAATAAATAATACATGCACGCCTATGGACTATAAGGTGTATATCATGCAGGTGTTTTTTTCTTTCTTTTTTTTCTGAAGACTGTAATTAAGAACTAAATTTTTGCTTTAAATCGCTAATATAATGAGTATGACATATTCATCTCTGTTAGTGACTATGTCTTTGGTCACTTTGTGGTTTGTCTTAAAAGAAGTCAATACCTGCATTTCCTTAGTATTTAGTTGCTAGATGAATAGTGCCAGTTGACAGATCCTGTGTACTGGTTCACAGAGAGAGAAAGCTGGAGTTGCTAAACAAAAATATCATACTCGCCAGTAATTCTCCATAAGGCTGGACCATATTATTTTAAAATTATAAATGAGAAACAGCCAGGCTTGGAGAAATGAGCAGAAAGTAAGTGTTGGAAGGTACTGTTTCCTAATCCTTTGATGATGATTTGCTAGGAAGCTCTCAGTTCCTCAGCCTGCATGAGAGAGTACAGCATTAGATAATCAGCTGTACTATTCCCAAAAAGTATGTGGAGATTTAGCAGCATGAATCCCACCGGCATTAATGGGATTTGGATAGCTAAATCATAGTGTGCTGCTTCAAATATATATTCCTTACACACTCGGAAATCATGACAATATTTGTTATGTGGATAACAGAAAATGGATGGTAAATAACATTTTCTGCAAGAACGATTAGTTCTTGGTTCAATAAACATATTGTTCACCTTTAGAGAATTTAGGAAAACTTGTAGGACTGAGTTTTCAGCTGGAATAAGGAAGCACTTAGCACAAGTAAAGAACAAGCAAAGGCATAATTGTGTAACAGAATATTGTCTTGGGGGTGCTTCACACACTGAGGTTTTGTGACACATCAACTCCAGGAAACCCAGAGTGACATTCTTATGACTTAATGTTATCCATCTCAAAGTTGAGTTTCTAGACGAAGTCAGCAATAAAAACTACTTTATAACCTGATAGCAGGACAGCTGTCACCAAAGTGGATTAATTTCAAAATTTTTAGTGGGATAATGCATTTTATTGATGCACATGTACATCCATCAAAAATGGAGCCTAGAAGAAGATTGTAGCACATGCCATTCACCTATTTCATAATGACTAACCTGAAATGAGTCTTCTCCTTCTTGTATACACAACACATCAAGATGAGTTTTCTACTGTCTGTAATTGCCCACAACTTGATACCTAGGTATGTCTGTGACTTAAGCTTGTAAAACAGTTCTGAAATCAGGGCTAGGAATAAGTTTATTCTTTGCTGAGAAAACACATAGAGACAAGCCATATATGATGCCTCCTGGTTGTCAGAAGAGAATGATGTAGTGAACACCTCACTTTTTAGACGGAAGTGAATGTTCATGCACCCACACAGATACCTGTATTTATTACATTTTGCTTCCTCTCTTTTGGCAGACGTTGTTTTTTGAGGAAGTTAAAAGACCAAATTCTCTCAGAAAAGATCTCACTGAAATCAGTAGAATTACTTTAAATTACTTTAAATGCTCCTACTCTTGGTTGTTTGTTCAAATCTGAGCAAACCTGAAGTTAAGCACCTACATGTATAAATAAATTGATTTTTCCTGTTGTTGTGAATTCAGTGGAAAAAAAAAAGTTATTCTGGTATCTAACTGTGGAACTTAGCCTTTTAAATTTTAATTAGATAGATATGTTCTTGTGGTTCCTTTTTAATTCTTCAAAAGGCAACCAGAAATGCAATAGAAGAGAACAGAGCGCAAACAACCATACTTTCAGAGCATCAGCAAAGAAACAGCTTCCCTCAGACCTTTCAGCATGCACAATCTGTCCTTCACTCTTCAACATACCTGCGTGAAATAAATCCTCCCCACCCTTCTGTAAGAACTTGTTCTGGACCTGTTAACAAACACACTGCTCTCCATTTCTGGGACTCATGTTTTCTGAGGTTTTCTTGACAAAAGGACACTTCCCAACCTACCATGACTGAAAATTGTAGTTGAGGCGAGAGCATATCTACTGTGGCCAACATATACGTACTATTCAAAGATCAAATATACTACACTGTACTTAGATCCAAACATAGGGAGATATTTTTTAAAAAACTTTCACACCTTTACTGCAGTACATTGCGAGATTTCAATTTAATTCTATCCTACAACAGCGTTGCTGATAGTGGTATCACAAGGACTCAGTAATAAACTTCCAAAATATCTTTGCTTTTGCTGTTTCATGTTATGTTACAGAGTCTTTATCATGGGGGTAAATTCTTCATCTGGTTTGAGCAGGAGAGCTACAATCTCTACCTGTTCACCATGAATTTTATGAATTATTATTACAAACATAGTCCAAATGTATGGAGAACCTCCAATTAGACACTGACGTACTAAAAATTAAGCCACAGTTATCTGCACAAATAGTTTTTAATATGAAAAATAATAGAACAAAATAATGGTTTTCAAAATCAGCTGCTTTGTGGTCTTTATTTTAAGGTCAAACAAAACATATGAAGTCATTACAGAAGTCTGAAATCATGACACATGCTTCAGTACTACAGTGCCAGTGAGCGTGAATTCTTACACTGAACACATTTGACTGATTTACAGAGTGTCATTTTTCTTCCACAAAAGGAAGAACATTGTTTAGCCCACCACAAGACAAAGACATTTCTTAGTGTCATTGCAAATGAAATTTTTGAGCAGGTTGTATGTGAAGAGACTAGTGTATATCAAAAGATTCCCACAGGCTGTTGAAACTGTAAGACCTTAATGTCCTTGGCCTGCTTATGACTTACAGGAGGCATAAATATGGCTTGGGGATTAGGTACGGAGGCATAGCATGTGCAAATCTTAAATTGTCAATTAGACAGCATCATTGAATCAGTAGCAGAAACTCCAAGGGCATATTTGTCTGCAAAAGAAAGGATTAAAATAGACAGTCCCCACTCACTATCCCCTAAGGTATGCAGTATATCTGTGATTCATGACACTTGAGTAGCCACATCTAAAAACTTTGATCATATCAAGTCCAGGCTTTACTTTATGCTTAAGTGACTGAGACAAATACAGCTCAGAAAGCACCTTGTTAATACCGGTATTAAAACTGGTATTCAAAATGACATTTACTGAGTCGTCTTTGATGTTATTGAACTGTATATCACTAACCATAGGGAGAAGAGGAAGCTTCCACAATCTGCTTATCAGTCATTCTAGGCCTTCTTTAAGCTATCCTTCGCAGTCTCTGTGCACCACACAGATTTTGTGTGTATGTAGAAATTTTATCAAGGAAAAAGGCTTAAAAATGCACCTGAAGTCCATAAATACTTCTCAACTCACGTATAGCTTGCAGTCAATAATGCAAGTCAGTGGGATTTTTCCCTAGCACTGTCAAGTGAAAGATTCTTGCAAAGAAAAATAACAAAGATTTCCAGTTGAAGTAACATTTTTGGTATGAGAGAGTAGCCTGCCTCTATCATTGCATTTTGGGTCTGTCTCTTTTTACTTTGAATAGTAGAGGGGATGATCAACAAATTTCTTTTCCAAAATAAGCTTAAGAATGATTTTCTGTGATAAGAAGGAATTGCTGTGTTATGAAGTAACACTTCTCTAATTTGAGTTAAAGGTGGCATGTGATAGTCCTTTAAAATTATTGTAATTAATCTAGTATTGTTTTTTACTTGATTTTCTCTTTTTGTTTACAGTGTTGAATTACTTTTGTCCAGGAGAGACAGTTATGCATGAACAGCCATTCTATGATGAATTATATACCTTAAAGTAAAGAATCTTTCTTGAATAGCAGCAATACAATACAATGATTTATAGTCCTTCTCAGGGAAATAAAGGTGCAAAGATTAATGAATGGGTTTTGAGTTCAACCAAACTTAAAACATATTTGGATGGTTCCTCATATAGATTCAACCTCAGAAAGTTACATGAGGTTTTCTACAACAAAAGCCAATGTCAGCTAGCCTATGGTGATACATTTTTTTAAAGTTGCCTTGTATCCAATTTCCACTTTATTCTTACCAAGATTAGCAATGGCAATACTAAAAAACAAAACAAAACAAAACAAAATGAAACAAAACAAACAAAAACTCAACCAATTAAAAAAAAAAAACAACCAAAAAACCCCAACAAACCACAAAGAGATGGTAGGAACATATTTTAAGCCATTACTTTCTTTTAACTAGATTTAATAATTTAGAAATGCATTAAGAATGACACACAACTTCTCTGATGAACAAATATATGGACACATTCAGTACTCCCAGTGAGTTCATCTAATTTAAATCAAAGACTGCATGATAAAGGCAGAAAAAAAAGAAATGTATGGGCTTCAGTAAACACTTCTGTAAAGCCTCTGTCAAGATGACAAGCACACTGATCTAGACAAACTCTCATATGACAATGAACAGAAGAACAGGCAGAAGTTGGGGTCACAACAAAAAGTCCTGGAAATACCTAAGAGTGGAAAAGAGGAAGGTAGCTTAAAGTTTAGATCTTCATCAAATGCTCAGAATAGAAGTTATGCCAAGTTTCATATGTAATCATGGATTAGGACTCAGAGTTGTTTTGCTTTCAAACATCATACCATATTTACACAATCCTGAATATCCCAATTCTGTTTTTTTACTTCATTTTCTTTTTGAAAAACTTTACCTTCTCTTTGCTTATGACTCTGTGACTTCACTGTAGCGTAAGGGTACACAAGCTAAATATAAACAAGCTAACTCAGGTTAGTAATTTTCTAACCTGAATGTAGCTACTGCTCCATGGACATCCACACAGTACTGCCAGGAACATCTCTGGGAAGGTATGGTTCCAGGCTATGATCTGACGTCTTCTCCTGAGTGTGTTAAAAAATCTTAAAAAGGAAATACCTTCCACCTCTTGTGCAAAGCACTGCTCCTGGCTACCCAGATGTTGAGAAAGAGCTTAATCTGTAGCACAGATGTAATCTTCTGCTTTCACATTCTTTCTTGTTTTATCAAAACTGTGTATAAAAACTTAAATATTTGTTTCCTTTTTGTACAGTGACTATCAGAATAGGTAAGGTATGTAGGTTTCTTTCACAAATTAATAATGCCAAAGAAAATACAGAAAGAGTGGGAGGGGAGAAAAAGAAAGTAGGAAAAACAGTACACCAACAGACCAACAAAAATAGTCAAAAACTTGGAACACAACTATCAAAGACAATAGAAATGTCATATGTTTTCAGGTTTAAAAGAAAAGCTCTTTTTATTATTGATGCTTAGTAATTTTAAAAAATCATAGAATCATGAAATTGTTTGGATTTGAAGTGACGTTTAAAGATCACCTAGTCCAAGCACCCTGCCTTGGGCAAGGACATCTTTAACTGGATAAAATTGCTCAAAGCCCCATCTAACCTGACTTTGGACACTGCCAAAGATAGGGTATCTGCAACTTCTCTGGGTGACCTGTTCCAGCATCTCGCCTCCCTCATCATAAAAGCACTTTTAGTTTAAAACCGTTCTCCCTTGTCTTGTCACTACAGGCCTTGGTACAAAGTCTCTCTCCACCCCATTTATATACTAAAAGGCTGCAATAAGGTCTCCCCAGAGCCTTCTCTCCTGCAGGCTGAACAACCCCAACTCTCTCAGCCTTTTTTTCATAGCAGAGGTGTTCCAGCCCTCTGATCACTTTAATGGCCCTCCTCTGTACCCATCCAAAGAGCTCCATGCTGTTCTTGTGCTGGGGACCCCAGAGGTGGACACAGTACTCCAGGTGGGGTCTCATGAGAGCAGAGTAGAGGGGGAAGATCACCTTGCTTGACCTGCTGGCCACCCTTCTTTCTGGGTTGCAAGTGCACATTGCCAGCTCATACCTAGTTTTTCATCTCCCAATATTCCAAGTATTTGCAGGGCTGCTCTCAATCTGTTCATCCTCCAGTCTGCATTGATATCGAGGATTGCCTTGACCCAGGTGCAAGACCTTGCACTTGGCCTTGTTGAACTTCATGATGTTAATGCTGATTCAGAGGCAGAAAGAAAGTAAAAGTGCTTTCTCTTACAATTTATAGTCTTTAAGCAAGCACAGTGTCTGTGGACAGTAAATTCAAACTCAGGGCCAATGAAATCTACACAGGTATCATCAGAGGGCAAAAAAGTCCACAAATGAACAGACTTCAAAACGGCTACAAGGATGATGTTCCTTGAAATAATGAAATAGTACATCAGCTATAAGCAAGACATATGTGTGTGTGTCTGTATGTGTACATGAGTACACATATCAACATACAACTCACATGTATGAATATGTTTTATATGTGCATCTCTGCAGATATATGTAGTCATACGTGTTCTTACATTGGGTGGGAAGTCCTACCTTAATTTACAGGCTCTAATAGCAGGCCTATACCGATCCCTGCTACTTGTCCCTGGAGAGAGCCTGAGATTCGTCTAAGCAAGTGTCAAGGTCAGGCCCACAGACAGAAAATGAGGAGCATAAGGCAGAACCAAAACTGTACCCCATTGATATAAGTGTGATTAGGAGCCCTTCAAGAAGGACTGTCAGGTGGGTTCTTCCTTTTACATATTATGAGTTTTATGAAACAGCACTTTGAACATGTTTTGGAGTAAGTTGGTAAGCTGGTGTTTCTCTGCGTGGTGGGAGGTTTCCTGAGGTAGGAAACAAAGAGGGTACTGTATACAGAGAGACTTTTGCACATAGGGAAGCAAGTTACTGACTTGGAAAAGAAATTTAACATCACCACACTGGACAGCCACGTGGCTGCCTGGTATTCTGCAAGTAAAAGATGGAGTGGTTTTGTGGAGAGAAAATAAAGGGAAATGACTGAAGGAAGGAGGAGTAGAAAGAAGAGGGAAAGGTGAAGCCATGGCACCGAGCTTCATAGATAAAGTGTTTTGGAAAAGGGGACTTCACTGCTATGTGTGGATGACTTTGTCTTTGATCCATTTTTCCCAGGAACCTTCCCAGGCCACTGAAATTTTCATCATGTGGCCAATCTGGTGCTACCAGTGAGCACCTCAAGGAACAGCAAATAAGTGTTTGGCATGAAATCAGCAAGGATGTTGTCCTGTTCTCAGCTTGTCACTAAGCAGCTTACACAGGCCCTGCAGTTTACTTGAGCTGTCTTACCTCCTGGGATAAACCAGACACTGAAAAAAATTTTAAATGGTCAATCTCTCACCCTACCTGTTTCTCTTTGGAGCCTAAAGTTCCTAAATCTTTCAGGCACAATCCAGTAGGAGTACTCAGGCAAGATGAAGAACTTAGATGCTGGTGGGCAAGAGGTCAGGTCTCTTGTATCAGGTAGTTTTACATGATGCAGACAAGAGAGGTTACCCCTTAGAGATAAAAAAGCCTGCTTTGTTATTCTGCAGAGTTTGTTGGGATTGCAGGCTTGCTTCAGGTTACCCCACTTTTGATATTTTGTGGGCAGGCTTGGTGAAATCTGGGACATTTTAAAACAGGTGCAATAAGCCAATTCTGGGTCATTTCACACTGCAGGAGTCTTCAAGAATGAGCTAACAAGGTAGCGAAGAGAAGCACTGACCGCAAGTCTATTTGCTATTCTGCAGCTTCTCTCTCGCCCTCCTTTCCTTCTCTTTGATCAGGAGTGTTATTGCATACCTGAGATAGTTTTCCTAACAAATGTTATCCCTCTTTTTCCTATGAAAAATTTCCCAGTGAGTTGAGTTTATGAAGGTTCTGACAATTTGTGGTCAAGAAAGTAGCATTAATTTCTACAGCTGAATCATAGGTTTTCTGAAAATATCTAAATCAAAAGTTGGGTATTGCTGATGAAGAATGAATGGAAACAATAGACAAGTCACTGGGAAACAGTGAAGCAACTGACCTGAATATATGCAACATGTTATTTTGTTCAGGACATGTATTTCTGCCTGAAAACATGTCTTATTTATTACATTTTCAGTTTGACTCCATCAACACTTCAGCATAGGCTGCTGTTTAAACATCAAGTGCTTAAAAATTTGACACTTGAAAAGTCCCACTTACATTAAATGACAGCTCTTCACCAACCTAGTGAGAGTCTATCAGCAGGCAAGATACACCAAATTGGGCAGTGTTGGTAGCAGATGAGGAAAATTCATCAGTACTCAGGAATGAAATATGCCTAACTATATACATCTACAATTGTTGTTTGTGCAGTTTTGAATGGTATTAGAAGATGGCACTTGTGATTAGACATGTTAAAAGGCATACATTTAGATGCCACTTTTTTCCAAAATTTGGGTTAAAATTACAGATACAAAAAATGAAAGGGGTACAAGTGAATTTTTTAACTGTCAATAACTCCTACCAGCCATTTACATGCACAATTATATGATTTCATGGTTTATTCATGGCTTCATAGTTCTGGTGCATGTATATTAGCTGTGCACATACAGGTGTGCAAAGAATTATTTGTACGTGTTTATTCTAACAGGACATCTGACTTTCTTAAAGCTTTAATACAACTTCTTAAAAGACAATCATTCACATTTTAATATGCCATTTTCTTCACATAGAATGACAGTTTAGAAATTGTACATAACCTATGCTAAATCTTATTTAAGCTCAGATTTCCAGAGTCAGATGTTTAGGATCATGCATTCGAATAAGTGATGTAATTTTCAGATGTCAGTAAGATCCAAAGACATTCAGGGTCTACTAAAATCATGCTCTGTTTGCAACCACATCCGCTTTTACATACTTATATTTAAAAAGATGCAATCAGATTAATAGGGGGCATTTGTTAAATAAAGCAAAAAACAAAAAGTACACTATATAACTTTGTGACTGCTTTGCACCATTTGAAAGCTGACCGAACCAAAGTCTTCCTGAGCAATGATCGCTGGCTGCACCAAGATTATCATCATCCTGTGAATCATGAAGCGCAAATAGGAAAGACAGCTAACGGGAGATAAAGGACTGAAGACTCCTTTCAGTAATATAAAACATGTCATCTCTGGTACATATTTTCAAACACGTAATTCAGTGCAATAATTTTCTCTCAAAAAATAACACCATGCATAAAATGACAGCCTTTCCCAATGATGGGCTAGTGTTTGCTCTGTTCCAATCCTGTTACATAAATGATGACACCATTTCAAACAGTGCTGAGTAATGACGTCGCATTATTTAGATTCCTGGGTGAATATGTCCTCTAAACGGGAAGTTCCTTTTCTGAAAGCGTGTGTAGTCTCCGTAATAGTGTGTATACGTGCAAAGACTCAGTTTTTTAATGTTTTTTTTTTAACTTTTTTTTTACATTATTTTGTATGTGCATATTGGAAACCCACAGGTTGAAATGATTCCTAGAAGGTCTTTTAAGCATACAAGTGTCTGATTTGTGTATGGAAATATTAACAAAGAACCACAAATGCACCACTAAGGCAAAAAAAAGCAAAAAGCAAAAAAATATGTTTGGGTATCTTATTCATGTCTTGTAATCTTCCTTTTTTTTTTCTGGTGTCTTACGTCTTGCACTACCCCTTGCTAACTATTTTTCTGTGTATTCATTTCCGTGCTCTAAACCTTTCACACCTTTGGCTTTCTCTACTGAAGAATTTGACAAGTACATCATCATGCGTATGTTGCCTTGTCCTTGTAAAATTGCAGTAAGTCAGCATGTCATGTTTTACAGAGAGTAATTAAACTGAATAATCTTTTAAAAGCCTTCCAATAAGGTAATATTTGTTAATATTGCTAATGTAATCATTAATCATTAATACCATATAAATTTAATCAAAAAGTATGCCTTATATACAGGTCAACAGGATAGGAGCCTAATCCCACCTCAGGATTTTATAGCAAAGATTTCTGCATATATAGTCTCTTTTTAATAAGTCCATATGACCCAGATAAGAATATAGTAAGTGGAACCTACATGCAGCTACTGTTCCACATTAGGATATCTGGGAGAAAATTTCCTTAAACTGCTCAGTTTCATACTTCATTTGGTATTTATATTTTCATGCTCTCACAAAATTGACTTTTATGTTGAAAACAGTGCAAGAGAATATTTGTGTTGTGATATTTAAAAAAAAAAGTATATTATATTCTTACTAACATTAGCTTTCAGATTTTTATTAAACATAAACTCATGGGTAAATTTGAGCTGACAAAATCCCTATAAATTCTTACCTATCCTAATCTGTAGGGTAATAGATTTTCTTTGGAGCTGTGACCCTTTAGTCTCAGTTGTAGAGCTCAGATGCTGCCTATCTTGATTGTCTTCAGCTCCAAAATAGTAACTTGATTTCACTAAAAGGATCAGGATAAGAAAAATATTTTTAGTTGCTGTATTCTCATTTCAATGCATTGCTTATCTTGATAATAGTATTTCAATACATATATCTGGTTTTGGTTGTTTTTTTTTTTAAAGAAGTAAAGTAGAATTGACTCCACCAGAAAAAAATGATAATAAAAAAAAGGATATGATACCTGTCATTCAAGTTCATTGGCCTGATAGCAATTAATCAATAAAGTATGTCATCTAAATTCCTTCAACTTGAGCTTCTTAGCTACTCATAAATAGTTTTACCTTTTTATTCTTCACAGTCATTATCCTTTTATTCATTATGAGTCAGGGAAATGCACAAAATAACACCATTGAAAAAATATTCGTCAGCCCAATACCATCAAATATTACTGAATTTACTTTTTTTTTCTGGATATCTCAGGACTAAACCATCCTTTTATCAATAGGTCTACCTATCTCAAATTCTACTTATTTCTATTTCTGTTTATTACTATGTTACAGGTTCATGAGCCAGCAGCATTTCTATGTAATCTGACACATTATTTTAATTAATTATCGTTCTCGTTATCATTATCATTATTATTTTGAAGGAAAAGTACTTCTTGTTGTTGCTTGTTATAAGCAACTTTTGTTCAGTGCATTTAACTTTTAAAAGTTGTTTCACTGAGAACATCCAAACTGTCCTTTTTAATTCTAGGCTATGCAGAACAGTATGCATTTCATAAGAGAGAAAATACACTAAATTATATTTGTACAATACAATTTTGAAAAATATCAAATATTTCATCTTAAAATAGTTGAAAATCTGACCTCTTTCCCTTTCCTTTTCTTAATGCTTATTTTATTTTCCATCAAGTTCAATGAGATTCAAATAAGTTTCAGCAGCACTTTATAGGGATTTAAAAAACTAAAAAAGAATTTCACTTTTGACTTTTGTGTTTAATTTGGTTTTCAAGTAAAGCCAGTTTTTCAAAGTGCACTACAAAACTTAGGTCTTGCATTGCTCTGATACTGGCAATATCTCATTGTGTTGAGGTCAGGAGAAAATCCACGTGACAGTGAAGGTGGCAGAGCTGGAACCGTTGTTATAAAACTTTTTTTCTACATTCTGAAGCTTTCCCAGCATTGCTGGGATGAACTATGCAGACACATCTATTGATGTATCCCATTTTATGCAACATTTTGTTTTCCATTCATGTCCATGCCATTCATACCAGTCTCTAACACTAACACGCAATTAAGATGAATTAATTCTTTCTTTACTACAAATTTAATTACCTCTACTTTCCAAGAGAAAAAGATAGAGATTTATACCACTTATGTGGGGGATACAAATTGTACAATAAAACTTAATTGCTCCCTCAGAGTGTAAAAGTAATATGTATGTCTGAAATTGTAGCAGAAAGTTCACTGAGCTCAGTAGAAAAAAGAAAAGAAAAGAAAATCTCAAGTAATAGGTCTACTTCTATGCTGAATTCAGCTGTAACTTTTTCTCACTCTTAATGATTCAGGATCAATTACCATATCACACTCAGGATCACACGTATCACACCTTGTCATGAAGATTTTAATTTCTCCTTGACCCATATCTAGCCTCTGTACTATTCTGTCCATAAATTGGTAAGCACATTGAGCCTTTGATCTGGCAATGTACTTCATCTTGTGCACAATTTTAAGCACCTGAATAATTCTGCTGATTGCTGGATCCAGGCCACCTATGACTCACAAGAAGACTGTATAGATCAAGACACTGAATGATGACCAGGTGGTAAGGGTGTAGCACCCCTTTGACACATTTCTCCTACATGACTTCTAGTGAATTACTTAAAATATGCCTTAAATTTGTCCTCAAAACATTAAAACTTTTGTCATAAACATATTCTGAGAATATGGCCTTTGAAGTTTGTGAAGCAGTGAAATACCAACGTAACAGGGTCCACAGAGAAACTAGTAATAAACCTGAACATTTCAATCAGGGTTAACTGAAATAGAACTTACGTTGTAGAGAATGGGTATTTAAAATCTGTAGAATTCCTGAAAGAAATGAGTCAGGAGATTAGTCTGGTCTCCAGGGAAAAGGTATTTATGCTTAAAAACGTTGCAGAGAACTAAATATTCCCACTTAGAACTGCTCTAGGGTAAGAATGGCCGTTCAGCTTGAGCCACTATTAAAGCACACCACTGCAGCAGCAATGTAGGGATGCTTCCAAAGTATGAGGACGCACATCCCTTCATTTGCGTGGCAGCAGTTTTACTGTGACAGTACTGAAGGATTAAAACAAGTGAACTGTAGTGACAAAGTTTTAAAAACAACCAAGAAATAGCTGTCTTTTCTCTCTCTTAATGCATGGGGATATACAACTAGATATGGGTCTACATGTACAAACATATTTATATACATGTATGCATGTTTGTTTGTATATGTAGATATATATACACACGCATACATACTTATATGTATGTTTCTATTTAGCTAACCAGCTACCAGTTCCTATGTCAGAATGATTATTAAATAAAATTGTATGGCTTTAATTTTTGCATTTCTTAGTTACAGAATGATTCTTAAATTTCTGCTTTTCAGGGAAAATGTGTGTGGCACATTTTCACAGGCAAGAACAAAAGAGTTTGATGAACACACATATGGATGAGAAATAAAATCTTTCCATCCAAATATATCACGCAAGCCCCTTGTAGGAATGTATTTTCAATACTGGTCCTCTATATCCACTTTTCATCATAAACCAACATCACAATACATAATGGAAAATTTAATCTGATCTGGGAGAATGAGGATGTTAGCGTGAAGACTAAAAGCCCTAACTTAGATGCACTGAAATAGCATTTCCTTACTGTTTGACTTCGTTTTACTTGCCACGTGCATGTACACGTCTCTGCTTGAACTCTGGCATTCAGTGGTATAGATATGATTTTTGATAAACATCTCTTTGTTCCTTTTGTTGAAGTTTTCAGAAAGTCTAGTTCTAGTTCAGAGAGA
Organism: Anarhynchus alexandrinus; assembly: GCA_008711295.1. NCBI lineage: Eukaryota > Metazoa > Chordata > Aves > Charadriiformes > Charadriidae > Anarhynchus > Anarhynchus alexandrinus. Next base: position 2,630,742 of record VUYV01000103.1, read on the forward strand.
TTTTAAATGTGTGTTCTTCCTTCTGGTTTTACTCCTGAAAAAGGAAAATTGTTATAGTCAATTCACTACAAGAGTATATTAAATATTGCTTTTTTCTATAACCTAATTCTGTATAATAAATGTTAATCTTACTTCTGGAACTGTGAACACTAAAGCTAATAAAAATGTGGGCACCAATGCTAAAAAAATATACCATTTGTATCACTAGTGTTAAAAGCTTTTTTAAAAAATAGTATATTCAATTTTTTTTTTTAAATGGCCAGTTCTAATTTTTTGTGCAGCAAATTCTAAAATACAACAGTCCGCTTTGCTGTAAGGCATTTATGTAAGTTTTGGTCCGTGAGTCCTTGAAATTTTAATCTGTTCTTGGCTTAAACACTGCAGTTTGGCCCACTGGACCACCAAATATTAGTTAAAAAAGAGGCAGTTATTCCTTGCTGTAACAGCTCTTTTCCTCTCTAAGTGCTGAAGAAGCATAGATGTGTGGTGGGGCAGGGACTGGTAGAGGTGTGGAGGGGACCTCAAGGTACCAGCAAAGGCCCCTGAGAGGGACAAGAGCTGAGGAAGCAAGACATGCAGACCCACCACCTTGCGCATCAGGCTGTGCCTGAGATTTTGGGGTCACGGGCTAGAGGGAAAGTGGTCTCAGGCCTGGCCGCCTGCCGTCAACATCAAAGGTTTAGACAGAGTAATTCATCAGGGTTTTTTTCAGTTTGGGGTGGATGATAAGCTTAAAGAACTGACAAGGTGATTCTTGACTCATCACATGACACAAAGGTCGGGCACAAACTCACTCTCTGGTCCAGGGATGGGACTGGACTGCGTAGAGCCAGGCAGCAGGATTTACAGGCAGCTCCCAGTGAGATTTCAGTCTTATTGGTAAGTGTAAAGTAAAGGAGGGAAATAAAGGGTTGTAACTTTTTTTTTTTTCCCTTTGAGTGATGTCAGGCTTTCCATTTCCTCTACACCCATTAAGCTGTCATGTGTAATGTGGACTTGAATTTCTTTTCCTTGCAATTAGTTCACTCTATAAAAGAATAAGTTTTCTTTTCAGAGAACTGATGGCTATCAGCAGAAGGAAGTTGTTGATGAGGGGTGGGAAAGAAAGTCCTAAATAAGTATTTGCAAGCATTATTTTTCACAGAAGTGACTGGTTTTCTGTGACAACTCCAAAACTCTTTCAGTAGTTTTTCACAAACTGTAAATTCCAAAATATGAGTGATTGTTGTTCTCCGAGAAAGTTCACACGTAATGAGAGTTTCTAAGTTGTTTTCATGCTGTTTTCATATGGCATTTCTTATCAGAAATAGTCTCAGTCAATCCTTTAGAAATCTCTTTAATTTTCAAAACAAATTTCTCATTATGATAAAAATGTGATTTATATGACTGATCACGTGAACCAGCCATGTGCCCTTGCGGCAAAGAACGCTAATGGTGTCCTGGGCTGCATTAGGGAGTATTGCCAGCAGGTCAAGGGAGGGGATCCTTCCTCTCTACTCAGTGCTGGTGAGGCCCCACCTGGAGTATTGTGTCCAGTTCTGGGTTCCTTGGTACAAGAGAGACATGGACATATTGGACAGAATACAATGAAGGGCTACAAAGATGATGAAGGGACTGGACTGTTTCTCCTAAGACAAAAAGCTGAGAGAGCTCAGACTGTTGAGCCCGAAGGAGTGGACAGTCAAGAGGAACTTATCAAAGTATATAATTACCTGAAAGGAAGTTGCAAAGAGGACAGGGCCAGGGTTTTTTTCAGTGGTGCCCAGTGACAGGATCAGAGGCAATGGGCACAAATTGAAACACAGGATGTTCCTTCTGAACATGAGGAAACACTTTTTCACTGTGAGGGTGATGGGGCACTGGCACAGGTTTCCCAGACAGATAGTGAAATCTCCATGCTTGGAGATACTGAAAAGCCATCTGGACATGGTCCTGGGCACCTGGCTGTAGGTGGTCCAGCTTGGGCAGGGGACTTGGACCAGATGAACTCCAAAGGTCCCTTCCAGCCTCAACTATTCTGTACTCACATCATAAATAACCAAAGATATGGGTGGCATGAGTAGTTTTAAAATACAGTATAGCAATGAAACGTAACTACACAAATTAACAAAGTCTCCTAAAAGTTGAAACCTGCTTACAGAAAGCATACAAAGAAAATGAGTGCAAACTTAATTTTTTAATATTTTTGCTTTAAACAATTACACAATGTTTAGCTGTCTTTATATTTGGCAGAATTATCAAGCATGATAAAAGAGATCTTCCGGCAACATGTGGAAGGCTTTCAGATCTCACTAAAGACTTCAGGAGATGAGGGCACTGAACTGCTTGTAGGATCAACTCAAAATCAATGTAACTCTATTCTGTGAGAATGACTCAAAATCCTTCAGTCAAGTTTATTAAGTCAGTAATTATGTATCTCAAATAAGCAGCAAAGTATGTATCTGAATGTAGAACTTCCTTACAAAATATTCTTGGGAATTTTGCATATTTGACAGACCTACCCATTGTTTGGCACATCCTGTAGGAAACTGCTCTATGTAACACTAGCATTGTAGGTGGAACGGGTTTCTTAACATTTTAGTTTCCAGTTTGCATTAATTTTATGTTGTGTGTATGTTTTCCACAAATTTAGATGTGGTTTGGTTTTCTTCATGTTATTTTCTAGACACAGTTAAAATACCTGGATGAAGACATGGTTTTTTGAAAGGCAAAAATAGCAAAAGTGCTGCTGAGGGATTAAGTTTGACATTCAACTTCTTTCCCAGAAAAAAACTGTAGTTCCAGCAAAGCAAAACTTGCAGACCTCTAAAATATTATTTAAAATTGAGGTGTCTTTATGCTGGTCATAACATGAGACATTTTATTTTGAAAAAAGATGGTAGAAAAATAACTTTGAGCTTTTTGGCAGTGGAAGTACCATGTCACCTTTATCTCTTCAGTGAGCTGATGGTCTTGGTGAGCAGAGAAGAAAATCCAAATATAAATACATGCCATTTCAGGCATACCCTTTTGATAGGGATTAATCATTATAAAGAGTCCAAAAGGAGAACTGGATTAATCAAAAAATCAGTGGCAGGAGCAAGTTACGGCCCTGTAAGTATTCCAACTAATGACAAAGCAATTCTGAATTCAAAGTTGCAGCTCCTGCAATGTTCACAAGCACCAGGAGTAACAGTGATATTGATGCTTTTATTCTGATATTCTACGAGTTTTGCATCTGTCCCATCTATCTGAAGGAATATGTCTCCCGGTTGCATGGTAAAAATTTGGAGAATCTGCTCTGACTTCAGTTGAGATTTGCATCAGTGTAACTGAAATAACAAAATTAGCTTTTAGCAATTAATACTGGTTGACAGAAAGGTGGGAAAAGCAAGTTTCTGTTCTCTAGTACATACAAGTAAAGTGCTGCTTGTTGTAATTTTTCCAGAATATAAATAAACTCTCCAATCAATAAAATATGTCCAATGCATATTTTCCTTTGGCTCAGTATCTTTATCAGTCACATAAGATAAAACCATGACTCAGAAAGCACTGATCACCAGTGACTGTTTAAATCAAATTGTTCTGAAATTGGCTATACCAAACCATACAAATGAAAATCTGGATCAGTCAGGCGATAAGTTATTATTTATAACCTCATTTATTTGTTTACAGTCTTGAATAAAAAAGTAGTTACCTCCAAAGTGTGAAAACTCAGAGCTATTTCCAGAGCAGACTGAAAAAAGGATCTTGAATCTAATAGACTTAACCCTTTAAAGAAAGCTTGTTTCATTGTGAACCAAAAAAAAAAAAAATCTCATGATGTACTTCTCTAATTAACCTCCAGATAATCCTGAGTGACACTTAGTTTAATAGATTTATGGGTCAATCAAATATCACTATCTGGTTAGAGCATGGTCTTGTTTTCAGAGCAAAAGCATTTTACTAAAGGACAAAAAATTTGCATAATCAGCTTGACAGAGGATGGAGGTCAAAGACACTTTGTAGTTCTTACTGCCACTCTTAAAGGCACAGATATTCTTCATACTGAAGAGGGAACAAAATTTCTCAATCCAGCCCTTGATTTAGTTGACTGGTAGACCTTGAATTTTTAGTTCAGGGCATTAACTAGAATTCATCTAGTCTACAGAAGAATTTGTAATTTGAAGTTGACCTGGTTGTCCCAAGTATTAGCAGAGAGGAGCTGACAAAAGCCAAACAAGCTTCACAGGTGATAGGGTAGTTCCTGACATCATTTGGATGTAGTAAAAACCTGTGAAGAGCTTTTAGAGTTGGTTCAGATTTTTAAGGTTACCGAACTTTTTCTTAGCACAACTACAGGGCAAAATTGTACAGACAGAGGGAAAGCAAAAGTCTTTTTAGCTTGCCTAAGTTTTCAGTGATCCCTGACACTCAAATCTTATGGTCACGTCCAGGGTATCTCCCACTACCACTGGTGGGCACTTGCTCTTTAAATCCACAAATAAACTGTTATTCTAAAATGGGAAGAGCACAGGAGGAATTTTGCATTATAATTATCTTTTTATTCTGTGAAAAGTAATTTTCCAAGTACATTGCAGAGTACAGTGTTGCCCTCCAAAGAAACTGAAAATAACCCTTTTAGATGTGGTCATGGTGGACAATAGCTGGCAGTTGTTGCAGAAACAGTAATAGCACCCTTGTGTAAATACACAACAATACAATCTTTAATTTCATAATTACATACTATTTTTTCTTGCCTCATTCAGTGTTCAATGCTTACTTAATGAACCCCTATTGCAATGATTTGTTTTATCATCTTCATTCAGTATGGCCCTGGGCATATTTACTGCACTACTGTGTTATATATTGAATTATTGGTTTCCTAACAAGTTTTTCTATAAAATTTATTGCTGAGGTATGAGAGTGCAGCTATTATTAATTAGAAAAAAATATAAGAAATATTAATTAATTTACCTTCACAACTCGAGGCATACTTCCTGTTTTACATGCATACTACTTCTACATTGTTTAGCCTGGGAGCAATCACAGGCTCAGATTGCCACACTGCCCAATCTAGGAAGCCTGTAGCTGGGATACATACATATCCATAGTGCTTTGCCTTGTTAAATCTTTCTGTAAAAAAGTCTCCACTGATTTGCCTGCCTTCCGTTAAATATTGCTGTAAGACATTCTGGGATACACAGGAGCAGCTTTCATGGTGAGTAAACATACCTGTGACCATACTGGTGAATTTACACAGCTCTTAATGGCATATTTGGACATACCATAAAGGGTAGCCTTTGGGCACTTCATATTATATAGTAACTTATATCATTAGAGAGCTGTACTGTTGACACCAGCTGCTGAAAGCACTCAGATCCTCTTGCAAACTGCAGACCTAGGACTTAAATGAGGAGCCCACAAAATTAAAAATGTAGAAGCTGGGCCACCTGTGTAAAAGTTGAGCTTAAATGAAATGCCAAAGAAAACTCTAGACAAAGGAAAAACGTCTCCAGAGCAATGCTCACATGTCTGAGTGTAACTCTGTGTTTCCTATAGCTCTTCCCACATTGAATGTCTTCAAGTTTTGGCAAGGGGGTGAATTAAAACATTTTGAGGTGAGGCCTATTATTTTTGGAAGATAGATTACTGGTCAGAAATACATACTCAAGAACATTTCAATAAGCAGCAAACATATCCATCTAAATTAGAGTGACTTAAGTAAGTAACTCCTAGTGTTTCCTTAACAGTATGTTAGTAAAGGCTGAATATGCACCCTTCAGCAGTGATAACTGTGTACATATTGTTGCAGCAGTATCTTTGTAAGCTTCAGAAAGCTGCAGAGACAATGCAGAGAGTAGTGTAAAGTATTTTAAGCTTGCAAATGGAATCAGCTTTCACCATTCAAAGTCAAGATATCTACTCTACTATTGACTATAAGAGTGTAAGAGAGAAAAAGAGAGAAAGATAGATAATATTTGGGGGCCAGCTTCACCTGATATAATGAACTAGGAAAAGATCTTTCTTATTTCTCATATGAGGCACCTGCACACACTTTTGGTAAAGGGTTGTTTTCTTCTGGTTTGGTTGTTTGTTTGTTTTTTTCCAAATGAAAATATTTGCACTTGCAGTAAGTAGCACAAGTGAAGTGAGTTTGGGAAGCTGTGGGTCTATTGGGAGGATTTATATATTGGATCTGTATCTGATAAACAGATGGTCTGTATCACAAGCTCCATAGGTTCAAAGTTTCTTGAAAGTACCACATGCTTAAACAGACTCTGCAAAATTATTTCTGCACATGCACAGTATACAGCATCCCAAATAGATCAGCTCTGTTGCACATGTGTAAACCACCTGTAAAGCACATGGACAACACATCTGATGCTTCTTTTGAGACTATGGGTCTGGTAGCCATAGCTTCATTATAAAAGACCTTATTTTTAGAGTATCTAATCTCCTGACCTCCTCCCTCCAGCATAATACTTTTTATAATGAACTATTTAAGTATGCATTTTTTCTTACTATGCTAATAAACCTAAACAGATAGATACTTGTTTTACTTTTAAATAAATATACATTCTCAAGATTTCTGCAACTAGGGCTGCAATTTTTTGTAATGTGCGACACAGCTTTCCAAACCACAAAACTTTTACCAAGACTTTTGTTTCCGTCTTAATGTTTTATTTTGCTTACAACACATCATTTGAACACCTAATGCGAGTTTACCTAATCGAAGTCCTTCTGCTTCTCATATTAGTAATTTCCTTCCTTTTCTATTATCCCATGGATGGCATTATGAAGAGTATGTCCTTTTAAATTATAAATAGTAACTTTATCTTGAATTACACTCATTATATGCAATGTATTACCAAAATCACTGTCAGTAGGAAAAAATACTGGGATGAATGAAATCAAATTATTGGATCATGAAATCGGTATTCCTAAAACAGCTGCTGTGTTACTTGATGGGCCAGATGCTGGGCTGTGCTCTCTGTCCCTGTCTGATGATTGCTTTGGAGCTTACAGGCAAAAATTACAGTAAATTTTTCCTCATTTGTGAATTGAAAGATAATCTGTACATGTCCTGGAGAACACTCTCTCTGATACTAGTACAACATGAATTTACTATCAGAGTTGCATAGTGCCTTTTCAAACTTTCTGATATGGAAGGGAGGAAAACAGAAGTTCATTTCCATCTCAGGATGCATAGTTTTGCTTTCATCTGCTCAAAAAGCAAAAAATGTGGGCTTGTCTGTCCAATTCAAATAATTTTTGTCACTCTGTTTTTGGAGCTTTGCATTTGCTTTTCAGTACCCTTCTACTTTCATGGGAAAAAAAAAAACAAAGTGTCCTGGTTTGAGATAGAACAGAACCAGTTTTCTTTTCAGTAGTTATACTTTTCAGTTAAGTATCTTCCAACTAACTGCACTTTCTGAAATTAACAGCACATTTTTCAGATAGTGTCTGCTTCCAGCAGATAAGGTCTGATGTTTACAGTTAATACCAAGGAACTGTATGCAGAGGCGCTCCTGCTTATACTTATTGCTATAAGAATCAAGGTCAGCTAACTTTGTTATGAACCAAGTTGGAGGGTTGGAATTGGAAGAGTCTAAAGGGGTTGCACCTGTGGGGAGGAGCAGACAGGACAGGTGACCCAAAACTGACCAGCAGGGTATTCCATCCCATCTGCATCATGCTTGGTATAAAAGCCGAGGGATCAAAGGGGTCAGCCTTTTCCTTCAGTGGCCAGCATCCAAGGAGGACTCTGTCTGTACATCTGGCTTTGATCCCAATCCATACGTACCTGAATCCAGTTCTGGAATCCAGTTCCCATCCATTTCTGAGTCCAGTCTGGGACTTTCCCCGTGCCTGTCACTGACATGATTGTCATCCTGGGAGCTCGACACTGGTTTTGTATATATTGTATATATGTAGTTATTTTCTTTTTTGATATTACTATATTTTGTTTTTATTATTAATATTTCATTAAAGTACTTTTAGTTTTCTTTTCAACCCATAAGTGTCTCCCTTATTTTCTCTCCCTTCTCTTCTGGGAAAGGAGAGAGAGGTTAGAGGGAACATCTGTCATTCGTTTAGCAGCCAGTCCAGCCCAAACCAAGACACTACTTATTTTCAAGAAATTCAAAAATCATTAGCGAAACAGCAGTTGCTAACCTTTTTGACCCTCTAAGACATATTTCAACATTTATTTTCTGTGGAGACCCACTGGACAAATCTACATTCCTCAAAGATCAAAGATAAAGTTTGTTTGCACAAGGTTTGGGTGGAAGATGAGGAGGGCATGACAGTGCTTTCATGAACTGTTCAGAAACAGGAACCACTCCACAGGAACATGGATTTTATTTGGGTGAAAAGGAGAGTCTTAATACACCAAAGTTTGTATGGTTTAAGACCCCTAGGCTTGCTATCCATTTAACAGGAAATGCCCTTGAGAAAATATAATTTGTTTTTAGCCCCATTGAGTGTTGTGATTTTCAGACTCCTTTGCCTGAGCTTAAGATCTTACAATTTTTCTTCTGGTGTCTATAGAATGTCCCCCTCACTTTACTAATAATGTCTCAAATCCAGTATCTGGCGAAAATCAGAGGAGGGGTAGTATAATTAGATCCTGGAAGTTTGCGTATATTACTGTTCATATAATAAAATCTCTTACCTTCAACATTTTGTCATAGATTTATTCCTAATACTTAAAACTAAAGCTTCCAGAGTGATAAATTAGGAAACAACCATAAATTGAGCTTTCCTGCAAAGCTGCTTACAAATAGGAAGTCAAACCATCCCAAATTAAACCACACTTTCTATTATGTGAATGTATTGGCTATCACTTTAAAGTAAAAGTAAAAGTAGTTATGGGAAGGCAAGTAGAAATATTTCTCATATTATTGCCATTGCTTTCTATCAGGGAAAAAAAAAAACCCTAAACTGCAGCCTATGATGTTTGGATTTTCAAAAGAATGATTTGAATGCTGCCTTTGGTAGCAAAAAAAGGTAGGATTGATTGTGGCTTTGCATTCTTGACTCCTACATATCTCAGTTTGGTTTTGCAATTCTTCTTCTTTTCTTTTTTTCCCTTTTTTTTAACACAAGCTCTTAAAAAAAGCTTCATTATTAAGCATTTCATTACCCTGACCTTTTTACTATAAACATTTGGGCATAGATCACCTACAAATGGGTTAGAAGGAGATAAATCACTCTCCTTGGCACTTCCCATGGTTTGCCAACTTCGTCAGCCAGCTTCTGCAGATGCCCTTCCTGGCATCAAAACCCAGGAGCCTGCAGGAAACAAAAAGATGCCAGTTTTCTCCTGATGCCCAGGAAGGCTTTGTTTGCTGTAGGAGAATGCTGTGTGTTTTGATAAATGCCACTGTGCTGAATCAGCGTGGTGGGCAGTTTAACTTTGTGACCTTCTTGAAGTTGATGGTTTCCCCCATAGACAGTCTTTGACATAGCCTATAACATACTGTCAAAGCTACTGAAGTAAAAGAGAGCTGTATTTATTTTACTGTTAAGTCATCCTTCCTCTGTGCAGATCTCAGGTGTCTTGGCGTTCTCCTGGACAATTTCATATCCTTTATTGTTTCCATCAGTTGTGTCCAGTGTTTTTTTTTTTATTTGAGGGAGTGCATTCTTTGCACAGCCTCATTCTGTCACCCTGACATTTCACATGTGCCTTTAGTGTCTGGGCCTCGTTTCTAGAAAAGATTCAGAACAATTTTGTAGTCTTTTGCAGCCTAAACATTGCTACGGTTATATTTACTGTATTTGGAGACACAGAGGCAGCTTTTGATTTAGGAAATTGTTTTAGGATCAGTATTATCCACATTAGAAAATAAAAACAAAATGCAATCTACCTGCATTTGGGGAAAAAAAGAAACAACCCCAAAAAAACCCCAAAACTAAACCAAACCAACCTTCTCTTACTGCTGCAGATGCAACTTCTGAGGACTAGTTTTAGAGGGCTTTAAAGTCTCACATGTAGGTTTCTAAGCTTGAAAGCTGTCTCAGAGCTTCTCAGAGCAGGGTAGGCACAATCAGATCCTCAGCTGAGGATGAGGAAGAAATCCTTAGGACAACAGCATGCCATTTTTTGAGACAAATTGGTTTGCAGAAGGCTGTGGTTATTTAAGACAAGTGTCTTTTTCATCCCTCCCATCTCATTTCCCAATGCATTCTGACTCCTTTTTCACTAGCAATAGTGGATGGGGTATTCAAGTAAGTATTTCTCCATGAACTATTGCTCAGTTTTTCCACGGGAATAGGCACATCAGGCCTTTAGCTGCCCCCAGCAGACTTCTTACTCGAGTAGCTGCCCGCCTTCTGGCACCTAAGGCCAGCCCTAAGAGATCCTGTTTTCCTCAGTCAGACACTCTTTGTAGAGTGGATAGTGGTATATCAAACAGTGCACTGAGATGATCTGAACTGGGAGGACAAAAAAAGCTTGAAGCAGTACGTTCTGTCGGTATCTGAAGCAGGGGATGACCAGACTGAAACCACCAGATTTGCCATTAAGGGGAACATACTCTTAAGAGTTTCATTATCTCATTACCAAATACAGCAAATGGTTTTCATGATAAATGAAAACATGTTTACTCTAAAATAAGCATCTTTTCATGTATTAGTTTTGTGTTTTCTTGCCCCAAATCAGATAACACAGAGTTAAATTTATTATAGGACAGAAGGACCATAAATGAACCAGGTTAGATAGCTACGAGACTATCCTGTGTTCAGCATCTTCAGGCACCAGGCCTACAAGGACAGTTTAAGTTTTCCACAAAGTGCTGTTCAGGACCTCCGTGCTTACATGGATTTAACACCAAAATTTCTTCTGTATTCATTATAAGTGCATAATCTCACAATCTGTGTCACCTGGTAAAACTAACAAGTACCTCTGCTTCACCTTCTGCTTTTCCCCTGCCTTTTCCCCTCCTCCCAGCATACAGTCATTTATTGCATCTTAAATTGATTTAATCACTTAACAGGTCCCAGATATATTTCTGTCTTGGTAATCTGCATCTACTAGACTATCATGTCATGACCCTTCTTGCCCAGCATAAGGATGAAGGGAAATAATATGTAAATTTTCCAATCCTTTTTTAATCACATATTTTAAAAAGAACAATTAACAATGACAATTAACACAAGCAGAAAATATCAGAAGAAAGGCTAAAAAACCACTTTTTATTATGTGCTCCCATGCACAGGATAATTTAATGCATAATATTAGCCAAAGTGTTATCACCCCAGCGTTGTGAAGACTGCATGCTGAGCAAAGGATTTCTGAAATCCAGAAGGAATCTCATCAACATTCAAAACTGACAAATGGACTAGGGCTGTCATAAAATTCATATGCAACATAGATATTGTCTTTTGAACCCCTTCCCCAAATATAATCTACTTTGATTTCATTGAAGGAAAATGACAGACATCAATGCTCTGTCATGAATAAAAAGCACTTTTATTTGTAGCAGAATAATATGCCAAACCAAGGACTGGTGGTCTGACAGTAGTGTATGCATGCCCTTATTTATGCACATATAGTGTTTACCTGTGCACTGGAATGTATATATGTTGTAAAGTACATAACATTAATACACTGGTCTGATAAATAACAAATAACCTTATAATCTCTCATAAACTATGACTAACAGTGGAACATTTCTGTTGTTGGTTTTGTGTCATCCGAATGTATGTATCTATGCCTATATGCCTAGGAATTACTGTATGTGCATACAACACGTCTTGGAGTTCGAGATCCTTACAGCAGTGAGGAGTAAGCTTGCTGCCCTGGACTTCAGGAAAGTAGACTTTGGCCTCTTCAGGGATCTGCCTGCAGAGTACCATGGGATAAATCCCTGGAGGGAAGAGGGGTCCAAGAAAGCTGGTTAATATTCAAGGATCACATCCTCCAAGCTCAGGAGTGATGCATCCCAACAAAGAGGAAGTCAGGCAAAAATGCCAGGAGGCCCGCATGGATGAACAAGGAGCTCCTGGACAATCTCAAACAGAAAAAGGAAGCCTACAGAGGGTGGAAGCAGGGACAGGTAGCCTGGGAGGAATACAGAGAAATTGTCTGAGCAGCCAGCGATCAGGTTAGGAAAGCTAAAGCCCTGAGAGAATTAAATCTGGTCAGGGACATCAATGGCAACAATGAAAGTTTCTATAGGTATTTTGATGACAAAAGGAAGACTAGGGAAAATGTGGGCCCACTCAGGAAGGAAACAGGAGCCCTGGTCACCTGGGACATCACAAGGCTGAAGGACTCAATAACTTTTTTGGCTCAGCCTTCACTGCCAAGTGTTCCACCCACACTGCCCAAGGTACAGAAGGCAAAGGCAGGGACTGGGAGAATGAAGAACTGCCCACTGTAGAAGACCAGGTTCAAGATCAGCTGAGGAACTTGAAGGTGCACAAGTCCATGGGACCTGATGAAATTCATCCGTGGGTCCTGAGGGAACTGGCAGATGAAGTTGTCATGGCAGTCCAGTGAAGCTCCTGCTGACTGGAAAAGGGGAAAGATAACCCCCATTTCTAAAAAGAGAAAAAAAGGAATACCTGGGGAACTACAGGCCAGGCAGTCACACACCTGTGCCCAGCAAGATCATGGATCAGATCCTCCCGCAAACTCTGCTAAGGCATATGGAAAATAAGGAGGTGATTGGTGACAGCCAACATGGCTTTGCTAGGGGCAAATCATGCCTGACAAATTTGGTGGCCTTCTACAACAGTGTTACATCATTGGTGGATAAGGGAAGAATAACTGTCGTCATCTACCTGGACTTGTGCAAGGCACTTGACACTTTTCCAATGACATCATTGTCTCTCTAAATTGGAGAGACATGAATTTGGTGGACGGACCATTTGCTGGAGAAGGAATTACCTGGATGGTCGCACTCAAAGAGGTGCAGTCAATGGCTCAATCCCCCAGTGGTGACCTGTGATGAGTGGCATTCCTCAGGGGTCAGTACTGGGACTGGCATTGTTTAACATCTCTGTTGGCAACAGGAACAGTGGGATTGCGTGCACCCTCAGCAAGTTTACCAAAAAAACCAAGCTGTGTGGTGCAGTCGACACCCTGGAGAGAAGGGATGCCATCCAGGAGGACCCAAACAGGCTTGAGAGGTGGGCCTGTGCAAACCGCATAAGTTTCAACAAGGCCAAGGGCAAGGTCCTGCACATGGGCCAGGGCAATCCCAAGCACAAATACAGACTGAGCGGAGAATACAATGAGAGCAGCCCTGAGGAGAATGACTTGGGGGTGTTGGTGAATGAGAAGATCAACACGACCTGGCAATGTGTGCTCACAGACCAGAAAGCCAACTGCATCCTAGGCTGGATCAAAAGAAGAGTGGCCAGCAGGCTGAGGGGGGTGGTTTTGCTCCTCTGCTCTTGTGAGACACAAGTTGGAATACAGTGTCCAGCTCTGGAGACCCTAGCATAAGAAGGACATGGACCTGTTTGGAGCAAGTCCAGAGGAGGGACATTAAGATGATCAGAAGGCTGGAGCACTTCTCCTATGAAGACAGGCTGAGAGAGCTAGGGTTGTTCAGTCTGGAGAAGAGAAGGTTCTAGGGAGACCTTGTAGCAGCCTTCCAGTACTTAAAGGGGGCCTACAGGAAAGGTGGGGAAGGACTCTTTATCAGGGAGTGTAGTGATAGGACGAGGGGTAATGGTTTTAAACTGAAAGAGGTTGGATTTAGATTAGATATGAGGAAGAAACTTTTCACTCTGAGGGTGGTGAGACACTGGCACAGGTTGCCCAGAGAAGTTGTGGATGCCCTGTCCTTGGAAGTGTTCAAGGCCAGGTTGGATGGGGCTTTGAGCAACCTGGTCTAGTGGGAGGTGTCCCTGCCCATGGCAGAGGGGTTGCAACTAGATGATCTTTAATGTCCCTTCCAACTCTAATCATTCTATGATTCCATGACCATTCTAACACATACTCACTAGTGAATGCTACCATTGTATAGAGAGCTCAAAACTTTATGGCACCAATAACATTTTAATAAATCCCACCTGTAGCTGCATCACTCTGTTAGCGTGCAGGGGCTCCATCACACAAGTAGAAACCTACAGAATAGGAAGCACAGTGGCTTCACATGTATCACCGAGCCTCCAGGGGTGGAGGAAGTCCAGTAGCCACCCTTCAGTGCTTGTTGCTGCTTTCCCATGGTGCCATACTCCCTGCAGCAGAGCAGCACTGCAGCCCCCACTACTGAGTGTTAGCTATGATATTCTGCACATATCCTAGCTCACTACAGAATAGGTAAGGTACTTTATGAAGCAAGGAGTAACTTAAGATGAGCCAGTGAAATTGTTCACAAAGAAGATAAGGGATGATAAATATACACACCACAAACCCTATTATATTAGAATTACGTTTCACTGTTAAGGAACCTAAACTCCTTATGATGAGAAGATACGAAGGAAGGAACCCAAACAATCTTAACTCCAGCTCCACCTCTAATAAGAAAGTTAATCTTTAAAAATCAGAGATCTTGGAATTATAGAATCGTTGACATGATAGTCGTAATGACATGCCATTTATAATTTTCTATCCAATATATTATTATGGCAAGAAGAAGAACAGCTATGTGAGGCGATGATGTGAAATATATTCATGCATGTGAAGGGTGCACAGGTATTCTTAGGCGTAATGCAAAATGGGGGAGCAAAGAGAAAAAGATGGGAAACAAGCAGAGTATCCCTATGCTGTCATTTATTGCCTCAGCTAGCCCAGAGAGTGCAGCACATTGTAATCTTGTCTAGCAATACAGGATTCTGGTCAAACTTTAAATGTTCTCATTTGTTTTCACATTTCCTATATGTATATAGAGATAATATGCAGAAAAATATATGTCTGTGTAAAGAGGAACAACTTTGAAATTTTTCCCCTATTACTATTAAAATGGTGAAATATCTTCAGTAGGATTTCTTGTCTTACATTTTTGTGACCTTTGTACCTTTCTTACTTTTTATTCACTTTACAGAGCTTCTTGTAATAATGGATTCTATGTGCCTACTGCCAATATGTGGGCAGACAGACCGATTTGACTGTATTTTCCTATAGCTTAGTGTTCAGTTCTGTGAGGTAAGAACACTCTGAAAACTTGTTTCAGGCACCGAGTGTTAATAATGCTCTTTACCACATAGGTGGCACACTATATCTCTCAGGAACACACTCTTTCTCACCACTTCTCTAAAATTAAAGAAAATTGTCTATTGTGTTGCGTAAGTACAGTAGGTTCACACAACAAAGATGGGATCCAGGATATCTAATGTAGGGAAATCTTTTTTCCTACCATTGCTTTCTTGGACCATTGCAGTATTTTGTTGTAAGGGACTAATGTTTTTATTCTCTGGGGGAAAGCAGTGTAACATTTGCTTTCTTTTTTTTTACCCCTTCAAATCTGTGAGCCTGCAGGTGCAGCTACCATTTCCAAAGATAGAATGGGTGTCTGACTTGACAGAGAAGATAAGTCACATACACTTTCTTGTCTTTTGCCTTACAGTTCTAATTGTTGTAAAAATCAAAATTATTCAGGACATAAGAACTGGATGAAGTTTCCTTTCACACATGAAGACGTTAACAGCATGCAATATGCGATTGCATTAAACTGTACAGGTAAAAAAGAACAACTTTACAGACAGCAAAATAGCCCCTTTATGGGCTATGGGTCAGTGATAGCTATAGTGAAAGGTGTTACATTTATCTGATATTCACAGAAATTTTGTAACTGTCTCTTTACAACAAAAGATGCCTTTCTTTCAACACTTTTACTATAAGTGACCATTCTAATGTAACTGCTGTTGATCATTACATCATATTATCATTGAGTGATTACTCAGTAAATTTTAGACAACATAGTTGTTACCTTCAACTTCAGTATTTGCATAAAATACATAGTTGATGAATAGAGATAAATTTTCTGAAGAGCAAAAACTAGCTATACTATAAGCTATTTCTTTTCTCAGCATCACATGCAGAGACATACTGTCTTCCATGTTATCTTCTCTAGACATGTTCTTATGCAGTTTGAGTCTTGCAAAACTTTATTAACAGCTATGTGCATTTAAATGCATCTGAAGATTTTGCAGATAAAGCCACTTAGAGGAGAAAAATACATTTGCTTTGGGAATACATTTGGTAAAACGTTTATTCTCCTGGCAAGACTCATTCCAGATATTTGATCTGAATTCCATTGATTCATAGCCTTTTACTTTGGTGGAAATACATATTTGTGACTTGATACGGTAGATGGTATATGGAGTCAAGAACATACAGTAATAAAGGAAACCTGCGGGACAACTATTAACTCGTTCAGACATTGGCTTTGGAGAGCAAGCAAAGGGCTAGTAAGTATCATGCTTGAGGAGAACGTGAGAGTGATTCAGGACATATTAGATCAACTGTGTTGTGTATAAGTCATTTAGAATTCAGTATGTCAAAGTACAGAAACCTTGTGGCTTTTAAAGAGTGGTGCCAGAGTAAATTTGCATTCTATTATTTCCATATTATGTCCCCTAGGCCTTAGTAATGACTACGGAAAGCAATTCCAGATGAGTTATGCTTGTGAAAACACGCATACGTGGCTGCTGCTCGCAGCAACAGTCTTATACCTGTCCAGTTAAACTACAGTGACACATACCAAGTACTTCAACATGATATTAAATTGTTTATGTCTCTAACAAATGTCAAAAAATGAACACTATCAGGCTGAAACACTGGACTTTGTTTTCGTAAAGACCTGATACGACAAACATCAGCAGTATCCCATTAAGCTCCACTATCGAATAAAGAGTTGCACTTAATCTTGTCCACTGGCAGAGCAGATAAATGCAGCTCTTGAGGTGCACAGTGTGCTGCTGCTGCCCCCTTAAGACAAGTAAACATAAATAATAGTATGTGTGCTATAGTTTGTCGACATTTTCTCAAAGATATTTCTCTACCAGCTATTAAAGAGTGATTATAATAAGAGGCTTGCCTAGTGCAAGCTGACGCAACAATAAGTTCAGTCTATTACAAGACCTATGAAAAAATAAGGTGTAGTTTAAGGACCTCAGAGAATATGACAGCCAGAATTTTTTTATCAATTTGTATTGGAAACTTTAAGACACCGAGGCACAAACTCTGAAAACAAAGATATAGTTAACAGTACTAAAACTTGAAGAAGAGCTATTAGCAGGGAAAAAAAGGTTCAGTCCCTACCCATGCACTTTAGGATGACATACAGCTCAGTAACCTCGGTAGGCCATGAGATGATTATGTGAAAACTATAGCAAGGATGAGTTATTATCACTTTCCATTCCTTTAACCTTTGTCAAGAGACCTGATTAATGTTTGGTCATTTGCTCCTCTCTTTAAATTTTGCCTAAGACTCAGATATTAGAATTTTAATGGCTGCTTATAGATGTCCTTTGAAACTGAATTGCATAGGGTAATATTTTGACCTAGACTGATGTTCTCCATTTTCACTTGGCTGTTCACCTCTGCATCTTTGAATTGAGTTCGGCCAGACACAGCAGGGAAAGCAGAAAAGTTAACTCACTAAATATAAAAGAATGAGGTTTGCTTCCTATTCAAAAACTTAATATTTCAAGGCCACAGAGGCACAGTGGGGTCTAAATAACTGTAATTACCGAACATATAAAAACTGTAAGGCCTGCTGCTTTCAATAGTTTCTGGTGACTTCTAAATTATAGAACAAAATGTATGCTCCAATTGAAAAATTAGTACAGCCAATTAAAAAATACTACTTTATTGCAGGGTACCATGGTACTAAACTCCCATACATGTTTGAAGAAATTTCCAGATGCTAGTCTTCTTTGTATCACCCTTAACTGTGCATGGAGGTATAGCCCTAAGAAAGACAATCTGTCCGTGATCATGAAAGTATTGAAGTAGTAATGCACAATTTTAAGTAGAGACAGAGAATATGAGATCATATGCTTTCATGATAGAAAGAAAGACACAGTATGGTACAGCCCCAACTTTTGCACATAAAAAGATTCTGCTTAGGGAGAAGCAGCACTGACAACTACTCCTGTTTATTCTTGCTGGGTATGGCATGTCAGGTATACTACAAATTCAGATTACAAATGAAAAAAACTCTGTTGCTGATTGTCCTCCAGCAACTTATTAAAATAATTGAAATACTGTAGTTCCTTTTCCTACTGTGTGGCAGAAATAGAAGACTACTGGAGAGTTTTTCATTAGAATTAAAAAGTTGTAAAAGGTATGACTAAATGTTTCCCATCTTGTTATTCAGACCTGTAAAGTAACTGAAATCTACTGTGTGTTTACTGGATGTGAAAAAATGAAAGGAAAATATCTCTGTGAATAATTGTTGATTCAAAAGAATTGCCACTATCAGAATGGCCACAACAGCAGCAGTGCTTTCTGGAAAAATAACCAGAATGATGACCCAGAAAGGTTATGAAATTCACCTGAAACCTCACCTGTGTTTCTCCATATAAATAAGTTGTTTACAAAATATATATATAGACTGTATTCTACCTTTATGCAACAATCTTTAGATCATCACTGCAACAGCACTATTGCTATGATTATTTAAAGTTGCTAATTAAAGAGCAAATACAAAGCCACATGTGCTGTTTGTCTATTGAGCACAAAAAAGATTTTTGTTTGTTTATTTAATACCCTTTCTCTCAACATTCAGTGTATGTGTTAGAGGCAATCATAACTCCAAAGGAAAACCCTGTGGCCAGAGTGGAATTCTTCATGTGCTGAAGTATTTTAAATGTATTTGCTGGAGTAGAATCACAGCACATAAATCAGCTCTTAAGGACCCCAAGTATGTAACAATACTACAAACTGAAAATCTTTATACAAGTCTGTGAAGGATCCTGAATTATTATTTAGGAAACTATTCCAAAAATTTTCAATGACACTTTCCAGAATTTTACAATGCAGCTGTGAACAAATAAAAACTGGAGAAAAGGAAAAAAAAAAAAGGCATGTACAGTTTTTTCAGAAATATTTATAGTTTTCCAACCTTTTCCTGAGTGAGATGGAAGAACACCATGTCAGAGGCAGAGCATGCTGAGTGCTTGTCTCTAAGCAGCACTCAGAATGGCTGCTGCATTTTCATAAGTAAAGAGCAGTCCTTTCTACAGCATGGCACTTCAAGTCAACCGAAACAATGCAATGTGCTTTGTACCACTTTTGTCTGGGAGCATGTACTCTTCTTAAAAAGAACTAAAAATACATTCTGAAGATGACTTAAAATATTTTTCTTTTGCTTTTTTCACCATGCTTTTAATCTCCCTTTCATTGTTAGTATCATTAGTTTTTTATATGTTTCTTTCTGCTTGTCCAGTTAATGTGCCTGAGCTAGGTTTTATACTTTTCTGTGTATTTATAAAATCCTGTACATTCTGAGAATTTTTATTTATCACAGAGAAGAATTTAACTGTCAATGAGGGCACATTTTCAATGCTTTCTTTGATACTCTATAGCTCTGCGGTTGACAGCTTTATCCAAAGCACTTTCTAATGTAATATCACCTGCACTTTCCCTTGTGTTGCCAGTACTAATTTATGCAGAAAACTCTTATATGAAGTTTCCTTTAAAAAATTATGCAAACCTCTCATATTCTGCTACTTAAATAAATTAAAAAAATGTTAGGATTCATGTTATGTTCTGCTAGTGAAATTTCAGCCTTTGAACTATTGCAAGTGTCTTTGGATTTTAACAGACTTTAACAAAGCATTGATTTTATCATGACGCATTGGTTCTGCAAAATTTTACGTATGTGAGAGCTTAAAACCACTGGTTCAATATTAACCACCAAGCAAGGGCTTTATTGTATCAGAATCTTGCTCAGAATATGAATCAGGTTTCCACAACTGTGTAGCATAAATAACTGCTTTTAACACATCTGACTGGCACAGCTTCATGGCATGTGTACATTATCAGTGTCTGGGCAAAGCATAGGACAATGGAGGATCTGTGTTTTTATTACTTCGTCCTGATTCTGATCTTCCTCCCTTTATTATAAATAAATTGAAATTAATCAAGCAATTGAAGCATAAAACTGATACATGTTTTATGAATCAGAATCAGGGTTACTTCCATGACAGGGTGGCACTATCCTTTGCAGATTGTTTCATATCATTTGCTTCAAAGGCTGGAGCTAGTCATTTCTTATGTGCTCTCCACTCTTGCACTTCAGTGTAATCTTCCTTCTTCCCTTAACCTGTCATATTAGATTTTTTTTCCTATTTATCTGTACAATGGAAAATCAGCCAGACTATATGCTGTGACTATTTCTTAACAGGGAAAAATAAATCAGTGCCTTCCTGGCTTTTGAACTCATGTAAGGGGGGATATCCAACTTACTGCACTTAAAATGTCATGCAAACTCATTTCCTGACTTATTGGAATGCTTATGGTCTATTATTAATCTCAGCAAATGAGAGTTCCCTTCTACTGCTTAATTTTGTGTCTACTGTTTAATTTTGGGGGGAGCTTAAATTTTATATTCGTCTTCATTATGCATACAAAAGTACAAAAGTACTCAGCAGAGGAAATCAAATTTTGTGAGCTCCTTGGAGCTTTGTATGCATCACAGACTTTTATCACGCCAAAATATTGCAGTGCTAGATATTGATTTTGATATTAAATTTGTACAGTGTGTTTTAGTCTGGCCATTGTAAGATATCTCTTTTGCTGATGCAAATAATTCTAGGCACAATTTAGATAATTTGACATAAAAGTATCCTATTAATTTGGAAAAACATCTATCTGGATGTCAAATAAGCAAATGTGTACATCAGCTATTCAAGCTCATAAATTTAAACCTGAAAAGAAAGAGATCATTCCCATAATGCTGTCGCCATTATCTCTAGGTTGATTTTGCATTTGCTTCTGATCAATCTCTCATTGTCGTGTTTGCATTTGTAAGCACTTGTTCTGCATCCCCTTGTTAGCTGGGCTACTGTTACAAATTAGTGCTATTTCCCAGCTGTCTTTGCTAAGATCACTGGGGTTTGATTGGAATCTCTGGTGTCAGTCATGGTGGAGGCTGACTGTTTAACACACAGGTTAAACAGTACTCTAGTGTTTTAGTAACAAACAATAGAAAATAGAATTGGGGGGCTTGGGGGCAATGGCGGCGGGGAATGGGGAGAGAAAACCTTCAGTCTTCTCTTGACTAGTAAAAGAAAAATACTGCAGGTATATGTACTTCAGCTTTAAGAAATTCTTACTACAGCATAGTAGAATAGCATATAGACTATATACTGTGACTGTTTCTTAAGAGGGAAAAACAAATCAATACCTTCCTGGCTTAAGTGACACCCATATCAATACATTAGGCAGGGATGGCTGGAGAGTGAATTCAAACCATCAGCATCTGACCATGCATATTGCTTCACTGTTAGCTTGTTTCTTGGCATAGTTTTGGTCCATGCCAGCTAGCCTTTTTGGGAAACAGACAATACAAAACAGGGACGAGTGGCTGGTAGACAAGATGTTTGTGCTATGATTCAGAGGGACCACGAAAGGCTGGAGAAATGGGCTGACAGGAAGCTCACGAAGTTCAGCAAGGGCAAATGCCAAGTCTTGCACCTGGGGAGGAACAACCCCAGGTATTACTACACACTGGGAGCTGACCCGTTCTTTGCAGGGTTGTAAAGAAAGCCCTGGGTGTCCTGGTGGGCAAAAAGTTGACTATGAGCCAGCAACACGTTCTCATGGCAAAGGCAGCCAGCAGCATGCTGTGCTGCATTAGGAAGAGCATCACCAGCAATCTGAGGAAAGTGATCCTTCCTCTTTACCAAGCAGAGGAAGCACAGCACCTCTGGAGTGCTGCGTCCAGTTCTGGGCTCCCCAGAGCCTGGGGGAGGAAGGGAGGAATTGCAGCAAAGGGCCACAAAGCTCCTTAACGGATAGAAGCATTTCTTATGAGGAAAGGTTGAGAGAGCTGGGACTGTTTGGCCCAGAGAAAAGGTAGCCTGGCAGGAGATCTTACTAACATCTGAAGAAAGGGTGCAAAGAAGATGGAGCCAGACTCTTGCCACTGACAAGACAAGAGGCAATAAGCACAAATCGAAACACCAGGTAATTCCATGTGAAAACAAGAAAATATTTATTTTATTTTTTTATGAGGGTGGTCAAACACTAGGACAAGTTGCCTAGAGAGGTTTTAGAGTCTCAGTCCTCAGAGTTATTCAAAACATGACTAGACACAGTCCTGGGAAATCTGCACTTGCTAACCCTGTTTGAGCAGGGTGGTTGGACTAAACAGTATCTCAAGAGGCCCATGTTCAACCTAAACAATTCTATGATTCTGTGAAGTACAGTTTAGGGAAGTACAACAGATCCTCCCAACAGGCAGTGTGTATGAAACCGCACCACATTATGCTCCTTCAGCTCTCCGTGGTCCTTTAACAGCATAACTTTGCTTTTTCCAACACTACCTTATGCACAAGAATGCAACATCCCAGGGCAGGAGACTAATGTGATGAAATCATTGCCCTGGTGGGCGGTGGTGCATTAAAGAAGGCTATCACTGACCATGCCTCTGCCCTTCTCCAGAATCCCAGAAATGATGCTAAGATCGTATGATCTGCACAATAACATCATTTCAGGTATTCAGGGTCATAAAAAAAGAAAAGAAAACATTAAAAAAATGCATTTTAGGACCATTACATGAGGCTCAGGAGAGACCCAGAGCCAATTATTACTTACTGTGGATACAGGCAGGTTGCGACAATTAGCCAGAACAATATCTGTCCCTATTTTACTTGGTAGTAGAGACCTGTTTCAGGCACATTCTCTTGAGTACTTTGGAAATGAAAAGGGTTTAGAAGGGTATCCTTTGTGCACTGTGTCTGCTGTTCAACTGTGTAGTCTACTAATCCTTAAAAAAAGACAGGAAAAAACTCAAAAACAAACTTAAGAATCACCCTGATTTTTTAAATTAATTTGCCATCCTTAAAGCTTTCCCAGCTGCCACCCAGACTAAACAAGATATTGGACTGATTTTAGTGGGCACATTCCCTCACAAAATGTCAATTTAGCACTTGCATAAAGGTGGCTTTTACTTCGTTTTTCATTAAATATCTGAATTTGTTACTAATAATTTTTTTCCAACCTGTTGTTTTTTTTTATTGTAACTTACAATATATAATGATATTACTGCTGCAGTTAGGTAGCAATGCAATTTTCAAAGTTTCTTCTTTGTTTCTTTCTTTCTTCACTCAGGTTAATTAGCTAAAACCATAAAAGTATAATAGGGGCTCTTCTCCAACATTATAGATTCAAAAAAACAAAAATAGGAAGAAAGATTTAGATGATTTTCCTAAGAATTATCATCTTTAATTCAACCTTATAATTTTTAATCCTGATAGCAGTTAATACAGGAACCAGTTTCTTTGTGCTGCAGGTGTATAGTGCAGTGTCACTGAAGCCCTCCTGAACTATTTGAGGATAGATGCTGGTGTACACCACTGTACATCAATCTGGGAGTAGTCGCTTGTGGTTTGTCTCCTTAATTGTATGCAGTGCATGTAGACAACATTCTGGATTACATTCATCTCGACATATGAAAAAAAATATTAATCCATTCAGAATACAGTAAATGATTTCTCATCTGTTTTCATTTTAGAAAATATCTTAACTTTTTTTCATCATTAATATTAACAAGGTGAGCTTGTCCAAATTCAGTGATAAGTAGTAAGTAACCAAGATTTGGACCATTTTTGCCGTAAGAGGAAACCAAAATGAACTAGAAAAAAAGTAATACAAGAAATCTGAAATAAAATTCTACTTTTACTGTACTTGAACATATATAAAGGCTAAGTACCTCTAATGAATCTTGATTGAATGAATTTTAGCTCAGATATAGCACATTCACTTCCTAGATAATTCTATATGCATTTGATTATGTTTTCCTGCTGCATATTAAGTTATACAAAAGAGAATATAATAATTAGGGGGTTTATGGTATTTACTCCACTTTTTCATTTGATTACTAACAACTCATTAGTTATTATTATAACTAACTTTGTACTTTGGAATACAAAGGAAATCAAAGACCTATAGAAAGACCATGTTTTCAGATGATATCCTTGATATGAATGTTTATTTGTTCCATGCTGTTACTGTTTGCTTGAATAACATTCATTTTTGTCTATTTTTTCTTCTTTTGTAAATGTTGACACAGCTAAATTTGAAAGAATTTTAATCTATTCCATTTCTTGTTTTAGATTTATTCAGATATGCAATTATATTATGTTATTATTTCATGAATTTCTTATCTGAATCCTGCAGCCTTTTTTTATGTTTGTTGCTCTCATTCTTCCATACATTTGTTCTAATCCATTTTATTCTTTAACTGAGACATGCAAGATAACACTTTCTCTGAAAAATAAATTGCAGTAATACTACCACAGTGAAACATGGCTTTGTATTTTAGCACCTTCCTTCTTCCTATATTCATAAGTTCTCAAATTTTAACCCACAACCTGACAAATCATCTTTGCTTTTTAAACTTAATCATAAGCCACACAGGTAATTTGCACAGTACTTGAAGTAGCAAGTTATGTGTGATTATATCAGTGTGAGTCCTTGATGGCATTAATTTACTGCTGTGGCACTGTAAGAGTACCTGGAGCTTCACATCCTAAACATTTCCCCTTGTCTCTGATAATTAATGCATTCCATAAGGAAGTGCACTTAAGATTTATGAAATCAGGCTGGTGCTCCCAAATAATACTACCATTTTGAATCTTTTCTTTTATGGGAAATAGAAGTCTTTAAGGTATCAAGGTCAAGTGCAAGGTCCTGCACATGGGTCAGGGCAATCCCAAGCACAAATCCAGACTGGGCAGACAATGGATTGAGAGCAGCCCTGAGGAGAAGGACTTCAGGGTGTTGGTGAACGAAAAGATCAACATGACCCGGCAACATGCACTCACAGACCAGAAAGCCAACTGTATCCTGGACTGCATCAAAAGAAGTGTGGCCAGCAGGTTGAAGGAGGTGATTCTGTCCTTCTACCCCACTGTGGTGAGACACCACCTGGAGTACTGTGTTCAGCTCTGGGGTCCCAACATAAGAAGGACAGGGGGCTGTTTGGAACGAGCCTAGAGGAGGGCTGTGAAGGTGATCAGAGTGTTGGAGTGCCTCTCCTAGGAAGACAGGCTGAGAGAGTTGGGTTTTTTCAGTCTGGAGAAGACAAGGCTCCGGGGAGACCTTGTAGCAGCCTTCCAGTACTTAAAGGGGGCCTACAGGAAAGATGGGGAGGGACTCTTTATCGGGGAGTGTAGTGATAGGACGAGGGGTAATGGTTTTAAACTCAAAAAGGGTAGATTTAGGTTAGATATGAGGAAGAAATTCTTTACTGTGAGTGTGGTGAGATACTGGCACAGGTTGCCCAGAGAAGTTGTGGATGCCCTGTCCTTGGAAGTGTTCAAGGCCAGGTTGGATGGGGCTTTGAGAAACTTGGTCTAGTGCAAGGTGTCCCTGCCCATGGCAGGGGAGTTGCAACTAGATGATCTTTAATGTCCCTTCCAACTCTAACAATTCTATGATTTTATGATTCTATGATGTTTTGTGTTGACTCCAACAGTAACTAGGCTTTCTTTCTTCTTAAGGCAGGTATTTTCTGCCAAATCATTTCAGCAGCGATAAACAGTTACCTGCCTTTCTCATACAACCAATGAAAATTTTGTTTATACTGGACTAGGAGAACTCTATTCTCTTGAAGGCTTTATGGTGTGATCCAGCAAAAGCATACTAAGAGAGCACCATACTTGGTAGTCTTTTTATTATTTAATGAGCCCCAAATACGCTAGGCATTTTCCTAATAAAGAAGCAGACCCAAAGTCCTGGCTATTTTCTGAAGGATAAAGGCACAATTCCTTTCAAACAATGAAAAATATGTTATCTAAAAACATACAGAAGCTGCATCTCTGTGAGATGTGTTATCTTAATCGTGATGTTGTATAATAGAATTGTTATTGTCTGAGCACCAGTCCTTCCTGCAGTCCCCTTGGTAAACTTCTCGATATAAGTAAGGCAACAAAACAGCAACAAAAATGTTGATCACTTGTTACCAAAAAAAGGCAATAATGAGAGGGCTGGGGGAAAGAGAAAATAATTTAATCAATTAGTATTACTTTTTTCCTTAACCTTTCTTCTCCTCTTGAAGTCCTCAATGGATTCTCCTTTTTTGTTTACATTAGAAGTTTGTTGACTTGTTATTCATTTATGAATAGATGCTAATTGATATTGATTCAATGCC
Source organism: Anarhynchus alexandrinus (assembly GCA_008711295.1). Classification (NCBI taxonomy): domain Eukaryota; kingdom Metazoa; phylum Chordata; class Aves; order Charadriiformes; family Charadriidae; genus Anarhynchus; species Anarhynchus alexandrinus. Next base: position 2,656,991 of record VUYV01000103.1, read on the forward strand.
TTGTTTATTATCATCTTTTGGGGAAAAAATTATTCTAAGATGATACATCTGGAGTGAGTTGTGGTTCTGGAGGTGGAATAAATATACATAGGAAAGTCTGAAGAAACAGTTCTGCTTTGACATACATTGCAATTAAGAAAAATTAATTTCAAAGGCATGCATAAAGACATAGGAAAAGGACATCTATGATGAGATGACAGCGATAGAAGCTATGAGAGATATCAGGAAAGAACAAGAGGAGGTTGCTGATACCACAGATGGTAATACTTAGAAGTCAGCTCCCATCCCTCCTTGTCTGGAGTGCTGGACCTGTCTAGGGTCAAAGATGCATGTACAGGGAGGATGTGGTCCTTCCTTACTTGTTTTGTAGCTTTGCAACTGCTTAACAAAAACAAGAGAAAAGCACAGCAGTCAAAACTGCACTTTATGTTCAATTAGATAAAACACTCTATTTGGAAGAGTGTGTACAGATTCTGTGTTAAAGGATATCCAACAGAAATGAATAAGCCCTTCTGCTGTGCTGCTTTGATGCATCTTTTCCTCTGGGGTGCTGTGATATAGCCTGGCCATACTAGGGACTTATGGCAAAAGAAAGGAGCAAATAAATGGCAGTCTCAACATGGACTGAGATCAGGCACTGTAATGTCATATTGGGTTTCAAAGACTTAATGTGGATGGTTCTTTCACACTTAAATTTGTTCCCTTGGACCCACCACTGCCCTGAGGCCATGACTTTTGCCCCCTTGACCTCTTTTTTAAAAAAATGAAACAGAGAACACCCCAGTAACACCAAACAGTAGCACTTCATATTGATTATCCATTTTAAATTGTGGCTTGTGGGGGAACCAGGACAAGACTTAAATTTTTCCGATTTCTGTTCTACTTCCCACTTGTTTTCCAGGAAAGAAGATCTGACAGAGGGGAGGGAATGAAAATAATACATTGATCAACATAGCACAGAAAGTCTCACTAAGCAGGAAGGAGACTTTGATTACATAAAGAATTTTACAGAAAGGGTGTATTTTCTTTTCTGCACATTGTCTTCCTTTTCCTGAGTCTCCAGCACTCTTTTGCCATCCACTCAACAAGCATAAAACAGAATAAAGCAAAAACATAGATCCACTAATTTAAAATATTTTTCTCTATATTTCCAGACCAACTGGAAATTAAATTCATGTTCATAAATTACAATTTACTAAATATATGCCTAACAAGCAATACTAAATTTATGGGTCATGTATGTTACCTCTGAAGTCTTAATGATGGCCTCGCTTTTGCATACTATGTCCTCAGCAAAGGCTCAAATGTTTGTCTCTGTTACCTGAAGGAGAACTATAGATGACATTCAGCTCAGAGCATAGTGTTAACACTGCAGACCTGCCTTTTCAGGGCAGAGCTGAAGCTTGAATGGGTGTTGGTACACAGCACAGAATATTCCCAATTCAAAATGTTAAACGTGTTGCTAATTATAATCAAAACCTTTGAAAACTGAACACTGAATAAATACTCTGGAGGCTTCCTTGTCTAATCAGAACTGAGAAGAAACTACAGTCAGAGCACATGTCCTATTCATTTATATAATTGAAAAGTAGGGTACTTTTACAATTATATCAAGTTGACTAATACCTGCTTATTAGAAATATAATTATACATCTGTGCTATTTTGACCACATGTAGGGGTGCTAGGACTGGGTAGTGAGAGAAATATTGTGAGCTGTGCTGCTGTAATGTCATTGTTCATGCAAGACATACTTCCATGGAAAGCCTTTTACTTTTGTGGATGGACAGATTCTGAAGTAGTCTGCTCCTGTGCCAGAGCAGACCAGCATAGTCAAAGCAAGTCCTTCTTTGGAGAGTGGTAAGTAATGGAAAAGAAAGTAATATATTTACTGAGCGGTAATAGAATGTTTTCTAATAACACTCAGTTTGAAGTATTGCCAAGTCTTTCTTAAGGGGTAATGGAAATGCTACGTCAGTACGAATAAGAAAAGATTATTTTCTGCAGCAATAAAATGAATGATAGAATAGTTTATTACTGTTGCCAGAAAATTTATACTGACAAGTATACCCAGATAATTCATTGCATGACAAAGAACATTGTATTGTCTTGTCAAAGAAAAGCATCATTTTAATTTAAGATGAATTGTACTTTTCTAGCTGGTACAGACTTCATAGATCATAGATCTGAGTAATGAAACTGATTTAAAGAAAACAGCTAAGACATTACTTTAACAATTACCTGATTAGAACAACTTATTCCTTGATCAGGGTTGCTAGCATTTTGAAGAAGGTATTCTGCATGAACTGATTCATTTTACAAAATTAAAATACCTTCCATAATATCAAGCGTTAAAGTTTAAGTGTACCTCAAGGTATCCAAGTTGCTTCACATACAGGAGGGGAAAAATAATTCTGTCATCCTCTGTTCTGTAAGAATTGTTCTAGAAAATTATGGTCCTCCTGGAGACATTTTAATCACTCATTTTATTTGAATCATGCAAAGCATGTTATTAATAGAAATAACTCCTGAAAGGGTCTCACTTTGTTAAGTAGAATAGGGTTGAGTCAGTGCAGTACACATTAGTGTAATGACATGATATGTAAAAATGGAACTCTTTTAATCTCTTTCAGCCAGGAGAAAGTGTGGTGTGAAATCATTTCTATGGAGGACAAACAGCACCTTAAAAATCACTCATTTTGACATTTAGGGGTGGTTTTGTTCTCAGTTAGGTTGAAGTGATTCCAGTGCATGCTGTTCTGACATAACTGAGAGTAAGATCATTTCAGAGCTCACTAATTATCCAAAGGAAGAGTGACAAGTATAGAGGAAGCACTCGGAGAAAAAAAAAAAAAACAAACCCAAAAAAACCAAAAAACACCAACCAAACAAAAAAAGAAATAAAACTAACAAAACCAACAATACCAGCGACAAAAAAAAAATAGCAAAAAACCCCAAAAGTCTTAAAAGGGTGTTTTCACTTCCGGGAGAATCTCTTCTGCTAGCTCAGTGGTTGCACTGCGGGGAAAAAATTAGGAGTTTAGATGTTCAGAGTCCAATAGAGTAACAGAAGACTTAAAAGATTGACCAGAGTGGATACGTATCTCTTGTTCTTGATAACTTTTGCTTAGAAAATCCACATATGGAGTAAGTATCAATTTATTTGATAAAGTGCTCAGCTGCTTCCTTTACTCCCCTTAAGATAAAAGGGGTGTTAGAAAGGAAGCAACTAAATAGACTGATATAGTAATAGCAATCCTTTTCTTTTGCACATCTTGATGATCAGAAACTAATGAGGAACCAAATATATCCATAATCCTTAAAGGTTCCAAATCACATTAAGTCTGATGAAAATTAGCTTAGGATAGGATTGGATATTTAATAGTATCCATTATAATAATGAGAAAAGACATGAAACAAAGTGGAAACACGGAGTTACTCTGTTACATTTAACAAGTAGGACATACAAATTATTAAATTAATGTAATCTCACTGAAGTTGCTGAGTAAGTTTTTGTTGTATTTTAAATACATGTTGGGTTTTCTTGTGGTTTTTTTTGTTGCTGGGTTTGGTTTTTCTCATTTCTGTTGAAATTCATAATCTTTCCAATCACAAAAATAAAAACCAAAAATAAAAAATGCCTGATTTTTAGTGTTATTGTGAAAACTGGAGTGTTTCCTCTAAAGAAAGATAGCCTGCCTGGTTAGCTGATCAAGTATCTGTTATCAGAATATGTCCCTGGATTATGACAAACAAAACCTGATGGTGCTAAAGCGCATCTCCATTGATGTGCTTTTAGAGAGTACAAAAGCAGTCTGAAGTCACTGCTGACACAACAGTGTATTTTATATCATAGTTACTGCAGAAACCAAATTTAGAGTTCCATCATTTTGAGAGACCCATAAAAAATGAAGTAGAGGAAACAGGATGGGAAATGAATATGAAGTTTCTCCTAAATTTTTCAGTAAAGATTAAATTCTCTAATGTATTGTGCACATAAGTATTTAAATCATAAGTTTATTTTATTTTTACTATATTTCCTCAGTCTTCTAGCCAGCTGTTTTCTCTCATCTGGAGAAAGGCCAAAACGGAGTTTCTGTGGGATGTTCAAGAGCTGTAGCCTCGTTTCACAGCATAGTAGAAAGACAATGTCTGATCTGCAAAACCACAGTGGGACTGATCATATATTTTCTATTGCCTGATTAGAGACTACTGAGCATATATTAGGTTTTATGACTAGAAGATATCTGTTGTGAGGAAAAGAATGGAGCAAAGAACAGAAAATCAACAACAGGAAGTTGATGTAATCTCTTCTGTAACTATAAGTCCATTGTCATTCTCTGGCAGTGAAACACCTAGCTTAGTGCCAGGGATTTTAATTTTAGTGAGGCCAGATTGCACTTATTTTTCCTGAACAGTCACATTAAATTGATTAGTACTAAATTAATTAAAAAGGCAGAAAGGTTTGAGTAGTTAGAGATTTTCTTCCCATTAGACCTAAAACTGAGAGAGAAAAATGAAGTACTGAAACAATGAGTTATACAAAAAACCTGCCCAGTTGTGACAAAATGAATTCAAAGAGGCAGTACTTTGGTTTCAAATTCTGCTGAGCAGCAAAGGAGAGTGTGGGATGCCAAGTATTAAAGTTGTATTCCTGACAGGTCATCTATTTTTAGGGAGAGACAGTTCCAGGCCAAATAATAGAGCTATGGCTATGCAAACAGATCAGATCCTCAGCTGGTAAAAACAGTAATAATAGCAACAGCATTACCAGTGGTGACTGTACTGGCACTGTATCTACACATGATTATTTTAGACAGGATTATCAAAAGGCGAGGATCTCCCATATGAACACAGAATAGAAGTACAAAATGAAAGAACTGACCAGTACGAACACTTTTCCTGCTTGGAAGACCCTACAATGCAAGCATGAAGAAGTAAAAGATGAGCACAGATGCACAGAGGAATTTGAGGAAACAATAAGCCTGAACTGATTGTTGTGATAGGCAGCAGACACCATCCATGAGAGCTTTAGCCACTGCATGTCTTTGTAGGCATTGGTCCAAAAAAGGGTTTTAAGGAAGGTTTTGAAAGCAAATAATAAAGGCCTTACACAGTCTCCTGCCTGGATGGGGAGTGCTAAGGTGGAGAGTTACAGCTGTATTCATTTGAATATACTAATATTTATTCAAATCAGCACAGTCTCTCACATTAAGGTATAAATGAAGACAAAACTGCTTACAAAATCAGTGTTTCTCTCTTTAAAAAATCCAGTAAATACTCTCCTACCATAGGATTGGGAGCTACCCATAGGTACATATATATTTTTGAAAAATCTAGTATTTACATGGCTGTGTCAGCCTGAAAAGCTGTGATAACATATAATACATTACTGGGCAAGCAGACCCCTGAAGAGGCCAAAGTCTGCTCTCCTGAAACCCAGCGCTGTAATCCTGCTTTTTGCCCTGCTCCATTTTCTTAGGATCATGAACCCCACCATCTTATGGTCACTGCAGCCAAGGCTGTCCCTAACTTTCACATCCAGAGCCAGTTCTTCCTTGCTTGTAAGTAACAGGTCCAGCAGAACACCCTTCCGTGTTAGCTCGTCAATCACTCATGTCAGGAAGTCGTCATCAGTGTGCTCTAGAAAATCTCCAAGATTGTTTGCACCATTCTGTGTTGTCCCTCCAGCAGATATCAGAGTGGAATGTGATGTTCCTTCCAGTCATCTGAAGAAGGCCTCAGCTGCTACTTCTTCCTGGTCAGGAGGTATATAGCAGATACCGCTTGCAAGAGAAACCATGTATGCCTACTAATCTTCACCCACAAGCTCTCAGCTGGCTTCTTACCCAACACTGGGCAGAGCTCCACGCACTCCAGCTGCTCTCTCACACAAAGGGCAACTCAAAGGGCAGCCCTCCTCCTTGCCTTCCTTCTCTGTCCTTCCTAAGGAGCCTGTATCCATCAATCACAGCAGTCTGGTTGTGTGTGCAGTCCCCCCATGCTTCCTTGAACCTAATGAGGCTGTAGCCCTGTGACCATACAAACTTCTAACTCTTCCTGTTTGTTCTTCATGCAACATGCATTAGAGGCATTTCAGCAAGTGTATTCGATTTGCATGGTAAGGTTTTGGTAGCAGGGGTGGCTTCTGTGAGAAGCTGCTATAAGCTTCCCCTATGTCCGATACATCAATGCCAGCTGGCTTCAACATGAACCCACTGGTGGCCAAAGCTGAGCGCATCAGCAACAGTGAGAACACTTCTGTGATAACATGTTTAAGAAGGGGAAAAAACTGCTGCGCAACAGCAGCTGGAAGAGAAAAGTGAGAATATGTGAGAGAAACAATCATGCAGACACCAAAGTCAATGAAGAAGGAGGAGGAGGTGCTCCTGGCACCAGAGCAGATAGCCACCTGCAGCCCATGGAAGACCCCATGCCAGAGCAGTCCATTCCTGAAGGACTGCACCCCATGGAAGGGACCCATGCTGGAGCAGTTCATGAAGAAATGCAAACCATGGGAAGGACCCACGTTGGAGAATTTTGTGAAGGACTCTCTCTTGTGGGAGGGACTCATGCTGGAGCAAGGGAAGAGTGTGAGGAGGAAGAAGCAGCAGAGGCAAACGTGTAATGAACTGACAGCAATCCCCATTCCCTGTCCCCCTGCAACGCTCAGGGAAGAAGTGAGGGGTGTGTGGAAACTGGTTTAAGATTTGGTTTTATTTCTCATTATCCTACTTTGATTTCATTGGCAGTAAATTAAATTAATTTCCTCAAGTCAAGTCTGCTTTGCCCATGACGGTAATTGGTGTGTGACCTCTGTGTCCTTATCTCAGCCCACACACCTTTCATTATATTGTTCTCTCCCTGTTCAGCTGAGAAGGGGGAGTGATAGAGCCGATCGGAGGGCACTTGGCGTCCAGCCTGGGTCAAACCACCAGAGAGGCACTCCAGTGTGCTGAAACCCCAGGACAGGCCTGAGAGATTTCCCCACAAGGCTGTTCTACAGGCACTTCCTTCTTTACATGCCTGTGCTCAAAGAGATTGCACTTGAGCTGTTTTGTTGATTACTGTTTCCCTTCTGCTCCCATCACCATAGACCTTTGGCTTGCCTACCCCACCCACAGCTTCTTCACTTGTTGAGGAGTCTCTCCCTTCCTAGTCATTCCTAGTTTAAAGCTCTCCCTACCAGGTTTCTTACCAGCCATACCAGGCTGTTGGTAAAGATATCCTTGCCCTGCATAGTCAGGTGTATCCCATCTCTTACAAATAGATGTTGACCCCCAAAGAGGGTTCCAAAAGTGCTTTTATTCCCTCTATTTTCAGCTTGAAATATTATACACTGATTTCACATGCTCAGAGACTCTTCTAAATCCTTCTTATTATTTTCAGAAAATACAAGGTGTTTGGGTTGATTCATTACATTTCCAAGAGATGCGTGCTTCTCATCAGGTTTCTTACGCAGTGTAACTATTTCTTTGTATAAAATATTAACCAATGCAACCTTTAGTTTTAAGGGAGATATTGATTCTACAATTACCTCTGTTCTCTCAGTAAACATTCTGGAGATCTCAAGTATTCATTCCCAAACACATTGTTTCCACTGTGAAAGGATGGTATGCAATTACCACACGCAAAGACCCTCTGGGCAAATCATTACAACTGCAAACTGGATGAGACATTTGATTTAATACCTCATCTTGGCATGATATGATCATTAAGATTACAGAATTCCTATAGCCAACTTAAATAAAGACATCAGACTCCACATGCAGTTTTATTCACACATCCAGATTCCTCATGCAGACCTAGGTGCAAATAAAACTAAGCTTACATTTTTGATCAGTGTAGCCACCTATGCTTTTCCCATCAGAAATAATTCTACATAAGCTGGTAAAAAGATTAGGTTTCCTAACACATCAGTTTCCCTCTCTTCTGTCTTTATAACTGATTCGACCTCCAATAAAGTTAGCTGGATTTTCCCTCATATTGTAACAGAAGCAAAGTCAGATCAATTACTCCAGCAGCCCTCCTACCCTTTGTAAACTGCAGCTGAGCATACAGTGGGGAGAGGAGATGTGGGGAGCTGTGCCTTTACAAGTCTCTGAAGTGACCTGAAGCAGAGTGATGCTGTACAGACCATATAGCACAAGTGCCGGGCAGCCAGAGCCCTAAGGAAGCTCACCTCTCCGACGCATTTGGGCTTGCCAAGCCTGCAATCAAAGCCAACTTTAGACAACTTTTATACATATGGCAGACCAAGCTGTAAAATAGTTAGCTCAAAGGACACGCTGTTGCTGTAGCAAAAGCCCCTGTCTCCAGGCTGCCATTACCGTCAGCTCTGCAGCTAGATAGTTTCTGTTTAAACCTAAGACAGGCTTTAGCCCCATATTTGAGAGGAATGTATGTATGTAAGTACTGTTAAATATCAGAAAGAGGAAACGTTCCTTCCAACTGAGATGTGGCAAAAAGAAGACATGTTTAGAAACTGATGCTACTTGGCCATTCAAGTTTCTGCTAAGATTACAGCAGGATCCAAGTCTCTCAATATTTTGATGAAAATGGGCTGTATTTTTTTCAGCAGCAAAGTGTTTGTGAGTGCTTTAAAGAAAATATATATTTACAGCCATAGTTCAATTTGAACCAGTTGCTTTTCATCAAAGGGCTGATTTACTGGTAGAATGTAAAGCTTTTAAAGAGGAGGAGATTGTCATTCCTGAAAATACACTACTGAATTTGCTACAGGTGCTTGTTTTGCCTGGAAGTCAAGCTTTTTTCCTCCTGCATCCTCTGTCATTCCTTCCTATTACTGCCGTGGCATACCAGAAACTCTAGCTACCAGCAGTCAAAGGCAATGGTCAAAAATTGCTGCGCACCTGTAAATCAGGTAGTTATCCTCCCCTTCACCACATTATTTTCCTCCTCTCCCCCACTTTTCTCATCTATGTTAGTCATGTCTTCTTGACAGACGATTACTGAGTATTGATTTTCAAGGTAAGTTTTTTACAGAGTGGATTAAAAAAAACTTTTATGATTCAGTCAAAACTGTCATTTATTATTCATGTGTTCTCTAATGTGACACGCAGCAATAGCTACTGGCATCTGAGTAGAAATCATGTCCATGTAGGGTTTGCATTTGCTGAAATTTTTTGTGACATTTGCCATCAGGTGTAGGAATGAGGTGAACTTTGGATAGAAGGAGCACCCTACTTTTAAGCAAACTGACTTATTCAAATGTAAAGAGGTCAGCCTACTAAGAGATGCCTAGAAGCCAAACACTGCTGAGGGCTGCTTAGTGTCCTTAAGAAAATTAAGGCAGAGTGAATGTACATACAATTCTGCGAGAAGCCTCTACTGCTATGTCCATTTCTCCTTCTAGCTGGACACCATAGGTGTGTTTAAGTACGCAGGAAATATCATTGTAATGATGGCAAATAAGCCATTCCCTTGTGTAAGCCACTATCTCTTGTGTATCATCTCAGTTTCACCCTGCATAAGATGTTACAGAAAGATTTGCCATTGCCTGGAGGCTAGAAAACTTGAAACATCCAAAGGTTTAGATTAAGCATGGCACATCCTTATACCCAGTGGTTTGCAAAGTTATTCTATGCAACCTTCAGAAAAGTGCCTCTAGCACTTGAAACAATGGCCAGATTTGCTTTTTCTCGAACTCTCTGGGGGTCAGGCTTCTCTTCAAGTTCTCTATTAAGCAGATTTTTTTGGCTTTCTTTCTGAGCAACTTAAATATGAATTGTTTCCCTTTATTTGCTCTTTTTATTCTTAATTTTCTTTGCATGGACTATATACTGTATAGAAACTTGCTTAACCTCTAAGGGATCTTGTTCATCAATGGTTTGAAAGGCAGAGTCACACATTCCTAGTTACTCAACTTTCCTATTTTTAGTCTGAGAACTTTGCTTACCAACTTTGTTGCTATATTTTAGGAACTTTAAAATTCTTATGCCTGCTTGCAGCTCAGGGACTTTGCCTAAGCCAGTTTTTTTCCTCCTGTTCCTAGGCAATTGCTCTAGCTGTCAGCACATTGCCAGGTAGCTAGGGCAGCAGCTAGCATCTCAGACAGCTTCTTAATGAAAGACCCATGCTGATCCTTCTATTTATGCATTAGATCACTGACTGATCTAGGACTCACCCTAGCCCTGCAAGGTACAACAGTCTTGTTTTAATCAGCTGGAGCTCCCAGCAATGAGCAGATAACATTCACAGTGCAAGAGCCCTCTGACATGCTGCACACTGCACCACTTTCTCCAAACATACAACACAGTGCCCCAAACCATAATGTTTATAAACGGAGATTTCTGAAGAAAGCTATTACAACAAATATAACCTTTTAGCAGAACCATGCTATCCACCTACAAACATGCAGGAAACATAAAGAAAGATGCACATACAAAAGGTATTTTCAGTCTTTAACCTCTGGTGGACAAATCCCAGTAGTGTCTAAAACAGGGTTAAATTTGGCTATAAAGATATACCTGTATACCAACATCACTCTATCCAAAAAAAGAAATAAATGCACTTATATATCCTTATATTTTCATGATGAGGCTAAAATTGACTTGATTGCTAGATGATTACAATGCCTATTGGCACAATGAGAAAGGACATTGTGACTGTGTATTTTCATCTGGATGAGTGTCAGGGGAGAATTGTGGCAGAATGCTGAATGTGCAACATACTTATTTATAGGGCTTCCTTCAAATCAAAAGTGTCTTTTTTTTTTTTTCCCCCCGTTGTGGATATAGGTTACTACTAATGCAAAAGGGAGAGATTTTTCTACAGACATAGGCAAATAACTCTGCCTTTCCAAACAATGTTTATTACAGAGTTTACTATATTTGGATGTTTCAGTTGTGTGTGTAGATGGGCGTAATATGTGCCTGTATACTTTTCTCTCTCCGTTTTTTCATATCTACCTTAGGAGAAACATTTTTTCATTTCACTGCAACTGTGTTCACCCTTCATCATGATAATGATAGTTTGTCCAAATCCCGTATGTTAGTTTCTCTGTATGTTTTATATACCACAACTATGTAACTAACTGTTCTAGTTTGTTTAAGCTTTTTCTGCTTTTGCAGTGGTTTCACTTGAATACGGTGAAAGTTTCACCCTACTGGTATCAGTGGTGTTAGCATTGGCTCTTGAACTAATCTATCAGTGAACTGAAACTGTGACCTATCTTCCTTAGACACTTCAGAATGCTTTTGTTCATTATCCTATATTAAGCAAATAGGAAAATGTTGTAAAGCTTCAGACATGAAATGCTGCCTCTAAGGAGTTAGTTTGATCACTGATTTCAGTGACCGTGGGATTTCACCCAGTATTTTTAATGCTGGAGCTTGAATTCACATCTCAATTGTAAACATTTATATTTCCACCAGGGGTTGAAACTGAAGTGCTGAGCTAACAACATTTTATGGCTTCAGAAATGCTCTCAGTGGATCTTACAAATTTCCATTTGGCTGGGGGAATATAAAAATTATACCATATTCAAAAGAGGAGCCTATGCTTCTTTGAACCAGAACTTTCAATTTGGCAAAAACGGCCAGCAGACCAGGACTCGTAACATACCTTAACACTGAGGTTTAAACTTCTTGCTAAAAGATTACAGCAATATTCAAATTTTTAGGTATATATAGGTATACATGTATATTTTATCTAGTCATGTAAAACTGTAAGTATATCTGACTGTAAATGTGGTGGGCTGACCTCAGCTGACAGCCAAGCACCCAAACAGTCCCTTGTTACCACTGCCCCTGGAAGACAGGAGTCGGGGGAGAGAATAGGGAGAATGAGACAGGGAAGACTAGTAGTTCAAAATAATCATCGACTAGTTGCTGTCACAGGCAAAACAGATTTGACACAGGGAATTTAACTGAATTCATTGGCAATTAAAATTAATATGTAAGTACTGATTGAGGTATTAGGAAACAAAACCAGAAAAGCAAGAACATTTACAATCTTAGGGAGACCACTGCTCTTTCTCCTTTCTTGGGCTCAACTGCACTCCTTCAGACCTCTCTCCTCCACCCGCTGCTATCAAGGCAGGTTACACTCAATCCCTTTGTTAAGGCATATATGAGCGGCTGTCTCCTCCAGCTGCTCCAGCCCAGGACCTCTCCTGCCCGGCTGATGGAGCCCAGCCTGGTGCCCAGGGACCAGGGGTCTGTGCCCAGGCTGAGGGACATGGGTGACCTTTTCCCATTTGCAGATTCAACTAGTAAAGAAACTGAGCATTTGTCCCAGACACATACACACTCACAGAGGACACTGACATGGCCGGTCACTCACACAGCCACAGAGGAGACACTGCCCCTGACGGCACCCCCATAGTGGACAGACAGGGCCAGGAGGGCAGACAGCCCAGCCCCCTTCTCCTCCTGGGCTGGCAGCAGCAGACGGTCACTGGTGCAGCACGCAGGGGACACTCTCCATGTTCACAAGCACACCCACATTCGCTGATCCCCCAAGCACCGGCACAGACCCTCTGACCGCCCGGGTCCCCGACTCGCTGGCCGGTCCAGCTTGAAGTTTGCTGGTGGTGACACAACCCCCCCCACACACACACCGGGTTTGGGGAGGACACAGACACTCGTCCCTCTTTGAGGCACCAGCGCTGAGCCCCTTACTCATCTCACTCATGCCAGTGACCCCCAGCAGCAGTTTTGGGACACCCACCGTTCCTGCCCCGGCTCACGCTACTGGGATCCCCCCACTCTCTCCATTCTCTGGCACCACAGGCCAGGGGCGCCCACACCCCCGGTCTTACTCCAGCAGCTGGCCCCAAATTCCACTCACACACACACACAGGTCCCCCCAGCATCTGGCACTGAGTCCTCGCAGCACACACAGGGCACAGTGAGATTACACAGCGAGGTGGTTTAGAGAAGTTTTACTAAGGAGACATAAGAAGATAGGGCAGACTGCGGCCATCAGGTGTGGGGCTGAGCCAGGCAAGTGTACTGACCGGGCTGGATTTATACACCGCTGGACCCCTTTGTACACCTTTGTGCCTGTGCCCTCTGTTCCTCCCCGCTCCGCCTTCCCCCACGTGTCCCTCTGTGGGTCTGTTCAGCTCCATTGACTCCCGCACCCCTCACAGCCCGCGGCCCCTGGGTTTGCAGACTCACCAGTTGCAAAGTCCGGGTGGATGTTCCTCAAAGTGGGGGCTGCAGTTTCTTGATAGCCCATCAGCTAGTGTGACTGGCAAGGTTTGTTTCTTGTCATCTCCATGTTTGCTTTGTCAGGTGTGTGTCTTGGTATATTTTGGGTTCTGGCTTCCCCCTTTTCCCTTGGTTTCCCAACTAACTGGGTTCACAATCAAAATAACCTTGCTGGAATAAAAATTCCTACACTCTCACATACTCTTACCAACTAGTGCAGCAGGTTTTTATGATCATTGCCTACCTTATCACTTGTCTGTCAGGTTTGTATCCCTCTGTGTTCTTGGTTATGGCTTGCTCCTTTTTTCAATATCACTTTTTGCATTGAAAAAGGTCCTTGACCAGATACCTTTAAAGGAGCAGACACTGTCCTTCCTTTACACCCCTCAGTGAGGTAACGAACGGCGTGGTGCCAGTTGCAATCAGGATGTGGTGGCTTCTCCCTGTGTCTCCCTGCATCTCCTTTCTTCTCGCTTTTCCTCTGCTCCCATGGTTCTCAATGTGCTGCAGTCCTTTCAGGGATGTCTCTGCTCTGGCACCACACAGCACCTGCACCCACACCTGCACCACCACCTCCTTGTCCTCCAACTCCTTCTCCAGCTCCTCTTCCTCCTCCTCTCACCTTGCTGCTCCCTCTGTTGTTTCTCACTCTTCAGTTCTCTCTCCGCAGAGTTTTTCTGCTCTTTCTCAACTATGTTTCCCCAGAGGTGGCACCACCTTGGCCAAGGGGCTCAGCCGTGCCCCACGGTGGGTGGGTTGGAGCCAACTGGCATGGGCTGTGTCCAGCATGGGGCAGCCCCAGCCACTCCTCACAGAGGCCGCCGGGCAGCCCCTGCTGCCAGCACCTGGGCACCTGCACCCAATGCAATAAGCCTGAAAGTTTGGAAATAATCTTGATTTAAGATATGACAAGACTGTTGCAATTTTTATTTTAAAAAAGATGAGCGTATAGCATACCTTTTTTCTCAAATTATGGTACAAGTAGTGTCTTGCACTTCTCTCAGACTTCTAATTTCCTGACTTTGTAGGGCACAGATTGTTGAGGTTTTTTGTCTGTGTAACATCTATTATGAAGGAGTTTTAATAGGTAACCTGTAGCTGCTACTGCAGTGCAGAAAGACTCTCTTCTTACTAGTAACATGAAACCCTTCCAGTTCCTGAGGCTCATCAGACTCCTTCCCATGCTAGAGCACACATAAACTAAAATAAACTTCAGCTGAAAAGGGGCTTTTGTGAGGAAGTGGAGGAATAAAGCTTTTCTTGGAAGGGTTCTTGTAGCTGTAAAAGCTTGCTCATACTTCACGGGGAAATAGATGTGACCAACCACACACGCAAGTGGAGAGCCCTGTTTTTTTCAATGCTGAAAGGAAAAAGAAGGGAGGGGGGGGAAGGGAGCTGTAGGCTTTCTGACACTCCTTAGATGATATATTTTCAATATAGGACTATAAAATAATAATAAAAAATAACAATGGAGAAACAGAGAAAGGAGAAAGCAACCTGCCAGCAACGTCCTTGTCAGAGCTAAGATTCAGATGCCAGCTCTTCTCAGGAGCACAGGAGCACAGTTCTTTTTACCACCAATCCCAGTGAAGTCAATTCAGAAACACATATGTGAAAACATATAAAGTGTGTCACATTGTATACAAAGGGACATTAGCTAATCAAAATTGAGATTCAAGCAGTTTTCTGGGAAAGTGTCCCCAGTGTCTGTTCTTATTTAATTAGTACCCTCTCCCCAGTGTTTCATTTATAAATCAGAGACTAATCACCCGCACAGTTTCATTTTCTAGCAGTACTTACTTGAGTCACTTTCAAATTGTTCCAAACTTCTTCCTTGATTTTTTTCTTTCCCTCTTGGAACACAAAAAAATGACCAATTAGTTCCACATTCTGGAGAAAAAAAATAGAATCTGAGAACCTCTGTGCCATCTGCCTGAAGCAAATTTGCACTGTTGAGTTATATCAGAGGATTTTAAACTTGAAGTAATGGCATACCCTTGACCACAGCAGCATGAATGGCTCTGCTAGAATTGCAAATGATTTTATGTACATTGGCAGTAAGACACCACTGATATCATAGTGTAAAAAATGAATATAAAGTAGTGACTAACTTGTTGCCACTGTCAATCAAGGTTGTTTGTGGGTTACAGTAAGCACAGAATTTGGATATGTAATACTGCTCTGAAAATGCAAAATGGAGTATAAAATACTAGGCCAAAATGGAAAGCGATCAATAAGAAACGTTGCCTGAAACCATTAAACAAACATCAGCAAACTGAGGAAATCTGTAAGGATAAAATGACAAATCACTTTCATCACAGCCTGTAGTTAGTATTTATGGATTCAGATACAATGATAGGTAATGTACTAGATTTATGTAATGCCATTTATTACGGCTCTCATTTTTCCTATCCCCTGCACAACATTACTACAATATGTTGTATTTCACAATAGTTATTTTACACTCTCAGGTTTTTATTCAAAATAAAAATACAAGTTGTAACTTAATTATAAATCCATGAATTATGACATGCAATAGTTTTGAAGGATTCCTTTAGTGCAGAAGAACCAATACAGGATCAACAGATCATCTGAAAGGTTTTGTGTTGTGGAGTGTCACTGCTATGATATTAAAGGAGACAGGTCATGCCTGACCTACTGTTGATATAACCATAGACTGCTAAAAGATTCTTGAAGTGCCTCACAACCTTCCATCATTCAAGAATAGTTGAGGACAGATGTTTTCCATCAGACTGATAGTATTTTCACACTGCTTTCATTAAACTGTCATGTTAAAAACTGCTTCAATTTCAGCCCCCTTTCTGCTTTGTTAGTTTTAATGTATCTCTCTGTACCTTGCATGACACGAGAGGTTGCCTTTGTTCTTGCTGTGTATGAATTTGCCAGAAATTAAAGCACACTCACATATACACTTACCTACATGAAGTCTGAATGTGATCATACAGTAGCAGACAGGTTTGGGCAAGAAAAGTCTTAAGAATTTATACTTATTTATAGTCTATTCTGGAAAGTTTTATTATGTGTTAAGGCACTGTGAATTGAAACATTTATGCAACTTTGATTTGAAAGAATCAGTAACTTCAATATACTAATGCTGTAGAACATATTGTTCACTGAACACAGAAAATGAATGCTTCAGCTTGTCCTAAACAGACATAAAATAAGATTCAAGAGAAGCAGTGATATGGCAAGCACAGCAAATAAACTGTGTATAATTGAACCAAATGATCCTTTAGAAAGGCACAGACACTTGGGTCCCAAGGTTTGCAAAAACTGTGGATGTAATTTTTTCTTCCAGAAATTCCATTCTTGTTTTTCCTGGCCTCAGACATTTTCTGTTCTTGTAAAATGTTGCCCTGAGGAGCTATGAACTTACAAGGACAATAAAATACATGCTTCATAAGAAAAAAATGTTTTCAAAAGTTGTGCTGTACCACAGGAGATGGGAAGTTAAGTCATATATGTTCAGCACACACACATCCACAAATTAATAAAACTTATTTATCTTTCATGAAAACACAGAATAATTTGAAGTGAATCCTGAGGTCTTGACAGGTTTAGAAGTGTCTCTTTATGTTCTCCTGATCTCAGTGATGTAGCATAAAGTTTAGTTCCTTGGTACAAGTCAGCTGCCCAACTGTGCATACATATGTGTGAACAAAGATGAGGAGAATGCAGCTCAGGTATACGGTGGGATGGCATTACTCTCCTTCTTATAGCCACACTGAAGCAGGGCTGATGGAGAAGCTAAGCTGTTGGCCCCTCTCCAGACCTGCTTCCAGCAGAGAGCCACATGGGTTGTCTGCATCCTGATGCTACCAGTGATGTCGCAGTGATGTTTTTAGAACTGTCTATGGAAAACTGGGTGGAAAAAAAAGAAAACCGAAATAAAAAAATAAGACAAATTTAAAAGGAAACATTTCCCAACATGTCTGGTTTCTATTCCTATCAAAAACGTGAATCTATACCAAGGATTCAAGCCTACTCCCAATTAACTTGATAATTTGTGTTAAAATGGGTTATGACAATAGTTTCCTGCCTCATAAGGGTGTTCTGAGGATGTATGGATTTTATGAAGTGCTCACATGCTTCAATAATGAGGAATCAAAAGGAAAAAGATAAAATTCAGGTTGGTAAGGAGAACAAACTTACTGAAAATAGTCTAGTTTTCACTGGAAACTTAAGAAAGTATAGACCTGCTTTTATTTGTTTGTTTGAAGAAACTATAAACCTATTAAATAACAGAAACAGTAACTGCTTTTTTATGTTTGGTTGGGTTTTGGAGGTTTTTTGTTTGTTTGTTTCTCTGAAGCACTTGATGCTTTTCAGGATTTAACTGCAGTAGGCCTTGGTATGAGTGTTGTCTGATTAAAGTACTATAACACACTTCTATCGTTGGTTGTTTACCATTCCACTAGGTCACTTCCCTCCCTGTTTGCTGTGGATTGAAAAAAAACTTGAGAACATACTTATGAGATGAAAATCAATTCTGAATGTTTCAGCTATTATACTAATTTGTTTAAGGCTAGCATCTGCTTCACTCTTGAGGAGTACAATTTGCTGGGACCCTTCTCTCATGTGCAGCCTGAAACACTTACAGTTCTTAGGCTCAAAAATTTGGACAGTCTTGCATAGACCTCATAAGTATTCTCCGTGACTGTGCATTCATAGCCAAATGTAATATGCCACTGCACCATAGTCCAGAAAATACTCACATGAAAATTTAAAAAAAATTTTTTTTTTTTTCCAATAGCTTAGCAACCAGTAAATTCCTCTAACATCCATGCAGAGGGTATTTATTAAATATTCTCCTGTAGAATTACATGAAAACTCTTTCATACAAAAAGAAACAAAACTTGATTTTAAACCTTTTTTATGAGGTTAAATATTAATTAAATTTCTCCCCATCTTTGAGTGAATACAGTGTGTAATTATTGATTGCTATGTATTCCTCTCTTTCAGGAGTGCTTTAGTTTGATTTTTAATATATATCTCTATTTTGTATTTATTTTTTCTTATTTTTCTCCTTTTGTTTAAGTTAAAATCCTTTCATACAATTCAATTTTACATAGTTTTCACATTCTGTCTTTATTCCCACCACAGCCTTTTTATCAACATTTTTACCTCTTCTTTAAACACATTCAATTACACTATATGGGGCTTACCTAATAACAGATCCTTTACGCTGCAACAGAGACTTTAATATATGAGGTTCTAAAGCTTAATCATTTCCTTTACACAGTATTTCCTTCATTCCAGATAACATAAGTTTCACTCATGGCCATAATTTGAAAACTAACTTATTGTCTCCATTCTTAACATCCACAATTATTTCAGAGTTTTGCAACATTGCATTCCACAGTTTGGATCAAATGAAGGGAATATTCATTCCTCACCCTGCAGTTCACCCAGACACAGTGATACCCACCCTGATAGTTACACTAGCTGCAAGCATCTGAAATAACAAAAAGGCACTTTTCAATTTATGATTTTTGCTTTTCTTCTCTAGGAACTTTGAAAAACTGTCAACGATATTCACTTATTTTGTGTGTGCCATTTTTATGACTGTTGTTTGAGGTAGCCTGTCATTGGTACATAGGTGACAGCTTCCACATTGCAGAAAATACGGGTCAGCTGATTTGTACAAATTTGTCTAATTATGAGTGTTCACCCTCATCCTTCTTGACCTAAGATGTTTGAGAAAAAAATAGGAATCCTTTACATACACATGCAAATAAACATGGTCTGAGTTATCCAGCTTGCAGTAGAAGTAAAATAGAAGTTTTACTTTTCTGAGATGAGCTGTTAAGAAGGAGGGACTGAAAAAGCCAAGTCCAAGTCATTGACTGAATGGCTGAGATGTATATATTCTTCTCATTGCATTAACTGTTGTGAATCTTCTTTGCTCAGAACAAAACTCTGCACAGGACATGATGTGGGCAGATGCCTTGCCAGCATTTTAGAGCAGCTCACATTACTGATACACTGCTGCCTGATGATGATGCCACACTGCTGCTGCCATCTGAGCCTTGCACGTCATGTTCATGTCTCAGCTCCACCTTTCAAAACATTTTGGAAGAAAGCGGGACTCCACATCCCACAGAGATGTTTATACCTCCCATAGAGATGTTTTTGCGCCCCACAGTGTGCTACAGAAAAGTCAGCCTGGCTGGGAAGGTAAAGAGCAAAGTGTAGCTGAGTAAAGAGTTGTGGTGCTGGCAGAGTGTCCTCATGAGCCACAGAGATAAAGGGGTAGATTTTGGACCAAATATTCTGTGAAGAGTATAGAGAAAAACATATTTTTTGAAAACCTGACACTGTTTCTTTCAGTCTTGTCCCTGCATTGCTGGAAAGAAAACTAGGTAAGGCAATTTGAATTAAAATAGCAATGCATTTAAATGCAATAAAATACATAACTCAGTAGCAAGTACAAACAGTACAGTGCTTTACGGTAAAAAGGTAAAATTTAAGATGGGACTTGGTTTTCAACATCTAGCCAAGGCTAAAATGTGTAATGAGGTTCCATATTTTGTGTACTTCTTCACTTTAACAGGATAGCCTCTCTTAACAGTATTCAGTAATTAATCGATTGACCTTCGGGAATAATTAAATCAAAGCTGATTTGAGAAACATGCTAATTCCTAATTTGCATTTACTCAACACCATAGTTCTTTTTGTGTTGTTTACCTGTTAATAGTGATGTTGTCAGTCATCCCAGAAACCTCCATCCTACTTGCATAGTTCCCTGTGATGAACTGGGTACTTCTCTTCTACCTTTAAATGATTTGAAGAATATGTTTTCTATGTATATTGATTAAGACAGAAAAAATTTTACCAGGTCCTACTAACTGAAATGGATTAAAGCTTTTAGTGTACTATGTATTTGAGAATATATAAATTCAGTTAGTTGTCATCATTCATTCTTTTATGTAAAGGCCAAAAAGAACTCCTAAAGTTAACATCTGCATTAAATATTACTCTTTATTTAGCTGTTCCCTATCTGTTTGCTCTTTTACTTCATAGACAGGCTTGACTTTTCTGTAACAGCCATGGAATATAAAGGATTTGTCTTTTTATTTATCATTTCATTATCCTAAGAACAAAATAATAGAAAACAATAGAGCAGATCTGGGAATACCATCAGGCACAGCTAGTCTCAAACATACCTAATTGGGTAAAAAAGGGGGTTCTAGTTATGGTAGCACTGCAAGGAAGAAGTACTTCCGGGACAAGCCGGGTGTCACAAGGCCCAAATGGGGTGTGCCCCTTAGTGAGCCTCTACAACCGGGACACTGCATCCCACAGTCTGATGTGTAATAGGAGCGCGAAACTGAAATGCGTAGACTGGCTTGCTACCCATGAGCACAGATGACGGTCTGAGCCAGATTTTAAAGTTCTACCCTCTCTGAAAGAAAAAAAAAAAAAAAAGACAATACCTTAGTATGTTTTAAAGCAAGTTTTCAGGCATCTTACTACAGTGATTCTAAGCTTTTCAATACTGTTAGTTACTGTTGCAATAGAGAAAAAAAAATCTTCAGTCTTGCCATCCAGAAAGCGAGGGCTATTTGACCTTCAGATTAACAATCCATATGGCACTGCTATTTTTAACTTAACTTGCAAGGGTTTTGCAGAGAACATAATTAAACGCACAGCCATTAAAAATCAAACCCTTACTAACAGTTACCTCAGAGCATCACATGAAATGCAGGAATCCTCGCTGTGGGTTAGCTATAGGAACCAGATGATTTGTGGGTAGGTGGACATTTCAGATAGCATTGTGTTAAGAGCTGGTGTTAAAGGTTGACTCCTACCACTAATCCCAGTGCCAATACTGTAACTGATTGGCAGAATAGAACTATAGAAAGCTGATTGCCTTAATTTTGTCTCACAAAAACTTAAGATTATGTCATCCATTACTTAGACTGAAACTGAGAGTCCAGGAGGTCCTTAACAATTTAGTGCCATTTCAATTTACTGGCATCTTTGTTCCTATCTGTGCAGCTGAAATGCTTAGGTAAAACAGAATCCCATGTGGAAAGAAAATGTGAATGGTTCAGATCAGAGTAAAGGTATTAAATAAAAATATTTAATTAAACATTGTTATGATCAACAAATAAATTTGCAAAGATCTGAGGATTTAATTTTTACTTATTTTCCTCTCACATAAACTGAGCCAAAGGAGAAACATTTCTAAGTGCCCGATTTGCATCCAAAATGAGGTGAATGGAGAGACAGACGCTCAGACATGCTTGAACTACATCCAAATTAACATCCTAAGATCAAAAGGAAAAGAAAATGTCATAAACGTTTTCTAAAACAATGTCTTTAGAAAAGAGGAAAACATTTCCCTTTCCAAATGATTCCACAACTTTCTAAATACTTTGGATAAAAGAGGAGAAATATGCCTACAAGATTAAAGAACACAGTATTTTAAAATCCTTTAGAAACAGGAAAAGTACAGTGCTATAGCTTTCCAGAGAGAGCACACAATTCACTGAAGGCATTTTGGTGCTTATAGGTGTAAACAGGTACTTTCTGCATGTGTGTCTCCCTCCCATTTTAAAAAATCAGTTAGAAACCTGAATTGTGTCAGTCATTTTGCCTACCTGACATCACCTATTAAAAGATAACCCTAGGGTTTTGTTCCATTTTGGTTTTGTTGTTTGTTTGGGTTTTTTTTCCAGGAGAAGAGTAACACTGTAAACTCTCTTTTCCCCCAGTCCTGAAACCACTAGAAAGCTCTTGTCAAACAAAAAACACTGCCTGAAACCATCCAGTGGCCTCTCCCAGAATTTAGCAGCACAGGATTAATGGGACATTTTTCCACCACTGGTATATTCCCTATAATTGGGATAAATTAACGAGAAAGAAAGATTACCTTTTTTCCCTTTTTGTTTGAGGTAACCCTTAATCCTCTTTGAATCATTGGAGACTGGGAGATTTACAGAGAGCTGAGAATCCGTTTTTCAAAGTCCACTCACAGGTCCCAGATAGCTTGCTATCAGCATGACGATATTAAACCACAGTAAATAAATGACTTCAAAAGACAGCATTACCGTGTCCACTCAGACCCCAACACTGAGAACAAAGTGCAGTAAATTATGCCTCAGTGCATGAGGCAGTGTAGTACCCCCACGCACTCAGTCTCCCTCCTCAGGCATTATTCCCTTTTTTCGTGTCAAGGCTAAAAGATACATGATCTTTCATAGGTTATGCACGCTGCATCTTCCGAAATAAATTAAGAACACCAAAGGATGTATTCAAAGTAATAAACAAGTAGGCAGTAGACAGAATCAGCTGGCCAAACCGTAATTTTCAATTTAACACTAACACATATACAGACATACACAGAAGGATACAAAATTCAATTCATTTCAGGCGTCTCTGTAAGAAACCAATTTATTCATAAAAGCACATTTTAAATAGCTATTTGATGGATAAGATGATCTTTGACTAGCTGAAGCAAATAATAGGATTAAAGTTTTATGCAAACCAAAATTCTGGATATGAATATCTCCAGGCTTTAGGGAAGGTCATACTGAGGTTGAAACTTCACAGCTACCTGTTTAACAGGATACCTGGACCCACAAGTTTGGGAAAGGCAGTTGTGTTTCACACTGAGATCAGATTTTTGGGGCTTGCACTTCCTCTCCCCACTTACCGTGGACTTCTCATCACACCAGAAAGCAGATCAATAACTGCAGAGCGAGCAACTGTTATTTCTGTGTAGTAACAGTATGCTAGATATAAAAATCAGTAAATAGGAATCAACATAAAATAAATCTAATTTTTGCAGAACTCTGTCTCCTTAACCAATTAGAAAGTCTTGGGTTTGTTCCAACATTATAAGCTACAGAAAATGGTGAATCGGGTATCGGCCTATAAACTGTGGAATAAAAACCAGCTTGCAGTGTATTAAAGTTGTGAGGGTCAGGAGCAGGGAAGGAGCTTCTCCTCTCCTTTTCCCCATGCTGACAACATATAGAGATGGTGGTGTCATTCCCAGACTGTGAAAGACTCTCTTCTCCAGTTTTCTTGGTGGGGCTGGGAAGACCAAGTCACCCACCCCAAAGTCTGCTGTTTAACCAGCTGGGCACATCCCAGTAGTGCATCATGGGTAACATAAGCACAGCTTTTTGTTCCCTGGTGTGACCAGTGAACATCAGAAGGCAGCTGGCACGTCACTGAACTTGAGTTGTGAACTCTGCTGAAAGAAAATATAGATAAACTCAGGTTCAGCTGTAGGTACAGTATTCCTAATTGGGTTTTTTCCTGGTTTCTTGTCACTCGGGACATGGAGAAATCAGTTTTGCACTGGACAGTGAAATACTGCATGACAGCCCTAATAAAAGGAGGAAGAACAAGTTTGGAAGCCTTATTCTTAGAATCATAGAATCATAGAATTGTCTAGGTTGGAAGGGACATTTAAGATCATCGAGTTCAATCATTAACCTTACTGCCAAAACCACCACTAAACCATGTCCCTAAGAGCCATGTCTACTGGTCTTTTAAATACATCCAGGGATGGTGACTCAAACACATCCCTGGGAAGCCTGTTCCAATGCTTGACAACCCTTTCAGTGAAGAAATTTTTCCTAATATCCAACCTAAATGTCCCCTGGTGGAACCTGGGGCCATTTCCTCTTGTCCTATCACTTGTTACTTGGGAGAAGAGACCAACCCCCACCTCGCTACAATCTCCTTTCCAGTAGTTGTGAGCGATAAGGTCTCTGCTCAGCCTCCTTTTCTCCAGGCTAAACAACCCCAGTTCCCTCAGCCGCTCCTCATAAGACTTGTGCTCTAGACCCCTCACCAGCTTTGTTGCCTTTCGCTGGACACACCTCAGAACCTCAATGTCTTTCTTGTAGTGAGGGGCCCAAAACCGAACACAGTATTTGAGGTGGGGCCTCACCAGTGCCAAGTACAGAGGGACAATCACTTCCCTAGGCCTGCTGGCCACACTGTTTCTGATACAAGCCAGGATGCTGTTGGCCTTCTTGGCCACCTGGGCTCATATTCAGCCGGCTGTCAATCAACACTCACAGGTCCTTTTCTCCTGGGCAGCTTTCCAGCCACTCTTCCCCAGGCCTGTAGTGTTGCATGGAGTTGTTGTGACCCAAGTGCAGGATCTGGCACCTGACCTTTTTGAACTTCATACCGTTGTCCTCGGCACATTGATCCAGCCTGTCCAGATCCCTCTGTAGAGCCATCCTACCCTCAAGCAGGTTGACACTCCCACCTAACTTCGTGTTGTCTGCAAACTTACTGAGGGTGCACTCGATCCCCTTGTCCAGGTCATTGATAAAGATCTTAAACAGAACTGGCCCCAGTACTGAGCTCTGGGGATCACCACTTGTGACTGGCCACCAACTGGATTTAGCTCCATTCACAACTCTCTGGGCACAGCCATCCAGACAGTTTTTTACCCAGCAAAGAGTATGCCTATCCAAGCCATGAGCAGCCAGTTTCTCTAGGAGTACACTGTGGGAAACAGTGTCAGAGGCTTTACTGAAGTCCAGGTAAACAAGATCCACAGCCTCTCCCTCATCCATTTGTTTCCTTCATCCATTCTTGTTTTTCTCCCCCTCATAGAACAGATGTGGACAGGTCAGGATGTCATTCTGTCTTAAGCAACAGTTCAGGAAGCACATGCTTCCTGGCACTACAACACAAGCTATGACTTCAAAGGAGGAATTTCTCTCAGGCCTAGCATGACTTTGCACTGTTACAAAGCTGGACAAAGAACTATGGATGTTGTCTGTCCCTGGAAATAAATGTATAGAACTGGAAAAGAATTTTCATATCCTTGAAAAAGACTTCCAGGCTTACTTCCAAATAAGAAGTGTATGTAACACATGAAAGCAGCCAAACTGAGCTACCCCCTGAAATTTTTCACAATTAATTTGTGCTATCCCCTGCCTATTTTGATAATGCAGATATGGTTTTGACAGAAAACCATCACTTTTGGGGTATTTTGCTAATTGCAATAATATAGCTTAGAGTTCAAGCCATTTTCAGGCAGCTCAGTTGAAGAGCTTGGTGGTCACAGTCCTGGATTTCTAGAGGAAATTGTCACATCAGTCTTCATATGAGAAGAGGCTGAGAGCTTTTCTCAGCCTTTAGAAGAGAAGGCTCAGGGGGATCTTACCAATGTGTGCAAACATCTGATGAGAGGAAATGAAGAAGATAAAGCCAGGCTTTTTCCAGTGGTGCCCAGGGACAGGACAAGAGACAGTGGGCACAATTGAAACAGAGGAGGTTCCCTCTGAACATCAGGAAATACTTTCTTACTGTGAGGGTGGTCAAACACAGGACCAGGTTGCCCAGAGATGCTGTGGAGTCTCCATCTATAGAGATATACAAAACGTGACCGGACACCGTCCTGGGCAGCCTGGTCTTGCTGACTCTCCTTGAGCAGAGCAGCGGGACCAGCTGATCTCAAGACGTCCCTGCCAACCTAAACAGTTCTGTAATTTAGTGATATACCACCTTCAAGGATGTGAGGCAGTGCATCTCAAATACATCAAAAATACTGGGCTTGTTCTGTGCAACTATTTGTGTGTGTAAATTCTGGTTATCTCAGATTTATTCCATTTCCACACATCAATATGCATTCTGAATAGGCTGCATTAACTGCATGTGTTCTTTGATAATGCAGACCTGCAGTATAAATCTTGGACTTTAAGAATCAATTGGACTCCTAGGACTTACTTTTCTTTTGGTAGCTAGCTGATACGAAAAACATAGTGAGTTTTTCTTCTTTAGGAAACAAAATTTCCATATTTTGTTGAAAATTTGGAAACAAATTTTCACTTAGTTGGACAGCAAGTGATCTGGCCAAGGAAGATATCTTTAGCATAAAAAACCCTGAAAATGTAATTTATTTATTTTGCACCCTTATATTGTTCATCATGGTTCAGCTGCCCAATGTTTAAAAGTTTTGGCTGTGCAATAGAGCTTTAGAGTTCTCACTGTACTGCAGTATTTAAACCAGAGAGGCAGATTCAAGGGGAAAAAAAAGAAAATAAAAGGAAAAAAGCAAGAAAAAAAGCCACGTTTTGCTGGTGAAAGGTGCCAAGACTATTACTTTAAATACATAAGGAACACTCACTTATATACCGTTATTACATATTAATGTCATTGTCTTTCCAACTAATCCCATAGCATTTTGGTTATGGAATAGAGTGCAACCAAATGTTAGATGCTTGATAACTGTCAGAAGTGAAAAAAAAAAAAAAAAAAGGTATTTGCATGCACTGCCTGGCAATTGCATTGGTAATGGCAGTCTCTGCCTACCCTTCCTCTTGTTTTTTCCTCTGTCTGTTACGGAGAGCAGAGTTAATTCTGCACCCTGTAAAAACTTATCTATTCATAAATAAGTCATGAACTGTCTACAGTCAAATGAATATTTTACTTTTTAGATGTGACTTACACTGAGTCGGTGCTGGTTGGCTGACAGAGAGGAAAGTTCTACAGTTCTTCAAAATTCTAAAATGGCCTTTTCCTTGTTTGTAAGAATATATCTAGGGCAACTATTTATTAAGAAATGATGGTGAAATATGAGAATAAAACCAGAAAAGGTACTTGTGGGTTACCAATTCCTACAATATGTTTTGTAAGGATGTGTAAAGTGCAATTATAAACTACATCCCAAATTATACCCATATCATTTATGAAATGTGCATATTTACATATATCACACTCATACCAACTTACTTTGGTTAACAACAGGTGCACTGAATTCCCAGTTAGATGAAACTTCTAATTCCATGTACATTACCCTTTTAGTAGTATATCTATGACATGAAAGGAATCTCTAAGATTCACATCAGAAAGAGGCCATTACAACTTGTTAGTGAATTGTGTATAAAATATGTAACATTTATAGGATTTCTTCAGTACAAAAGCACGCCACAGCAGAAATTTGCCTTGACAGTGGCAAAGACTAACTGAAAATAAATAGAGCTGTGATAACCTCTGGTCACTTTTAGGTAACGTATCATTTTCTGTCCTTACAACAACATATTTCTAGACTGAGCTTCAACCATTTTATCCTCATGCCCCTTCTCCACCAAATGCTAAGAATGCAGTTTGCTGGAAATGGTGGTTCAACAGCAAACAGAACTCTTGAGGCACTTAGAGCTTTTAGACCTTGAAGGTGAAAGAGCAGCTAGAAAATATTACTGTTTGAGACCTGCTAAAAAGTGAGAGCTTCTGAAAAATAAGCCCATGGCTTTGCCCGCATACATGGTACTTCAGAAAGAGATAAAGCAAGCAGTGTCCACCTCAGCAAGCTTACAGTTAAGATAAGGAAAGACAAGATATATGAAAGGATTTTCACTGGTGTTATTGGACAACAGGTTTTGACCTGAGTGGACAAGAAGGTGTAAGAAAGGCTAACACAGTGAACAGTGTATTCAATGAAACATTTTGGAAAAAGCACAGGATTATTCTTCAAAATTCAGTTGGAACTGTGAATGCTCATAATCAGGCTTTGCAAATTTAAGCCACCCCCCAAAAAAACCCAAGTCTGAATGGAGAAAAGGATAACACAAAGAAAAAATGACTAAAATTTCTGTTTCTCTCTTTATATATTACTCCTCTAATTTACATAAGTTAATGAATAAAGAACTATTTGCATTATGAGACATGTAAGTTTGAACAAAAATAGTTAGCTTTCATTTATGCTACATAATTATATAAGCAGTACTGTACAGGGTGAAAATTCCTGGGAGTTAAATGATAGGAAAGCTTCTGTGGTTGCAGTTTTCAGAAGACAGTATAAGAACAGCAATGAGCAAAAATTCCCAGCTGTAATGGTACATGTTTATAGTCGTAAAAATAAAAGTCTGTCTATCTCTCTTGGACAGATCAATACTCAGGGAACAAGAGAAGATATATTAACAGCTTGGTAAAAAGAGTGCACCCTATCAAACAGAGTAGATAGGAGTCAAAAACAGTAAGTCATTTTAATTCATGAGACCATACAAATACAGTTACTTTTCAAGAAAATCATAGAGGATTATGTATTGGGTATTTTTTCCAGACTATCCATCTATAGCCAGATACTTTAGAAAAGCACTGAGTTTGATTTTTTTCTTTTTTTTTTTTTAAAAACAAACACTATAGATTACTAAATTCTTATAAGACATGGGGAATACTTTCATCTTAATGTTGTATAAAAATATTGTTGTTTAAATCATGTTGTTTAAATCATGTTTATGTCCCTAAATGACAGTCTTTGGCAAATGCTGATTTCTTAATGATCAGCATTTCATGATCAGAGTACAGCTAAGTGCCCCCAAGAGGTGTGGACTCTGCAGTATTAGACATTGCCCTGTCTAACTTATCATTGCATCCTTTCAGAGCAGCATCTACCAACCTGAATTTGCACAAATGGGGAGAGAGAGCTCAGCACCTTGGGATGGGATCTACCATAAGCAGACTATAGCTTTGGAAGGTGGTCAGGGGGACAGACGGCAGGAAGGATCATTCAGTCTTCAAATCCCCTAGAGATGATTGTGACTGTTAAGGTAAAACCTGAGCACATCACATCTGCAAGCACAGCCTAAACTACTGAAGAACTTAGAAACAGAAAACTGATACTGTCTAAAACCTCCCAGTACCTCCAAGTTTCGGCAAGGGATGGCTGAGGAGAGGTTTCTGGGTCAGAACTTTTGACTGACAAGCTTAATGTGAGTGTTAAGGAGGAGTTTAGGACCTGAAGACTTTTGTGAATGAAGCCCCACATACATGGGGAATAAGAGTTAAAGTTTTTATGTAATCTGGAAGAAAAGACTCAAGGCCAAAAATACCTGCTTAAATATTTGGTCAAATCTGTTCAATACAAATAATGAGTTTTCAGACATAGAAACATTGTACTTCAGTATATTAAATTTTAATGGTTTAACTTACGTGACTTGTTTCCAATCATGAGCTGGAATTTTGACCTCAAGGTCTGAGTGTTACAAACTATATGTACTTTTTTCAATCCCCTGTGGTAATATAGGTATAACCCTCAAGCTATTTTAGGGGACTTTAAAGTGGTTAGTGATTTACGTATGGCATCTCCGCATAACCATAGAGTTACACTTTTTGTTTTTATGGCAAGAATGGATTACTTTAGTACAATGTTCAGTTCTAGCTAGAGCCTTTGTCTTGAGGGCCAGTTAATCTTGTCTCCTTTGCTGTCCTGGTACAATTTGAGGATTATCACAAGAAGGATAAATTCCATGCCATTTTCTGTTCTTATTACAATCTTCACATTGTTATGAGAATGGATTAATTTTGTTCCATTTTCTGTCCTCATTACAGTCTGTTATGAGAATGGATTAATTTTATGACATTTTCTTCTCTCATTATAATCTTTGTTATGGGAATGAGAATATGTAATGAGAATGAGAACATATCAAGCATTAAAGGTCTGTGAAAACTCATGACAAAGACTGTAACAAGAAGAGAAAACGACACCCAATCCATTCTTGTGACAATCTTAAGACTGTAAAGAGAACTCAGGATAAAATTATATTCATCCATTCATAAGACAAAGATTGTTGCGAAAATGAGAATTGGAACAAAATTAATCAATTTTTGAGACAATCCGGACATTGTATGTAACCTCATGGTATGCTTTCAAAAGCATAGTACATTAATGGAAAGAGACACAGTAAGACTGTCCAATTGTCCCTGTACAAGAACATACTGCTTTCAAGATTTTGGTGGATACAGTCAGTGTACTCTGAGTGATAATTGCACAGTATACCATCCAGATGTCATTAATGGAAAACTGGAACCACAGAGAGCTTCGGTGAAAATCCTCCCATAGACTTCAATACAGCCAGGAATCAATCTCAAATCATGTCTTTCATATTCAACCAGGAAATAAGAGCCTTTCTTTTGTGAATACTTCAGCAGTTCTTCCTCTAAAACATTAAAATACATATAACAAAAATCCATTTTAAAAAAATCTAAATTATTACATTTCCAAGATTGAAAACTAGCTCTGCTTACCATCTTAGTGCTTATTTACATATAACAACAGATCCAGAAATTAAAACAGTAGGATTTTAATTCAAGGAGTTTTTTATTCCAATAATTCAAAACTATATATGACTACCAGCACGTTCAAGATTTTGGACTAGATGTACTGGCAGAACTGAAAGAGAGGAGCTACATAAATCAGATGAAGAGTCACTGGAGATGTACAAATTGAAAAATTAAATTTTATTGCAATGACTGTCTATTTTGCACTGAATGGAAAGAAAGTAAAGCATATGAAATTGGGCAGTTTTCTAAAGGCTGCTAAAAGCTTGCTTTCCTAAGGTGTCTGGTGTCAGACGTCGAATAGGCAGAGAGCTTTGAAGCCAGAGGGAAGAGAAAGAGCAACAACAAACAAGGAGAAGAGAAAAAAGTTTGTTTTCAGTTAAAAATGTCACTTCTGCATCCAAATATAGATATGGCTGCAAAAGAGGGGTTAATACTAAAGCTCAAATATCATGCCAATGGTAGCACTCCAATACTGCTGTCAGCTGGGATTTCAACGCTGATCAGTAAGAATGGTTGGTGATGTTAATTCAAATCCAATATGGATACTTATGTCTTAGATTTGATCACAGCTTCTGTCCTGGTATGTCCTGGGGAAATTTAATTCCTGCACCCCCTACATCTTCTGTTAAAGACTAGCCGCGTTCTGCAACAGAAAACCTACTGGAAGGGTTGTCAGCCAGGCTGTGTAAGTTTTAAGACCAACACATTTGGCAGTTGTTTCACAGCCTTAAAAATTTGGAGGCTGTGTTTTCCTCAAACTGTAATCAATGACAGTTTCAAATAAAAGTAACTGCAACAGAAATAGTAACTATCAGCTTACCAATTGTGAGCAAACCAGTAGACAAACAGGAAAAATCAGTAGGAAGTGCTGTAAGAAATTACATAAGGAAGAATAAATCTCTTATTTAAAGACAGAACTTCAGTAACAATGCAAAAACCATGCAGAGGAAAACACCATCCCCTCAGCTGAACAGCAATGAAGCTTCACGTGCTTGCTGCACAACTTCTAGAAGTTTTAACTACTTTCTGGTTTTACACAGTAATTTGAGTCATGGTCACCTTCTGCATCCTACAGGATTCATTAAAAATTGACCACAGGGCATGGGATCACGGTGAAATTAAATTGTGACAGTGATAGTTCATGGCACATGAACCAGGAGATGTGAAAATTAGTATGGAGAATAATACCTTTAATTACTATTTATCCTGTTCCATAAGTTAGTGGGAAGTTTTATAGGACCTTTTTAACTAATAAAGTCACAGGCTGAGTTTGTGACATAGGCCAATATTTTTTATATGTAGGTCAATATTATGAGGAAGTTTTAACTGGAGATATTGACTCTGATTATGTTACCCTAGAGAATAAAAATCAATAATTTGTTACATGTTGCTCTATAAGATATCCAAATCTAATGCTTTTGAATGTTCTGTTCTTTGCATTAATGTAAGAATTTCAGCTCAGATCCTCAAAAATATTTAAACATCTAAGTCCCCCTGATTTCAGTGTGAATTAGGTGCCCAAATGTCTGTGACTTAGTACTCTCAGATATGCCTCATTTAAAGTCTGAATTCTAATCCTGCAGTATTACAAAAAATGTCATAGCACCACTTACAGATGTTCTTAAGAAACTCTTAGTTTTCTGCCTCAAAGATAATAGTAGCAATTTCTAATTAACAATAACAATACAGAAGTCTAAACGCTTTTAAAAAGTTCAGTTCAACTCTGAAACTTGCAGTCTTTCATGGCATATCATCATTACTGTTGTGAGATGTCTTGGTGAGATATCTTTGGGCAAATAATGCCCCACTGTGCTTTCTTCCTCCATTTCTGAGTGCATAAATGTCCTTTATTTCACCATAGCTTGCATATAACTTCATGTAACTTCATGTAAAACCCTGCTATAAGCTGTTCTACCCTCAATGGGGCTATGTGGGAGAAGCGAGAGCCTTACTTACATATGTAATTAGTATTCATGTTTCAAAAAAAGTTTGAAAAGAAACCCGTTACCTCAGTATGTAGAACCACTAACTCCTAGTCTCTAACACATAATGTGCATGTCACTAGCATATTATGGTAGATTAGCATCATTTTTTCTTAACTTTTACCCTGACAAGTAATCTTCAAGTCTGCATTTTTTCCTTGAGGCAAAATTGATGAACTCAGTCCAATTTAATCTTAAAGTACAGCTTATTGTATTATTATCAAATAGATATATTTTTTTATTATGTAGGACATATAATCACTTGCTTAGTTTTGCCACAGGAGTTGTACTTCCAAGCTTCTCTGAATCTTCTGTTGTTTCTTGTAAATTCATATTATCACACACAGAACCCTTAATTTTCCAGACAATCAAAAATATGTTCTTGTTTTCTTCCCATGAAACAACTCAAGAGCCTAAAACAACACAAACAGCTGCAAAAAGATATTAAGTCTCTCAATGAGATATGGAATGTATACACTGTTTTGTAATGACACTATTCAGAACCCTGCTGATAGACAACAGAGCAAAGAGAAAGAAATGGCAGCTGCCATTTCACAAATAATTTCCCCATTACAGTTAGCAGCAAATGTTTCAGCTTTATACATTTATGTGATATGTGATGTTTACAGTTAAATAACATTTTTCATGCATTTTCTTCAACAGTGATGACCAACTATATTGGCACTCAGTATTTCTATTCATCCAGTGATTTCCAAAGGAAAAAAAGAACAACAACCACAAAACACCCTATCTTCCTTTAGCAACTATCTCCTTGAAGACATTGGAATTCTAAGGCCAATGCTCAAACAACATACATGCTCATTTAATCATATTTTTATTCATAGAACCATAGAATGGTTTGGGTTGGAAGGGACATTAAAAATCATCTAGTTCCAATGCCCTTGCCATGAGCAGGGACACCTCCCACTAGACCAGGTTACTCAAAGGCCCAGCCAACCTGGCCGTGAACATTTCCAGGGATGGGGCATCCACAGCTTCTCTGGGCAACTTGTTCCAGTGTCTCACGACCACCATAGTGAAGAATTTCTTTTTTACATTTAATTTAGTTTCAGTTTAAAGCCATAACCCCATTCCTATCACTCCATGCCCTTGTAAAAAGTCCTTCTCCAGCTTTACTGCAGGCCCCCTTTAAGAACTGGATGTCTGCTATAAGGTCTCCCCAGAGCCTTCTCTTCTCCAGGTTGAAAAACCCCAACTCTCTCAGCCTGTGCTCTTAGGAGAGGTGCTCCAGCCTTTTGATCATGTTCGCGGCCCTCCTCTGGACTCGCTCCAAACAGCTCCTATGTTGGGACCCCAGAGCTGAACACAGTACTCCACGTGGAGTCTCACTACAGTGGAGTAGAGGGGCAGAATCACCTCCTTCAACCTGCTGGCCACACTTCTTTTGATGCAGTCCAGGATACAGTTGTCTTTCTGGGCTGTGAGTGCACATTGCTGGGTCATGTTGATCTTCTCATCCACCAACACCCTGAAGTCCTTCTCCTCAGGGCTGCTCTCAATCCATTCTCCACCCAGCCTGTATTTGTGCATGGGATTGCCCCAGCCCACGTGCAGGACCTTGCACTTGGACTTGTTGAACTTTTGCTTGCATGGGCCCACCTCTCAGGACTCTCAAGGTCCCTCTGGATGGTATCCCTTCCCTCCAGCATGTTGACCGCACCACACAACTTGGTGTTGTCAGTAAACTTGCTGAGTGGGAACTCAGTCCCACTGTCCATGTTGCCAATAAAGATGTCAAACAGTGCCGGTCCCAGTACCAACCCTGTTGTGCTGTTGACCACAGCTCTTTGACTATGACCATCCAGCCAATTCCTTATCCACCAAGCAGTTCGTGCATTAAATACACATCTCTTTAATTTAGAGACAAGGATGTCGTGTGGGACGTTGTCACATGCTTTGCACAAGTCCAAGTAGGTGGTGTCAGTTGTTTTTCCTCTATCCACCAAATGCTGTAACCCTGTTGTAGAAGGCCACCAAATTTGTCAGGCATGATCTGCCCTTAGCAAAGCCATGTTGGCTGTCACCAATCACCTCCTTATTTTCCATATGCTTTAGCAGAGTTCTTAGTAGATCCACTCCATGATCTTGCCAGGCAGAGAGGTGTAACTGCCTGGCCTGTAGTTCCCCAGGTATTCCTTTTTTCCCTTTTTAAAAATGGGGGTTATGTTTCCTCTTTTCCAGTCAGGGAGAACTTCACTGAACTGCCACAACTTCTCAAATATGGTGGATAGTGGCTCAGCAACTTCATCCACTGGTTCGCTCAGGACCCACACATGCATCTCATCAGGCCCCATGGACATACGCACTTTCAGGTTCCTCAGCTGGTCTCGAACCTGATCTTCTACAGTGGGCAGTTCTTCACACTCCCAGTACCTGCTTTTATTCAATTGAAAGTTTCCTTAATTTTCTCAAGCTTTTTCTCCATTATTTTAGTCCCCTTTCTTTTCAAGGAATCTATCAGACTAAAGATTTGACTCTCCATAATACCATAAAAATTGAGTATGTAATTTTCTCACAGTTTTTTCTTCATGGTCCTTTACAAGTTATGAGTCCAACACTGTCAGTGTAAATTTTACTTAGTTTGCATTCTACTTCTTTTGGGTAGAGGGGAGATCTTTCATTTGTAACACCAGTTTTTCCAATATCACATTTTTTCATGTACATATATTAAATTTAATTAAAAAAAAAAATCCTTGATCTGTCTTGGGATTTCTGAGCTGGATTCACACTTTGCCACACTGTTTTCATAAGAAGAAACCTTCTGACCACTGTGGAAAGTCAGTTTAATGTCACATGGAAGCTCATGCAAAGTGATGCCATCTGCTGCTCTTCCCCCACCACCACCAAAAAGAAAAAAAAAAATAGATTTTGTCTTGTTTACAAGAGTGTTTGCTGTTCAATGTTTTCCTGTTTCGTTGAGTCTGGGTTTGACTATTAAACATTTCTGTCTCAAATCTCTTCTCCAGTGTTTGTTATTCTCTTTAATGTTCAGAGGCTTGTCAACATCCAGTAAGCTTCCATGGGGAGTGAGAGCCTCCTTTTCTTGGCAAGCTTCCACTATACTGGTAAGGCTTTTTTCCTTCATCTCCTTCACTGTCTGAATCTTTTGCTCTAGACTTCTTATCAAGGATTGAAAAATTGTAAAATTGTCTTTTCAGGCTCAGATAATTAAAAACTCTTGTACATTTCCCCCTCTCCTTTTTATAAAAATCTATTTGTCATATAATTCCTTCTTTGATGTAAGACAGTACTTCTCACAGAAATGTAATATGGATTCATAGTTATCTTCCTCTGCTCAAATTTACTTTAAATTATTAAAAACATTGGTGGCTTCAGCACCAATTGTAGTAAAATGAAAGTCTATTGATTCGACATTTTTATTCATGCCCGTTGCTTTTAGAAACAGAGCAAAGCACCATTTTTACCATTATTATTTATCTACCACATCTTCAAGACTATTCAGCTTTGGAGGGCTTTAATTGTCCTGTTCTTTCATCGAAGGTATTGTCTGAACAGTGTTCCCAGAGCACACAGTTCACAAGGCGCTCAAAGCAGAAAAGAGGGTTCAGTGTCCAAATTCCTGATGATCCCCATTGTATAAACTCTCTGTAATGTCACAGCCAGTCTCAAGTAGTTCCCTCCATTTCAGAGTTAATGATACAGGGCCCCTTTTATCTTTGAGATTATTGACTTTTGTTCCTACAAAACCAGATCCTTTAACCCTCTCTGTTTGTGACATTTTTCTCCCTAGTCATCTGGCCAGTGGTGCCTGCACATTTCTTCACAAATTTGTCCGTGTATCTGCAAATCTAAGGAGCACTAGCTCAGCTGCAATGCATACATGTAACAAACCATGGGCTCTCCTGCTGCAAGGAAAGGACTGCCACACCCTAATTGTGGAAGAACAGAATGAGTGCTGACACTGCTGTTGCATGTTTTCTAGATCTTTTTAGATAACCTGACATGAATAGGTTCATCATTTTAAATAAAGTAGAATATAAACATTTTCTCTTTTAATCTTCTTCGCTTCCTGTAGAGCGCATAAAAGCAGGAGCTAGTTTCACAAGACATGCAGCCGTGCACATATTTGCTGTGATCAGTGGGAATTTAAGTCTTTAAAGTTTGCAAGTCATGGATGTGTCTGTGCTGTCTTGGGAAAAGGTCACTAGCAATAGTGTGTAAAAATTAATGAGGAATACAGGGGTTATTTTCATAGCATCAAACATTCTTTTGCTCAAATCAATACTTCAGCAATGTCTTTGACACTTGCCTACCTCCCATTAAATTCAGCTTTCTTAATCTCTAAATGACTTAACACCATACACAAATATTAAAAATGTATTATTCCTTCTATTTTGATATGCCCTTTTACTATGCCAAAATGTTAGTAATAAAACCAATCGAAATGACGTTTTTATTCTTGTTACTTGTACTATGAACAGAAGAACACATATTGAGCCATCCTTATATTGTCTTTCACGGGGAGTGTTTGTGGGTTTTCTTAAAGTTGCTATAAACACTCCATATTGGCAATACAATTCTGGTTGAAATTTGATTTTCAATATGAAAAGGTGAAAGCAATCATTAAAATAAGTGTTGCAATAAGACTGCATCAAAAATAAATTTCAGATAAATCTTAACATTTCTGAAGTATTTAATGTTTTGGTTTAACTTATTTATCCACTGTCTACCTATCAATTTTCCTTCACTAGCAAATGCCAATCCTAGCTACTAAAAGGAAAATTGTCATTTGGAAAATATTTTTACAGTCATAGTTTCTGGTTTCTCATTCAAGTTTGACAGGAGTCCCTCTAAATATTTGTAAAACCGTTCCACTTTTTTTTGTTATATTACCTCTTTTAAGCACAAACTAGCAGAATGCTGAAATTTACATTTCACAGAATTGTGGATTTTTAAATGAAGTGTGTAGGTAGGGGGTAAATCTGAATTTCAACATAGACATCCAAAGAATATGAAAATCATT
Source organism: Anarhynchus alexandrinus (assembly GCA_008711295.1). Lineage (NCBI taxonomy): Eukaryota > Metazoa > Chordata > Aves > Charadriiformes > Charadriidae > Anarhynchus > Anarhynchus alexandrinus. Next base: position 2,694,221 of record VUYV01000103.1, read on the forward strand.
GTTCCTGTTTCATGGCAGTGTTGCTGCATTACATTTACAACCTGATCCTCTTCACTATTTGTATGACTTAAGATAAGTCATTCAGTTGGCTGTTTCTGGGTCTACTGCGTCTCAGCCAAGTGTAGTCATTGTTCTTGGTGCTCTGGGAGCACTTTTGTCTGAAACCTTTCTTTCGATGAAATATCTGCTCTTTAGATGATGGAACATTGTATATCAACTTCCTTAAGTGCCTCCTTACCCCTTAACTGCTTACAAATATGTTTGCAGACTTCTGTTGATCCTTGGCTTCTAGTTGCCCATCTCAAATCTGATCAGTGGCCTGCTGGCATTTTCATCTAGACAGATTTTCTCTTACAATGACAAGTTTCTGTTTAAGGCTTGGATTCAGCACAGCAGCATGAATCCAGCTAAATCGGTAAGATACATGGCTACCAACCTCAAGGAGAGCACAGGCATATGTTTCTTACCCTGTCAAGCTATACCCATAACATTTATTAGTTTTTATGCTGCTCTATTAAATGCCCCCCTTATTTATAAGATCCTCCTAAAAAATCTTTCATTAATCATCATGTGAGAATATAACAGTTTCCACTTCTTCTGTCTCCGTCCCAGTTTTCTTGCCTGTGAGAGCACTAGATTGCCACAGAAGAAAAACAAACCTTCCTAAATAACGTGTACATTACTTCTGCCATGTCCCTCATGGTGTAGTCAGAGATCAGTCACCTTTATGAAGAGACTACTCATGTGTGAAAACAGGCTAGCTGCTGAGATGCAATCTCACTACTTTCTTGCTAGCTTCTCCAAGGTTATTCATCAGATAATAGTTCAAAAAGCAGAGTTTCCCAGCACAAAGTTGAGCAGGAATAGACGAGAAGAAGAGAAGGCGGCTGTCTGGCAAGCTGAGCACAAGTGGTATCCTGCCAGGATTTGGGCCAGCAGTAAGGAATTGACCTTGTTTTAAGAGACAGCACAAGAATGAACTGATTTAATAGCTGGAGTCTGTAACACCGGACTGAACTTCTGACATGGTCTTACTAATAAATTTACCTCCAGCAAGGTTGCATACAGAGCACGGAGCAAAATGTGGAGCTTCTAACTCATGATGGAAGTAACAGTACAAAATGGAAGTTACAGCCTGATTCTTGGATTCTCCACTATGTTCCAAAACCAACATTATCTATCCACTTTTCTCCATCTCAGAAATATTCCAAACTTTATGTCTTACTACTGAAAAAAAGACAGACAGAAAAAAAAAATAACCAGTGTTTACGCAGACTTTGTTACTCTTTCAAATTACAACTTTAGTTTTCTTATTACTATGCTCAATTTTCCACTCCATACTTAGTAGTATGTGATGCATTCTGAAGTGTGTTTCACGCAAGTAATAACTTCATTTATGTTAAGGAGGCAGAACTTCTATAAAACCTGTCTATACTTCTTTCACTATTTTTTATCCCTTTATTCGAAGTTTTATATCAATTTAAAGGGACTTAGTGCAGATTTTCTAAAAATGGTGTATCTATGTAACAGAAAAGGTTATTTTAAAAAGATAAAAAGAAAAATATGTGGATCTATTTGTAATTTAGCAATAATAATCTTTAATAAACTTGTATTCCAGATTTTCCTTCAGTCAAAAAGACAAAGTCAAACAGTTGAGAATGTTAAATAATACATAGCATTTTAAATGATTAAAACTATAATCTTGCAGGAGGGAATGATTGGAGACTACAGAACTCATGTGGAAAGCCAAGTCCTAGATCCACCAACTCATCTTGCCTTTTAAAATGTGTGACCTCAAAAAGCCACAGAAACTACTGCGCATCCTTTACCTAGTGGAACTCCTAAGACCACCTTTAATATAGGAGTGCCTAGATGGATGTTGGGTTTTTTTTTCTTCACCTCATTTGTTGTGTACTGTATAATGCTCAAAAATTGGGAGCGGGGGAGTGACACACACACACTGGCTTGAGGGGTTTGGAAGTGATAATGAGGAAAAATATCACACTTTAGCTGCATTCCCCACAGACAATGACAAAAAAATAATTCTACACTTTCCCACCAGACCTTGTCATTAGTACACAGAGAGCTGTTTTCACAATGCTGAGCAGCTCTGCTTTACACCTTCTTTGTTTCAGAATCAGCATTCTCACAGCTACAGATTTCTCCAAGTTCTTCAATCTAAATAGTCAATTATCTTGCTTACAGAATAGGCATTCAAATTCCTGCATATTCACTGCTTTCAAAGGAGGTTAAGAAAATTTCCATATGATATTCTTACTGCCTACAGCAGTTTAAAAGATTTAACATGTTTTTTTTCCTTTTTTTCTCTTCTCTTGCTTTCTGAAGGAGATAGCAATCATTTATCTCAGCAAGACATTTTTCTTGAAGAACAGTAAGCAGATAGAGATGACACCAGTGGTCGTTTAAGCTGATCCAACCTATTTGTCAATAGCGAGACAGGGCAGGAGGTGATACAGGTTCCATTTAATTTTATTACAGCCCAGGAATTTTTACCCTCCTAATATATCGAAAGAATTTTTCCGCATTTGTATCATAAAAATCCCTTGTCAATTGACTTTCTTAGGGACAGATAAGATACTGTGTCTTTCTCCTTCAACCAGAGGTAGAGATAAATCTGTGTGGGAGTGTAGGTGGCAAGCAAGGAAAGTCTGAGCTATTATTTACTCACCACTTGACAAAGACAGAAACTGGAACATTCTTTAACATTTTTTTAATCATGGAAGGTCACGGATGCTCAATCACACTGAGCAGACCTATTTACAGAAAAGCCCTTTAGGTCTCAGAACTAATCTGGCAGAGATCCTTCAGTACCTCTGAAGAAGAGGCACAGATATCTATTACAGAACACTTCTCTCTGTTTGAGGGCAGAGTCCTTCCACCTTTCCAATCTATAGTAACATCTCCAGAGCAGGACTAGGTAGGGGATAAATAACGAGAGTTCATTTTGCATCTTTGTTTTCCTGCAGTGCCTGGATCAGCATCATGCAAGGGGTTTTCTATCAGCTGCGGCTGAAATTGGTGTTCAGTGCAGGTGTTGTGTGCTGTTCCATTACAATCCAAAGGTAGTTCAAAATGTTAGCAGACACAGTAGAGGTGTTGAAATAAAGTCCCTCTGTACTTGTTCTACACATCTATACTTATTGGTAAAAGCAATTGCAGAGCCTATTGAAGACAAAGACATTCAGGCACTTCAAGTAGTAAACTACAGCATGAATACATGGTTTGTGACTATCAAAAGAGGAAAGAATAAATAAAGTTTCCAAATAGAACTCATAAAGAAATGTGAATTATACACATCTGACAAGTCCCCAACTCATAAAAGCAGACCACATCAGTTTCATTTCACCCTAATGTAGAGAAGTGAGTAAGACTTCTCTTTTTTGAATTTGACTTCTCTGAATTTGACCTGTGTTCTTACGGACCTCTGCGAATTGAGACTAACTCATGCCCCCTGTCTTCTATCTCTCGTATCCAAATATCCTCTGATATACCATACTTGTATCCATCCAATGACAGCTTCTGGCAGTAACAATGGGACTGATGCGGTGATATCCTCTCTTGTAGACTGCAGGGAATCAGACTATTCTGTAGTAGCTCCAGAACACATTCATTCTTTCATCCTGGAGCTGACCTCAGGGCTTCCTAAGTGACATCCAGCTGCCCTAAAAGGGTGATACAGGCTTTGAACTCACTTTTTTCTTTTCTTCTTGTCATGGATCACAATTTCTCCAGGAATTACCAGAGAAATCTAATTGGAGTTTACAGCTTGTCCTAAGCAGAACAGCTTATCTCATTCCCTAAGAAGACATATCAGCGTGCTTTCTTTAGGCCAACATCTGCAAATCAGTTGTGAGTCTTTTGCCTTGCACCATGACTGATTTAGAAGCCCATTACTCCACATGCCTATACCCAGTTGTAATACAAAGAGTTGGATTTGCCTTCCAGGAAAAAAAAAATCAATATATGGAAGGGAAGCCTGAACTAAGTAGCTAACCACAGATAAATCAGCTATGCCTTGTATTCATTTTTGTCCCTTCATATTTCTATCTTCCATGTAATTATTTGTTTTAAAACTGAATAAAAAAAAAAAAACTCAGAAAAATGCATGTTCATTGAAAATAGATGAATTGTCCCTCAAATGCATGTTCAAACTTCTGGAATAAACCCTATATTCTCACATCCAATTTGAAGAAGCATTTCTGTACTGTAGAGATAGCATTTGCATCATGTAATGAAAGGAATGGGATAACAATTACTTTCCCTTATTGAATAGGTAAGTAAATTGAGCTTGAAAATCCCTATAAATAGTAAGTGTGGAAGTTAGATCTTTCCACAGGAGGCTTAACCCAAACATCAGTCCTTTTCTTTGAAAAAAAATCCAATCATTTTTATTTTAATAAGTGTGGATTGTGCATTTTAGTTGGAACTAAGAGACTTTCTCCCTCCAGACTACCAGCTTTCTTTGACTTACCGGCCCCAGAAATAAATTCTGAAATTATGAAGGCTCCATTTATATGGATGAGAGATGAAAGATGAAGAGTAGATATATAAGCTTAAGATATTTTCTTTAGTTTTGGCCTGTTCTGAGAAGTAAAATCAGTACAAATGATGCATAAATGGTGACTAAATTCAAATACTTTATTTCTTTCAAAAATCCAGTGGAAAATGCTTTTTAGAAAGTATTATAAATGAATGTCATATGTGAGTGCCAAGTGGCAGGATTTAGTCCTTCCCTGAATAATCCCTTTTTAAAGACAATTTACAGATTTATATTGTAAAACACAATAATTTTACCAATTTTAGTAGTTGCCTTACATTAAAAAAAAAAGAAACTTTCAGAAGTTTTCTGCCTCTGATTAAAAAAAAGGTGTCAGTCACCATATTTACTGTAAAAATATATCCTCAATCTCAAAATTATTTGAAAACCCATTCCGTAGAAATGCCAAATTTTGGTTAATGTGTCTCCTCTACTTAAGTCTTGCTAGTTTATTTTTGGAATAATATTGCTGAAATTTCCAGATAGTCAACAAGTTTTTGCCTAAGACACCAGGCTCAGAAACCAGGATCTATTGTTTCTCTCAGCCACAAATCCTAGTGACTTTGGACTGAATATGTCATTTTGCAGTGCCTCAGTTTCAAACTCTAAAACAGTGGACGAGGTCTAAGGCAAAGTGTACTGATTCCCAGAGAAACTAGTGGGGTTAGAAGCCCAAGGTATAAGAAAGCTCTATGTGTCTGGGGTACAGAAGGGGAACTGAATGAAAGCAGTCACTGAAACGTGTTTATTCTGCATTTTATGTTTTCACACTATTTATGTTTAGTTGCACTTTATGGGCGTGTTTACACTATGTGCCATTCTGGGCAAGTTAATGGTGCTAAAAACGTGCCTGTGATGAGTAAATTTCCAATGTGAAACCTTGAAGGTTTAACAGATGACAGGAGATGAAGATGGGGTTTTCTGTCAGTCAAGAGCTGAGGATGGGCCTATGAGTTGTGGTATTCCTTCTGAAGGGCAAAAGCCATTGAAGAAGCAGAAAGGCCTGTGGAAAAGAAGAGTTGATATAGGAAATAACTAAATGACAGTTACTGGACTTTGTCATGAAGGAAAAACTACAAGCGGTAGAAAGCTGACATGTCAGTTGTCTCTCAAAGGTATGAGAATGGAGTGCTTGAAGCCATCGTTGTTGTTCTTTAGGAAAAGAGTAGCTGCATGTCTCATGTTATGGTGTTTGTCTTCTTGCTCTCGTTTTTCATTCCTGCCTCCCACAACATGCTGTTTTGTTAAAGACATTTATTCATCACCTGTCAGTGGAGACAATTAGTTCATTGAACACTGTCAGTTTCATGTAATTTCCCCAATCTCCCGGTAAGTTTTCCAACAGTATTTAATACCAAGTAGAAATTAAACCCAGCCCTTGTTGCTGCCAGTGAAGGGGAAGAGATAACATACACAATGATCTTTTACTTAGGCTAATAGGGTTTTTAAAGGCATAGTGCTGAATGAGACGAACACTTCTTTTGCATATAGCTGGTACTTGTCAAGAAAAGACCTTGCAGGACATCCAAACAGCTAGTTAACATAGCTGGTGGAATTGTACACCAACACAGATCTTCTCTTTCTGAAACACCCCTTCCCAAAGATTTGAAAGCAGAATTCAAAGTAAATTGCAGTGAAGTTTCTGGTATGTTCTCCTAACCCTAGTCTTGCTTCTTTAATGGAAGGAATGGGATTAGTCAGCTTCTCTACACAGCTTTCACAGGCCTGGGATAAAAAGATAAATGTCAATTGGAGAAAATATAAGCTTAGTTAAATTGAAACGGAAGGAAAAACACAAAGATAAATGTTTGATCTGCTTTCTTTCATTGTTTATTTTATTTGTATATTACTCATTGAAGTACCCTAGATGATAGTATTAAAAACAAGTTTACAGAATTTTCACATTCCATTGAAATGGAAATAATAATAATAAAATTTGTAGAACAGTGTGTTCATATACAGAATCATTTTTTCATCAACATTTCTCTAAGGAAAATAGTTTGGCAATTACATTTTAAAATAAATTCTCTAGTGACACAAACAATGATTTTTTTACTGTGGAGCTCTGTCAATGAAGGTCTAAGGAAAGAAAACAGTCATTGTAAAACTTAATTGAAATGGATCATTTTGGAAAGTCTAAATTTAAAATTAAAGACTGCAACTTTCTGACTAAACACGCTTGAAGATTTTTCTAAGCTCTTCATATTGCAACATACAGGAGATGTTTTGTTATTCCTCTGAGCAGAGGAAATTAAGGCCTGTCAGCCTTATTAAGAAATGGCAAGATATGAGACATTTTTATTGCTATTGGATAAACTATTATATTGTCACATCGAACTCTGCATTCACTCTTGTGCTCTTCATATGAGAAAGGACAGGCCTGAAGTAGAAGTGGTTCATGGTTCTATTTTATAACACATAGCACTTCATTTTTATTTGTCAAGATTTTTTTGCAGACATGGCTTCATATTAATAACAGTATTTAAGTTTTCACTTCTGTTTGCACTCTGCTTCCATTTACTCATTAATAGGTAGTCTTTACATCATCATATGCTGTTTTTCCACACACTTTAAAGAAGAAAAAGAAACAGGAGAATCAATTAACAGTAATGAAAATAAGTGTATTGATATGAACTTATTTACTAAGAAATAAACACACAAAAAACCAAAATAGGGCAGTATGTATCTATGGGTAACAACAATAATAAGAAGAAATTCATTTCACCGTGGGAAAAAAAAATGGCTTGCCCAGTGAAGTTGCACTGGAGAAGAAAATTGGTCAAGTGAGAAAGTAAGGTAAAATCAGAGGAGGTAGGACTATATATGTGTTAAGTTTTGAGAATTGTAAACCCAAGTTGCCTAATTCAATATTGGTGGAAACATCACAGAGTGAATAAAACAAAATCAAGCATGAAAGACAAACATTGTGAAGAAATGTAAGGGTGGTCTTATTCTTTCTGGAGAGGACCTGATTTTTTTACAACTCACTTTAGGTTTTCAAAATCACAAAGCGCATTGATCCAGACAAGCTTCTGGATCACAGAAGAAAATCAATTATAGAAGTCTGGGATGAGAAAAAAGGAAAGTATCTGTGTCCCAATCATATAATTCAAAATATGGCTTCGTATACTAATTAACTCACTGTGGTCAAAAGGATTACTCATCTGAGTAGATAAGAATTCAAGAAAGTATCTAAATATGCTCAAACATACTTCAAGTTGGCCTATTACAAAGAGTCAAAGAACATGGCATATAATCCACAGGCTTTAAACTATCTCAGAGAATCTTTAATACAACATTTTCATCTTTGTGTGCTCTTTGACCTGCCCTTATAAGTGCATGGCTAGGCTACAGTAGGAATCATAGTGAAGAGCGTTAGAGGACATCCTCTGAAAGCAGCCTTACATCTTAAACCTGGGAGACTTTCTCCCAGCAAATCTTTTAAACTGTGTAATAAAGCAACAGCAGATCTCTCTCAGAGCATCTCACCTCTACAACTGCATTTTTTCAGTGTATTCTAAAAACTGTTCTCTGTGGAGAACAAGTGAAAATATTAGTAGAAATAACATTCATTAGTGTAAGTCTGACCCAAATCTCCAGTTCTCACCTTTCCACTGGTACTTTTGAGGTTTTGCCAACAGTTGGACTGCCACACAAGACAGATTAGCATTGTTTAGTAGGAGATTTGGATTGCTATAAGGCAGTTTCAGGTTGATTCCTATGCTCCTTCGCATGACTGTGGGATACTTCTTATCCTCAAGAAAAAGGCTTGCTGAATTTTTACATTTGACAGTGCATTTCCAAAAGACAAGTTTGTTAAAGAATATCAGTATGTAAGAGGAAAAAAATTGTGTGAAAAGTTTGTTTACATCCCTAGTTGAGACTTTTCTAAATAAAATTAGTCTGAGCATTTTCAGATTAAATCGCAGGGAAGGAACATATCCTCTTTCTCTCCTAGTTTCCCTGTCTCTCTGTTTCTCTCTCCCCCCACCTCTACACATATCTTCCACATCACAGGAAAGGAACAAAACAAGTATGTAAATATACACGTACATATATGGGAGGTTCATATCTATTTTTTATACATATGTATATAACTTTCCCATAGGAACTCATCATATCATCTCATGGCAGAAAGCTTCAGTTGATGGTATTAGAATCTTTCCTCTGCTCTCAGCTCTGAGACATTTTTGCTTCCAAGTATTTTGACTTCCAAATGTCTTATTTAGGTAACTCAGTTTTCCAGACTGCTTTTTCTGGATACCTTCACCCATGGTATGAATCTGATATGTCTGCATTTTTTGAAACTTGGTCTAGCCAAGGTCTAAAACATGGCCAGTTAAGTTTTTAACAACCTTTGATAGGTACTGTTTCAGAGATTTAATGACTTTTATAGCAGCTGTGTTCTAGAGATCCTTCAGATCAGTTAAATCGTTTCTTATAAGCCCTCTGTGTTACTGAGGAAAGTATATATGCAGTTTTCTGCTTGGTGCAGTTTTCTAAACTAGAAACTTATTGTCTTTACATTCCTTGGCAATAAAATGTTAATTAAATTACAGGTAAATTTAACGCAGCAGTATTCAGCCTGTCAAAACAAGTGTTATACTATCCCAGGTGTGATCCTTTCTTTAATTCATATGCAGGGTAAAATATACCAATCTTTTTTCATTTTTTTTTGCCTCTTTGTAAACCATCGCTACCACGGTTTATAAAATTTCTCTTCTTTCAGCCTCTCTCTTGCCTTCGTTTTTGGGTAGGAGCATGCTGGGAGATGACACCTTCTCCCTGCCCCATCGATGCACCAACAAGTATGGCTTTTCCAAAGCTGAATCCGAACTCCTGGGCAGCAAAACATTCTAAGTGTGTGGTACTGCCTCAATTCACCTCAAAAGCCATTTTGTGAGCTGCTTTTTGATAAATAGTCAGAACTGGGTATATATGTGCTAGGTTTCATTTGTTTCAAGGTGTTCAAAAGCATAATATAAATCCTTAGTGGGCTACATTTACAAAAATCTTTTATATTATAACTTCTTTTTTTTTTTTTTACTAATAATTTTATTTTCATTACTCCATTTTGCACATGACAAATGACACAGACCATTTTGTATTGGAAAATTTCTGATAAAGGAAAAATAATGATTATATATGGAACTGCCTGTTCCCTTTTTCCTAGTGAAAGCTTCTTACACAGAAGGAGGCTGCCCCAGAAGTTTCTCCAAAAATTTGCACTAAGCTTTAGGTCAGCATATTTTTTCTCTCAGGAAAATTAAACTAATCACTTAATCAGTCACTCTGCAATCTCTATTATGAACAACTTTATTATGTGCTTTTCTTCACTGATTATTTAAGGTCAAACACAATTCTGTGCATTTACTAATACCACAAGTGAGCGCTTGGAGTTCATAAGTATTACTTGTCCTTATCATGCTGCAGTTAAAATCAGTGAATCTATTGATTTTAACATTAACAGAACTGGGCAGTGTTTTTTATGACACTGAAAGAAATGAGTAATTGGCTCATTTAAAGATATATAGCCACTTGTATTTTTTAGATGTTGCTATGTCAGCAAATTTTATGGTGGAATTTCTAAAAAAAATTCCTTAGCTATTCCATTAGCCTTTTTATGGTGGTGCTTTCTCAAATCTAATCTAAATTTGGTCCTGTGACCATTTTAATGCAAGGTTTTAAAAATGGAAAGCATTAAGATTTATCATGTTATATGTGAGGCATTTTCAAACTGTCCATTCAAATAAATCCATCTACAGTGAACAAGATTCAAAATTTTCATGCGTGTGTCCACATCACTGACTATAAATTGAAGATCTCACTTACAATGATGTTATCAAGGCCTCATTAGAGACAAAAAAGACTTTACAATAGCAATAGGGAAGCATTGTCAGGGAAACATCTTCAGGGAAAATGGCAGCTGCTACAACATAAAGAAACAGATAATTCAATTAATGTTTTTAAAAGATGGTCTAAAAGGGATTTTATCTTTTTTCTACAATTTTCTTTCAACATACCTGGTCCCATTCCAACATCAGAGATATTAAATTTTTTTATTTCTTTTTGCTCTGTCTCTATTTAAATTATCACAGGACTGAATTCCATTGCACAGACTCCTTGGCTACCTCATGGACCCTGGAGAAGTTATCTATGACATATGTGACATATGGAACATTTTGTTATAAGCTCTCAAGTTTCAAATTGTATTGTCTTAGAATTTCCCATCTTCTAGTTTGGTTTCTATTAAATAACACTTACAGCCTCTTCCTGTAAGACCACCAGTTTCTAGCACCGTAAGTCTCAGTTTTGTTGAATGAGAGATTCATGCCTCCCAGGTCCATTCAGACTGAGATGGATGAAAAAGAGTAACATTTTACCTTAGGAAGGTGGGTTAGCTGTTTCTCAGAGAGCTGAGGGAGCCTTCATTTCCTTGAACAAGAAATTCTGAGACCTTGTGTGATATACAAAGTATATCTCTGCTGACCCAAAATGAAGAAACATTAATTTGTTTTAGAGCAGATGCAGAGAAGGGCTGCTAGGATTTCTGAGGGAGAGAAAAATCCATTTTATGAGAAAAACCCAAGATTTTGACTTTCACAGTTTAGCCATATAAAGGCATGATCTGAGTTCTGCCTAGAATTGAATCTCCACAAATACATAAATATTCTTCATAAATGAATCTGTGAGCTGGTATAAGAATGGATGCATGGGATGAATATTAAGAAAAAAATCTTTTTTATCAGAGGACTTAAATTTCAAAGAAACTTTCTTCCATGCATAATTTAGCTAGTATCTAACAGAAATCTAGCTAATTTTAAGATGGAGACTAAGAAATACTGTAAAGGTATTTCCATTTTCTTGATTCATAGAACAGAAAATACTGAACTTTCAGGTCTCATTTTCTCATGACATTTACCTCCCTTGCTCTGCTAAAACAGGAACTTTGGTTGGTTGATCTTATTCTTTAGGAGATGTGTTAACACATGTTAAAGTCCTAATGTGGAAAAGACTGTTGTAATGTTAAAATATGACAGTTCTATTCATACATGTATTAAAAGGTAATAAAAAAATATACCTTTTATCTGCAATATATTTTTTCACAAACTAAATACAAGATCGGTTCAGAGAATTTGTCTTTCTTTTAAAACTAAAGTATGAAACATAGAAAATACTAGGAAAAGTAATCTGAGGTTTTGCAGCATGATATCTGTGGCCATAGCAACAGCATACAATGGCTGCCATAATCAGCACCTAAGATCAACGGGGGACTGGTCACCTTAGAGAGACGCAGTGAGAAGACAAGGTGCCATTCAAGATGGAGGACGGCCAGTGTAATGCCCTCTCCTGTGACAGTTGGTTGCTTTCCTTTGATAATATTTGGGGATGACAAGAGGAGTAATGATTTCAACATGTAGTATTCTCTTTCTTGAAATGTGTTGAAATCCATATCCTCACAGAGACGTCATGGCAAAAAGATCTTAGCAGTGTTTCTTCACGGAGTGTCTAAGGACTCAGTAAGCTTTAAAAAATCCACAGGCTAATGAAACAAATAGCAAATGCCTTCAGGGCATTTTGTTTTTCTAATGCTCTCCAGGTCACTTTAACTTAGATATCTTGTTTCCTTTTTGCTTTCAAACAATGGACTACACATTCAGAGACTGTATATTCTTCCGGTTGTATATTACTCTTTTCTGTGCTCGTAACCAGTTATTAAGTGTATTTCATTGCTGTGCATGTGTGTGCACATATGTGTGTAGTTTGTATGATATAATATTTGCATATAATTACAATAGTCAATTACCTTTCACGTAATACATTACAGAAAGACATCTGGGCAACTGTGAATATTCTTTTTGTTACATTTTTGTTTATTAGACACACAGAAACAGTATTGCTGATTTCAATGTAAAGTGCTTGCCATAGAATAATAACCCTGCAAACAAAGCTGGACAATACATGGAATGAGCATACTCACAGAATGAAACAGAGAAAGAATAAGGACAAAAATTTAAAAGTAGAAGTGGAAAGAAAGGAAAATATACTCATGTGGTGAAAAAATCATTTCACTGGATTATAAAAAAGAATTATAATAAATTCCAGTTCCTATTACACCCAGGCAACTAAAATTCCTCTGAAAGTCAATCCTCTGTAAAACTTCTAAGGTTGGACTGGTGGTTGCCAAAGTACAGATTATGGGACAGATATGCATATGGACTTTGCTCCACAGAAGTCAACAGAATATCTGACCTAGTGGAAGAAACATAACACTGAAAACTGGTTGGAAACCAGCTGTATTACTAAAAGAAATAGATTTGAAAGTGTTCTTTTTCATTAATTTATAATGTTAATTTAGAATAAGTGTCACACATTTAATTTAGGCTAGTAATCCCGTACTTTGCTGTTGTTTCCACACTGGGATTGTGATAAGAAGTTGCTGCCGGGTCAACAGCAAAAAGGTAAGGTGTTATTTAACACAGGGATTTCTTTTATTGACATTCCTATAAACAAGTTTTTTTGGGGGATTTTTTTTTTTATTTAATTTCATTTCTTGCAGAACAACTTCTTTTGATAAGCACAAAAAAATGAGGCATACTATCTTCTTCCACAAATGTTGCAAAAACTTGTGATTTAGTGATTTATTGTGAATGGATTTCCATAAATAAACATTAAAATTGATTAAATTTACCAGATGGAGTGTCTCATTTTATTTATTATATTTATTTATGTATTCTGTATGTGTATTTATATCAGTAAGTAAGGGGGGGGGGGGNAGTTAAAAACCATATATATGCACATACATATATATATATGTATATATATAAAGAATTTAAAAGAAATTTAAAAGGTAATGAAATTGTAAGGAGAGGGAAAATCAGATGTAGACCTGGATTTCAGAAGGTGTTGAACCTCATCACTGTAACTGAGGTCAATGGAAACTATGAATTTAGGATATACATAAAACAGATTTTACTTTTTTTTTTTTGCAATTATTTGGAAGGCTCCAGTGTACATCATATCTGTATGCTGTCAAATAGCATACTTATAATGGGATCACTGTGAGAGTGTGTGTGTGTGTCTTCAAGAGTGTGTGTGTGTGTGGATGGAGGAGGGAGACAGGGAGGAATCAGAAATATTTCGGTGTCTGTGGCCATGTAGCTTCACTTTTTTATGTAGCTGTATTCATTTCAGTGCTTTATTATGACATATCATACATCAACATTACAAGCTGGCAAGCAGAGATAAATAGTGGCAAAGCTCTTTTTATGCTATTTTGTGCTGCTGAATACTTTGGAATCTCATTTTTGACAGCTTAAGGCTGAAGTATCATATATTCCCAACAACTTTATTTAAATACACAGATGAATGGTACAGAACGCGCTCTTAAAAATGAAAGCGCCTGATCATCAACATCCACACACATCCACACACACACACTCATACAAATGGAGTGTATCAAAATGAATTAAACTCACCAGCTTTCCCTTCAGTTCTGTCTTTTATTGGAAAGGATAATTGTGCTTCTCCTCACAGAAAACATCAAGGAAGCAGCTAGGGGAAAAAGCAGCAACTATGGCCTGATTTAACAGGCTAGTATTGTATGGAAAATATTTATTTCTGAGGGTTTTTTGCATGTTTCCAAGCTACAACATACCTTTTATTTCTTGTTTTGCATTTAAGTACAATGAACCAAACAAGTAAAGCTGGTATTATTCTTTTGTTCTGAAATTACAATATTATAATAGTAGAAGTAAGAGCAATCACAATAGAAACAATGATAATAATAATAATAATGGAAGTGTAGGCATCATCCTGTCATCCTCAGAGCAGCCAGAAATGCCTCAAAGTACAGGAAAAACAGATGCAGCGATTTAGAATGCAGCAACAGAGAATAAATTCAGAATACAACATGACTATCTGGATTTACTTCAGATCAACGTAAAAAGTGAATTTTGTACATGAAGACTCAGTTAAGATCAGAAAATTATTTCTCCTGCAGGAAAGGGCGCTTTTATGCCCCCTACTATCTCCTCCCGTTAACACCAGACAGTGTAGTTTATGTTCTGATGAAATCGCCACATGTGCACATCTGCCTAATCAGAGTAAAGCTGCTCCAGTAAGAGAAAGACCCTTTCATAAATCCTTTTTTCCCTATAAAAATGGTGGCCCGATCCACCATTGAAAATCATGGATTTTTACAGTAGTGCATATGTCATTCTCTGTGTAATTAAATCTTTCTCTGGGAGACATAAGCCCCTGCATGCATGTGTTCCTACATGAATATCCTCTGCTAGTCACAGCTGGAGCAGCATGACTTCTCTCTTACCAGGAGAAGTGAGTTCCTAAAACCAGAAAAACTGGGCAAATTGATACTCTGCAAAATGAACCTAAGACCACAGAAATTGCCTACAAAGCCACTGAATACCCCGGTTATACATGACATAGGTAAGGTCTGTAACATTCAACCTGGTCTATGATGTCTCTCAGAAGATCTAGTGACACTCAGAGACATTTAGGGAGGCCTTGGTTAACTTTCCAGCAAATACACATGAAACCAAATTTCCAGAGAATCCAGTGGGTTTTGCAAAAAGACTTCATTTTATTAATTTGTTTAAAAAGGAAAAAAACAGAAGTATTTCCACTGAAAATTGATTGCCTTGGTTATGGCAAAGTTTTCCATTAAACTGTTTTTCCAAATAAGGAAAATACAGATGAAAATGCATAAATGCAATTTTACATGGCATAGTCTAGATATGGCTGGGGGGGGAGGCGGGGGGCGGGACACAGGATGTCATAGTCCTTTGACTGAAAAAGGCAAAAACCTCCCTTCTTCCCAATTAAAACCACAGGAGAACATAAGAAGTAAGCCAAATGCACTAATAGAACTAAGAAAATAAAATTTCCCCCTATTTGTCTTTCCTAGACATCTGAGGCTGAAACTGGGAGGGGTTAATGAGGGAAACAATTTGCCTGTGGCACCTTTCAGGACTCTGAAAGTCACTTTTGCAACATCTTCATTAAACTCATGTCATGCTTTCAGCTGGGATGGGATTAACTTTCTTGCTAGCCGCTGGTGTAGTGCTATGTTTGGATTTGGGATGAGAATAGTGTTGGTAGCACACTAATGTTTTTGGTTATTGCCAAGCAGTCAAGGCATTTTCTGCTCCTCGCACCACCCTGCCAGCGAGTAGGCTGTGGGTGCACAAAAAGTTGGGAGCAGACACAGCCAGGACAGCTGACCCCAGCTGACCAGAGGGATATTCCATACCATATGACATCAGTATATAAAGTGGGGGAAGAAGAAGATAGAGGGGGAAATTCAGAGTGATGGCGTTTATCTTCCCAAGTAACCATTATGTGTGATGTACCCCTGCTTTCCTGGAAATGGCTGAACACCTGCCTTATGGTAAGAATCAGTGAATCAGTTCCTTGTTTTGCTTTGCTTGCATGCGCTGCTTTTGCTCTACCTATCAAACCGTCTTTATCTCAACCCATGGGGTTTTTCTCACTTTTATTCTTCTGATTCTCTCCCCCATCCCAGCTTGGGGGAATGAGTGAGTGGCTGCATGTTCCTAGTTGCTGGCTGGGGTTCAACCATGACAACTCATCATGGTGGAAAGTTACTCTCAAAATAAAGTGACCATTTTATGAGCTTTCTAATGCATGAGGCTGGGTTAAAGCTGTCTAACTAATACTACTTCATTTGCACAGCAATGTGAAGGTACATATAAAAAGGAGTGACGGTGGTATTATTTTAAAATATCTTGTAATAACCTACAACATGTTAGAAAATTATTTCTCTCAAGAAATTAGATTAAGAGTAATAAAAAATCAGGTTCTTACTAGCAGTCAATAACCAAGCAGTCTTCGCTTAATAGTCAAGGACAATGGAAATACCTTTATTTCTACTGACTGGTTATGCACTTCTATTTTCAGTCTTTGGGATTACTTTTGTGACTGGCCCTGTGCTAAATTATTTGCATAATATCTGGTAATAATGGCAGGGAAATTATATAAAAGAGTTATATAGCTCTATGCTAATGAATAACTCTGCTCCACTGAGGAAAAACCATGAGATTTCAACATCATTGATTCCCTCTAAATACAAAATAACTTAATACAAGATACTGCATGTTTTACAGGGTTTGTATTTTTGTGGCATTCTGAAATAAAGTGCTTAATAACTAGACTCATTAATGCTAATGGTAAATCAGTGAGATTAAATATTTCTATAAATCATTTTATTAATAAAACAGAGGGCTCATTAAAGAACTATTGAACTGTTAAGCTGCAATATTTCAGTATCAGCATTTTATAAACATTTCAATTAGCGCAGGTTGACAACATAGGAGAGGAGGAAAATAGTCTAGCCACTGTATAGGGGACTGACTGACGGCTCAGCTTGTTGAGAAAGAAGGGATAATGTTTCAGTGGGATCATAACTGCATAGAAAATTGAACACTTTTAAAAATAAATATATAAAGCATCTCTAATTTGTGCCTTTCAAGGACCTTCTGAAGGACTGTGTGCTAGTACTGTTCACTATATCATTTTACTATTATCCTTAGAAGGATGACTGCCAACCTGAAAGGAATTTGAACAGCTGAGGACAAAGAAGTGCATACTTAAACACCAAAAGAATAATAATAGCTTAAGAGAACAAAGTGAAGAATAAAGTGCCCTCAGTAAGAATGTTTAACATATGTAAGTAGTGAAAAATGATAGCTAGAAGTCTGCACTTCAAATGTGCTACAACAGATCTGAAAGCAGAAAATGACCACAGAGCAAGTGTTGGGAGAATGTCAGACATACAGTATCCTGATTCTTTTGAAATTCTTCATGTCAAACCTCTACTTAGCTCTTTTCCTGATAATTGTCGAGTACGTGCTGTGGGGAAAAAAAGAGACACCTGCATGAGGTACTACAGAGAGGAAAAAAAATCAGTTGGGTAATTTGATTTCACCCTCAAGGTGTTCTCTATTTTCCACTTCTGAATGATACTAATGTGAAAAGGAGCTGATGTTGGCTAAAGTAAGGGAGAGAGAGAATCTAATGGTAGAAGAGATAAGAAAAGTTGTACTTTCAGAGTCTGGGATTCCTCCACCAGAGGAAAAAAATAGTTCCATTCTAGTCTCCAGTTTCTTGAATTATAGTTGACAGAGGGAAAAAGAGCTTTTTATTTTGAACTTAGTGTATCAAGAAAATAATGCAAGGTATTCCCTTATTCTCTTCAGTGTTCTGAAATGTGTATTATTATCTAGAAGGGGCAGGACCTTCTTTTTCATCCCATTTTCTTGGCGTTACCATGAACCTGTTTCTCTGAATGTCAGTCGACTTTCAACCCATGAGGCCAAATTCATCTTTCACATAAATGGTGCAATTCTATGAAGTTAAAAGGACAGCAAAAATTTTCTCAAAAGTACAAGTAAATCTTGTATAAACAAGTCATCAACTCTTTTCCAAACCTCTTTTGTCCATCAACTGAGGTACTCAGTGGAAGGACAGGTAGTTCCCTGATATGGTAATCTCTCACTGTCAGTTCTCATCTCTTAACTGACAAGATATTAATACTTAAGGGGCATAAATGTTACTGAGACTTGATTTTTTTTTTTATTAGCTCAACAATATATTTTATTCACATAGATAAATGCCTTCAATTCCATAAACTTTAAAATCTTATATACTCATATGATTAGAAAATGGTATGCTAAACCACTTTCAGAATTAAACAGTCAGAAAAAATCTTTTATTTGGAAACATTCTAAAAGCAAATAACTGATTTTAAAAGAATCTTAAAGAGCCTTAAACATAATGTGAAGAAACAGTCTTTGATACCTTGGTGTTTAGTTTCAGTTACTAGGTAAGATCATGTAAAAGAAAAAGTAAGGTTTAGGTATGTATCCTAAGACACCAAAAACTTGATAACATACAAAATTTTGGCTTAATTTATATTAAAACCAAAACCAAGCCATTTTGCACTTTGATATCTACCTGCAAACAAAATCCAAAATATTTGGCTTATCCGTTGGAACCTTTCCCAGTTGTGATGTATTTTGCTTCCCTGGGTTTAAAAGCTTAGCAGAGTATCTGGAATATCTAAATTACTTTCATTTACATATACATGTGATAAACATGAGCAAATTTTGATTAATGTTTACATTATTTATCTTACAGAGTACTTAAATCTAATGAGCACTTACACTAATCGCTTCTGCATCAGGAATAGGGGAATAAACTTGAAAAGACTGCATAACAACAAGGTTCAAGAAATTAACAAGGTCAAAAAATATTCATTAAAAAGTAGAATAGATCCCTAGGGATACAGGTAGAGATGAATGAAAATTTTGGCATTAAAAAAATAGTGATTAATAACTAGACTACTTATCATAGAATCATAGAGTCATGGAATCACAGAATGTTTTGGGTTGGAAGGACATTCAAAGATCATCTAGTCCAACCTCACAGCCATGGGCATAAGCATATTTCACTAGGTTAGATTCTTTAAAGCCCCATCCAACCTGACCTTGAACACTGCGAATGATGGGGGATCTGCAACTTGTCTGTGTGACCTATTCCAGTGTCTCACCACCCTCATCATAAAAAAATGTCTTCCATTCATCCATTCACAACATCCATTCACCCCTTGCCCTCTCACTACAGGCCTTGGTAAAAAGTCTTTGTCTGTCTTTCTTATAAGTCCCCTTTATATATTGAAAGTCTCTAATAAGGTCTCCCCAGAGCCTTCTTTTCTCCAGGCTGAAGAACCACCACTCTCTCAGCTTTTTTTCATAGCAGAGGTGTTCCACCGCTCAGATCATCTTTGTGACCTTCCTCTGGATGCACTCAAACAGCTTCATCTGTTTCTTGTACTGGGGACCCCATAGCTGGACACATTACTCCAGGTGGGTTCTCACAAGAGCAGAGGATGGCATCCCTTCCTTCTACTGAATCAACTTCACCACTCAGCTTAGTGTCAGCTGCAAGCTTGCTGAGGGTGTACTCAATTCCACTGTCTATGTCATTGATGAAGATATTAAATAGTATTGGTCCCAGTACCAGCCCTTAAGGGACACCATTTGTTACTGATTTCCACTTGGACATTGAGCCATTGACTGTTACTCTTTGGACATGGCCATACAGCCAATTCCTTATCCATCCAACAGTCCATCCATCAAAACCATATCTCTCCAATTTAGCAGCAAGAAAGTTGTGGGAGACCATATCAAAGGCCTCAGAGAATTCTAGGTAGATGACAACTGTAGGTCTTCCCTTGTCCACTGATGCAGTCACTCCATCATACAAGGCGACTAGATTAGTCAGGCACAATTTGCCCTTGTTTAAGTCATGTCTAATCACATCCCTGTCTTCCATACATTTTGATATGTCCTCCAGAAGGATCTGCTCCATGATCTTACTGGACGCAGGGGTGAGGCTGACTGATCAAGAGTCCCCAGGGTTGTCCTTTTTACTCTTTTAAAAAATTTATTGTGATATTTCCGTTTTTACAGTCACTGAGGACTTTGTCTGACTGCCATGACTTTTCGAATATAATGATGAGTGGCTTGGGAGCTACACCAGCCAATTCACTCTGGACCCTGGGATGCATCTACTTCAATTTACATGCAGCTACTTTCATTTGAGGAGCTTAGAATATTTGACAACTGTTGGCTGCTTAATTTTCACAGAATGTCCAACTGCAGCATTAGGAATTTACAATCATATTATTTCCTATTCTAGTGTGTGATATAATTCTGTATGTTATTTGCCTTGTTGCAAGTTAACAGAAAGTGAAAGAAGAGTACTGAAGAGAAGAGAGCAAGAGTATTGTACCCAGTTGTAATAAAAAATATATTGTTTAAATGCGTTGACAAAAATGAAATATGGCCAAGATGGAAGGTTTAATGTGGTCATCTGCTTTATTAAATATGCCATTTACTCTTACACTGGTAAAGATACATCTATTTTATTTCTCCAGGGAAGATATATTCAGAAACCTATGTTCAAAAGCATACTGAGTTTTGACTCAAAGGAAAGAGTGACACGTATTTAATCGTCACTTCCTTCCTCCAACAATATAAGCTGAAAATCATCATTGTTTGTTGGCCAAAAGAAAAATCTCTGTGTCTGCCAAAAGGGACAGTTCTAGACATTCCAGGAAGAGATAAATGTTATGGATGAGTTGATCCTTAAAGGTGAATGAATTGTGGTGCTGTAATCACTGAGTTCAGAAATGACGCTTCTGGTTTTGGGACAGAAGAAAGCAGAGAGCTGGGAAGGTGTGAACAAAATACCGTAAAGAAAACATGCAAAAATAGCCATCTGGCCTACATCACTGAATGCCAACTGACATGACTAATGCCCTCATCCCAGATACCCTCAGAAAATGTCCAAGGGTCCACAGCAGTGATACCATAAATTTCCACAGTGAATAATGAACATTAACATTGTAATGTATTATAATCCCAGGCGTTCTGGTGCTTTTGCCTGGATTTAATGGGAAGTGGAATACTCTCTGGTAATAAATATACATGTATCTTTGTTTGGCACAGAATTATTGTGTATAACCAATATTTCCTTTTATTATACACAAAAATTCCTAACTGTGTCAAAAAATTAGAATTTTATGTCATAAACTATATTGTACCTGCTATCACATCACAGCAGATGCATTAAAAACAAAACAAAATAAAACCAATAGAAACTGTGAAATACTTATTACAGAAGCCTTTAAACTTTCTTGGCATTTTTGAAATAAAAAATAGATATTGACTGAATGCACCAATCCGGCTTGTGGCTTGCATTATTTATCTGTCTCCAACAAGTTAATCAATACTTTAAATTAATCCATTAGTCTACTATGAAAAATTAGGAAAAGTCTGCATTTAAAGAAGTTCTCCAGGTCTAATTCATAACACAAATATGAAATCATTATCCAATTTTTATAAAGGAGACACAAGCTGGACCCTAAAGGAAAAGCAAAACACATAGAAACACTAGGAAGATAATTTCAATCTTACCATTTTTATTTTGTTTTTTTCAATCCCTGTCTTCAGAATGCAAAAGCCTTTTGAGTTACCCTGACTGTATCAGAAAAGTTCTTGCCAGAATCCATGGACAAACCAAAGATCACTTGTGATCATTGTCATGTTGGCTGTGTAGCAATAAGAAGTCGACCATTATTGGCTATAGCACATTTCATAAAGGGCACTACTATCAACAGCTCAATTGATTTGTTGTCCACGTGAATGTAGTTTTCACTCATCAGTGGGTAGGATCTGCCCATGCAGCAAACAAAAAGGAAGCTTCAAACATCGTAATAAAAGTTTTTCTAATATCGATATGGCACAGAAATATCTTGTGAATAGTTGTTTTAGCCTGTTTCTCATAGAAATAAGTTATTCAAGAGAAAGGCCTAAGTATGTTGAATTATGTTTATACCTAAACAAAATACTATATGTGTATCTGAGAGATCTCTGAGGAACACATAAATTGAGACATCAATTTTTTGGTGTGACATGCAAGCACAACTTACTAAACACGGTTTTGGGCAGAGCTAGCTGTTTGTTCTCCCATGAGCATTGTGACTACCCAAGCTATGTGATTCTACAATCCAGAACATAATTATGGAAAAAATATGACATGGTCATTTTAGGACTGCAGCTCAAAGCTTATTATCACCAATGCAATAAGAGATGGCCTGGTTTTGCAAGGGGACAAACCAGTTGTTATCCTGATTTGTGAAAATCTCCCAAACTGAAACTACCAGGCCATTAAGCCAGACAGCTCTGGCTCTTACTCAGATTGCTGAACTAGTTCTTGTTCAGAGGACAGGATTTCACTGGCTCTGGTATTTTGAAAGCCACATAATTTTTTTCCTACTTTGCTGCTACTATTTTCCTCCTCACAGATATTCAGTCACTGCTTTTTCTTTCAGTAGCTTTAATGCAGAGAGAACTAAGTATAACAGGGGTTTCTGCATTTGTGATTTTTTTGTGCTAAAAGCAGATCAAAACAAACTGAAGAGGTTGGTTCTGTGGAAATGTATCAAGTCAATTTTTTTTTTTTTAAATATGTGAATTAATTCTGTGGTTTAAACCTCCATGCCTCATGTTGTACAGGCAAACACTCCTGATCAAAGTAAAATCTCTAGATTTTGTAAAGATGGGCTCAAACAGGCTTGGTATGGAAATGTGCCATCTACTAATCTGGGAAGAGATCCAAGAGGAACTGAGTAAATCTATCAAGTATCTGTGTGGATAACGGGCATGCAGGGCCACTCAGCAGAGGGGAACCTCATTCACCACCACAAAACTGCTTTGAAAACTTTCAAAACTTTCATGCTAAAGTGAATATTCTGAATCAAAATCTTGGACTTAACAACAATTAAAATTTAACAAGAATGAACATTTAATTAACATTAACATTTAATGAACAAATTAACATTATAATGTAAAAGAAATACCAAGAATTTCCTTCCCTGCTTTTTAAGTCAAATTGGGCTAAATGCAGACCTTGGCAAGAACAGGATGACAACAATGTAATTGCAAGATATAGCTCAGCCTAGATTTTTCTTAAAATACCATTCCCTTTTCCAACAAAGGGAAGATACTCCAAATCTCTTAGAACTAAGGAATACGTAGCAGATCTCATTCTCAATCAACCAAGTCTCCTTCCTCTGGCAATGATGTGCAGAGGAAGGCTAAAAGCTTCAACAATGCACCTAAGTACTTTGGGAATGCAGGGGGCATTAATGAAGAGAAGAAAACTTCCTTCTTTGTTTTTTCTGAAGATCAGCGTAAAGCATAAAAAATAGAAAATCCATATGAAATTGTTTGCATGGTTACATTATGTTATCATACTATATACCTATGCCATAAAATTTACAGTATGTTTTCAGTTATTAATATTTCATTTAATATCATCATTATCACGTTACATTTAGTATCAAACCACGTCTTCAGCTTTTAAAAAAATACTGGCACTTGTCTGTGAGGAGGAGAGACACGGAAGAGTAAATGGCATGTATAGGAGTATCTATGCTTACAAACAGATGTAATGGTAAGTGAGGATGTGGCTGGACTAAGATGGGGTTAACTATTCGGTATGTGCAATGAACAGATATTTCCAGAAGGTTGAACAGAGCTAGAAGTTATGCAGAGTAGTTGCCTAAATACTGATTAGATGTATTAAAAACCTTTGAGGACCTTGAGCTAAGCACTTACTCTGCTAATAAAAGTGCTGCTCATTTTCATCTAGCAGCTTATCTCCTGAGTGACTAAAGGGACCTCAGGCCAAGTTACAAAGGAGTTTAATGGCCTTGCAAACAAAGTAACTGTTAAGAGAACTTCTTATTGCCAGCTAGACAATAACTTCAAATATGTTTGAATAACACTCAGTTTAAAAGCCAGGCATGATAGATACTCGAAAGGCTGATAGATCTCAAAAAGCATAAGAGATTTCAAAAAGACTTTGCCTCACCCGTGATGGATTTAAAAAAAAAAAATGTGAAATTTTCTTGTGAATCAACAGTGGACATTTTAGATTCATATATCACAAGATCCTGTACCTTCTCTAGTGCCACTCCGAATGATTGCAGAAGGAACATTTTCTAATGTTTTGCAAGAGCAATAAGATTTGTAAAGAAACAATCTTGTTGACTTAGGTCCAGATTTAGTAAGTATTTGTTTTAGCTATATATACTCTATGTTGCTTAGATAAACTGTGAGTGATGCAACGTGCAGAATATAAAACCTCAAAACCTTTACTGTCACTGCTCAGAAAGTGGGTATGTAAGATGATCAAATTCACAGCAATTTCATTTATTCTCTCCCTTTTTCATACTGAGAAAAAAAAAAAAGCCATTTTTATTAAAAATTGACTAATGGAAGTTATGTCCAGATCCACTTTACAGTTGGAATAGCTTTGATAACAGCATTTATATCTGAACTAACACTGGGAATCACAATGGGATGAAATAGTGCTAACCACTCAGATATGATTTCTTACATAATTTTTCTCAAAGAAAAGGGTAACATCACTTTAGTAGTTGCAGTTCTATATTATGATAATGAAATTAATCACATTTCATACTTCAGGGTTTCTTTTAATAATCTAGAGAGGTTAGGAAGGATTTGTCTTTGATGGACAGTTTCATCTCTGGGATTGCCTTTTTGCCTGGTTTCCTCAGAGGCACATATCAGCCTTGGCCATGTCTGTGTTCTGAGATGATAGATAGACTCTACCAACTACAGGTACGTGTCAGACATACCTTTCTCCCCTGCTTGGGAAAGGAATTTTCCACTCTTTTAGATTGGCAGGATCCTTTAAGAGACTTATACCTTCTGATGTATGAAGTGTGACTGACTTGCTGAGATAACTGGAACATATTGCTTCCTTGCCAAACATCGAATGCTGCCTTCATCTCTCCTGCAATTACTTTTCTAGAAGTATTTAACCTGACTAACATCTGGTTTTCGTATTATATACCTGGCTAATATATCAATAACCTATTAACCTCTTTTCCAAAATCTAGAAAATAG
Source organism: Anarhynchus alexandrinus (assembly GCA_008711295.1). Lineage (NCBI taxonomy): Eukaryota > Metazoa > Chordata > Aves > Charadriiformes > Charadriidae > Anarhynchus > Anarhynchus alexandrinus. The sequence goes on from VUYV01000103.1 coordinate 2,719,322, forward strand.
GTTTATCAAGATATAGGGTTTTATGGAGTCTGACTTGGAACTAAAACCAAGATACTCTATCATCAGTGAAATGTAGGGTTGGAAGGGTCCTCAAGATGTCATCAAGTCCTATCTATGAGAGTCGCCTAATTTATTCAGTAGTTCGTCACAATGTTTGGGGGTTTTCTGGTGGGAAACATGAAAGTTTATAGTAGAGAGAAATGGTGGTGTGTCTCCTGTGATACTAATATATACCGACAACCTCCTTCTAATTAATTTTAATGATCGCTGCTACTGGTTTGACTACTATTAGTAGAACTAGATTGCCACCAACTAATTTTTTCTGAATATTCTGCATAGGATACTTCTGGTAGGATCAACTAAGGGATGACTTTTCCACACAATTTTCTTTTTGTGACTTGTTTTTAGTGTGTGAACCATGATATTCACTTATCGGTGGCTGATTACCCAGATATTCCCCATTTTGTTTGTTTGATTTATCCTTTTTTTTTTTTAGGTGTTGTGTTCTTGGCTATGCTAAATTTCAACCTGTTAACTTCAGACCTATCTTTCACAATCATTTTCACTTCTGAATCTCTCTGCCAGAATAACTGGTGCTGCTGTACTGAACTCATCATGCATTGAGCTTAATGCAAACAAAAGGCATCTTCTCAGGAGCTGTCATTTGTTACTGTATTTGGCAAGTATAGTTACCAGACAATGAATAAAGCAGATCTCCTACTGGTACCTTAAGTACTGTCAGCTAGATGGAAAAAAAAAAAAAAAGGAGGAGAGACTGGGACAAAATTCAAAATTACAAAGTGCAATTGTTTTTACTGAGACATCGTCATCATCTGAGTACGTCTGAGGATCTACACCTTTTGTTTCTAAAATACAGAAATCTCAGTGCCTCACTGGTATGTATCTACTCCTAGAGAAGAACATCCACTTTTTTTTTTGGTGGTATTGTTAAAATCTAAACACTTAAAAACATCTACACCCTTAGCAAGTATCTTCCCAGATGATTTCTAACCATAAAGCTTTTCCCCTTCATTTACGGCAGTGCTGTCCAGGGCTGTGCGAGCTATATCTCTCTTTCTGCTTTCATTCCTTCATCCCGGCTAATGCAAAGTAACCAAAACACAGGCAGTCGGGAATCTATGATTTTTATGGGACATAAGAGTTTATACCCATGCAGGCTACAGAGGAAATGGGGTCTCTGGTTTCATACACAAGCACATTAACCACTGAAGAGAAAGGAACTCTAAACTTTCCTTCTTTCTGTGGATGCACTTCCAAAAAAGGGTAGCCATAAAAATCCATTTTGCGCAGTGCCCTCTACTGTTCATTTGCATTAACTTTCAATAGGTTGCTTAAGAAAATCTGCCTGGGGGAATATACAGTTTGGGGATCCAGATCAGGCCTGTCAGGTGTCAACTTACCCTGCACTGCACTGTCCCTGTACAAGAGAAAAAACCACAAGTCTGGGTGCCCGGGACGTTTAAGTACAGGTATTCCAAGGGTGAAGAGGCAGCTGACCAAGAGCATTCAGTACCAGAAAACCCACTTTAAGTGTCTAAATTCTCCACTGTAATGAGTGCCTTTTAACCCTCCACAAACCTATGCAATGAGATACAAGAAAATTAGGTAATTATCCAGTCTGCTGCTGCTGTTATTAGCCTTGTAATTAGAGCCTATTCCCAGAATCAGGATCCTGCTCCGTTCAGGTACTAAACAAACAAGAGGAAGATTCTGGACTAAATGAACCAATGTATTTGCTACTTGCAGCCACTTCTGTAGGAGCAAACCATCACTCCTGCAGACAGCTCTCTTCTCCCACTCCAAATTTCACATATATCAGAACTCACACTCTGTAGCTCCCCTCCTCATAAATTTAGGGATATGTGCGAAAAGTTTTGAAATAGTTGCATTCCCGTTGAAATTACCATTTCAGTTACCATTACAAATTGTGATTTGCAGTAAAATAAGGCTGTTTGTTAGTTTTTTTCAGAAACCAGGTGGTGTGAAGTATCTCTTGCAATTAAATCTATTGAAAGCTTTTGTCAAAGCACTTTCCTTTCAACCTTGATTGTGTTTGTTTGCACAGAGGTGTGTCATCGCCTTCCCTCTCCTTGCAGAAGGAAGTATTAAGAGAAAGTTTCATGAGCTACATTGTTTTTCTATTCTTTGCATAAAGTAATTCTTATAAACAATAGTGTCTAGAGGCAATTCAGCCAAAGATATCTCAAGCCAAGATTTTACCATGCAAATAACAGGAAATTAGTATAAAACTTAATTAAACTAAGTGGCACAACCCTAAAATTATAGGATTTAGTAAGTGGTGAAGTCATTTATTTTCTGATAATGAATGATTTGGCATAAACCATGTGAAAATATTTCCACTGACAAACAAGTTAGGGGGGGAAAGAACTCAGACCGGAAGGCTGGCACTATGGGCATCTGTGTAGCTTGATATTCCCACGCTCAATGAGTTACCAGTAACAGGTCTGTAAGTCCTGAGCTGCTTTCTCTTGTTACATTGTAAAGCTACCAGGGTGGGGAAAATACTAACATGCAGTATTTCTTATTAGGTAAATAGCAATAAGTCTCATACAACAGGAAAAGAAAAATTACCAGGCAACAATGCTGAGAAAGGATATTTAATTTAGAATACATTATTTCAGTAGATAAAACTAATTATATTTAATGTTGTAAGTTATAGGAGTTACTTATCAGGCCCAGGCACAGACAATCCTTAGTCAAAAAAAATTACTTAAAAGAGAGACAGGGATATCAAGGCCTATATTTCTATTGAAGGAGGAGTTCCTGTTTCTGTAATGTGTCATTCAGTGCTGCATGAGAGACTGAGATCCTTATTTTTTTTCTGCTCATGAAGTCTCTTTACAATCAAGTTGTTACTAAGATATTAAAAGATTACACTATTATATACTTAGACTTACTAATGTTAAGTTCTTGGTCTTCCATTGCAACATACTTCACAACCCACAAATGTGTTACGGTAAAAACTTCCAGAACATGACATTATCAATATTAATGTAATAATACCATTGAAATCAATGCTTGAAAGGTCATTTTCAAGGTTAACAACCTAAAGTGGAGCCACAAACTGTTAATGTTATTAAATAAGTTTAATTGTTCAGAAATCTAGGAATTTTAATGCTACTACCTATAAAGATGCAGCCAGCTACCTAAATCTGATTCATGCATTTGAAAATGCTGTTGACACAATTTCTATGTACACATTTGAGCTTCAAGTTCTATGTCTGGTTTCACCTAAATCATATGCACTTGCTTTTTGTGGGTGCAGGCTATTTCCTGCAATATTGCAAAGAAAAATAGAAATGTGAGTTTTCACCATGATAAAGAGAATATGCATCAGAGCAGATGCAGGCTTAGATTCCTTTGCCTCACAAAATTATTAAAAAAATCTAAGAATGTGCTCTGGTTAAATATTCACAAAGTGGTTTTAGACTATGCCTCTGCCACAGCTCAACCTTTTTCTCAACTCCCGATCCAAAGAGGCATGTTCATGTTTTTTTACATTATCACTGTGGCTGTTGGGTCTGCAGATTTCTACCAATACAAGCATCACTCATGGACTAAAAAGCCACAAAAGGAAGGTGTATAGCCTACAAGGATGCTTTTCTTCAGAAAACAAAGTGTCGATCACAGTGAAAGTTTCAGGATTCATAAAACCCTCTTCTCTCTTCTGAATTCACACTCCCTCACCACACGAAACACTGGACAAAGTCATCATAACTAATTACTGAGTACTAAATGAGGCAAATCCTGGCACAGCTCACATGGCTATGGAGATCTTCTGGACCCCAAACAGCTGGTGAATTAACCAACTGTGCCCGGGATAACCCATCCTGGCAACGAGTGCCTGCATGGGGCAGGCCTGTCTTCTGCAGCCAGGACCTCTGGCATCAGCTCCCAAGGTCAGCTGGGATCTTGCATGAATGAGCTTTCTCTTGCCCCATGAATTTCATCTCACGTCTACCAGCAAATGATGTTTTCTGAGTTATTCAAGAACACAAAGGAATCAATCTGAAAATGGACAATAAGTACTTTATGGAAAACAAAATTCTGCACTTCCACGTGCTTTTAAAATTCTACAAGTACAATTGTCTGACTACTTCAGCTTCTAGGAAAATGCCTTCTTTTCTTGATGTTAAGCAGCTTTCTTGATGTGAATTACTGTAGTGTTGACAATGGGAGTAGTGTCAGAAAGAAAGTAAAGTGTTTAAGAAGAATTTATTACGAGATGATCTGCCATCTTACCTTGGAGATTCCCATTGAGCTTCTGGATATTGCAAGGCATGACTCAGAAAGAGAGAAACACCCATACTTACACACAAAAAAATTAATTAGGAGAACGGAACATGACATTTTGATTTTCAAAAATAATTTTGGTCTGTACTATAAACTGATGATTTTCAGACAAGATTTACTATACATGGCAGTCAGAAGAAATGCATAAATAAACTTAGAGAGAAGACCAGTTTGGGAAGCATCTGTGGTAGCAAAAACTGTGTCTACAATATGTGTTTGGCTGATTGCATACCTTGGAAACTATTGAGGCCGGAGCTTACACAGAAAGAAAAAAAAAAAAGAGCTATCCCCATTTGTATCAGTCTTTCCAAAAGGGCCAGAAACTGTTCAAGAAAAGATGAAAATAGAGAAAAATAGACGAAACTGATAATACAAGAAAAAATGTGGGAACAAGATACAGATGTAAAATAAATTTGGCTGCACTACCGAGGTGCACAATATCTAAAAAAAAAAAAAAGAAGCTGACTAAGAATCCTACTTGCTTTTGATCCAACTCTCTACTTCCATCCAGCGCTAATGTCTAGAAGCAATCCTGACAAGCATTGTATTGTGGAATTTTACTTTTAGTTTCAATTACTGGCATTTCTTTAATGGTTTTGCTCCTGCTCAGGGTTTTTTTTAAGTATGTATTTATTCATATAATCTCCTATCCATCAATAATTACATCTTTCTGCCAAGGGCCAGCTCTTTTTTTACATTTATGAAAAAGCCATCCTTTTTTCCCTGCTGTGTTTTATGAGTCAGTCTATGTGCTATTGCTCCTTAGACCCTCTTTCAGATTGCTTCCTACTATTTTCTCCCATGTATTTCTGGAAAGTAGAAACATAAAATGGGCGTTTCAGTATCACATCAATGAGTCAGATGCTCATTTCTTGTCCTAAGTTAATAAAAGATTGGCATGTATTTTTTTTCTCAATGACTTCTCAATGTCCAATGAATTAGAGGTAAATAAATCAAATGGCTAAAACATAGTGGTTAATTCATACATGGGAGAATTTTCAGGTTACTGCAGTCACTTGCTTTAGCTGGGATATACGAAGTAAACCAGTAGAAGGTCATTCCAGTGGATCTGTGGTGGATATGGTACAGATTTGTTTTCCTTAGTGTACTGTAAATGATTAAGTCTTCTCCATGGAAGATTCACTCTTGACTAGAGCACACACAGTGTGTACTTTTTTGAGGAGTGTAAGTGTGATTTATAACCTGTGAATTAGTCTTATTGCACTCCCATTGAGAAAGATATTTGTTAAAGGATTTAAACAACAAACTACTCCAGTCACTTTCAAAGTTTAGACTACATATTTCACATTATCCTCATTCTCCTAATGCTATATAGCAGCTAACAAATGCTTTTTGTTGTTGTTGTTGTATGTTTTCGGAGTACATGTGACACAGGTCTTTTTATATCCAATACAATCTGGCAAAATGGGATTGTGAGATAGTCGGGTAGAATGGTTGGAAGAAAACCACTCATTGTTAGAATTAAGTGTGGGGTGGAGAAGGTATCAGAGCTTTTGCTATTTCTTTTATAGTTTGGCTTTAAAATTTTTAGATAAATTTGGCTGAATTTCTGATTTGTAAACTCTAGCCTTTCAGTCTGAATTCCAACGTTCATCCATTTCACATTCCACTACTCTTTTTTCCTGTTTATCCACTCAGGAGTGGCCAGAATCTATTAACTCTTTCAGTCCCTGTGACGTGGTGTTCATCAGTACCAGTGCTGATATCCCCAGCTTTTCTCACACACTGCACAAGAGTTCCCAAAAGTAAATAATATCAGCTGAAAAAAAACCTAACCTAGCCAAGGCTATGGTCTATTTTATGAATAAGCACAACTCTAATGGTGTAGTTGCAGCTCTGTGGTGTATTTACACCAACAAGAATGTTGTAATAGTATTTGTTTCTTTCTACATCATAGAGAAATACATGAAAAATGGGAATTGTAGTGGGATATGATGTAGTCACAGAGCCAGATAGCTTTATTTTCTGTCATTGGGATCCAGTACTTGGAAAAAAGAACAGTTTTACATAAAGGAGTGTGTTTCTCCTTGATATAGTTGTAACTGATCCCAAACATCTCCACTGCTGTTAAGAGAGTGACCCCAGCTGGACTACAAGTGCCTGCTGATGCTTTGATATGACAAATACTTTTTAAATAAACATTGCTTCAGGAAATGTTTCTCCTTACCTCCTTCCTTCAGTATTTCCAGGACTGTTTTTCTTTTTATGAAGCATTTACTCAAAAATTAAGTGAAAGCACTTGTGGTTAGTGTATGAAGTAAAATCACAAATTACTTATTAGAAGCCAAAACCAAGAAACTCAGCAATTAATACTTTTATTAATGCATCAGCCCCACAAATTAATTCGTACTGCAAGAACCACAAATGTGTTGTTGTTTTTCCTTGGAAATTGAAGTTTCCACAGAAATATTGCTTATTTAATCTTTCAAAATGTAATATGACCCCAACCATGGTTTCTTTCCCCTCTACTTAATGTAACTGTTCCAGACATTATTTTACTAAATGTCTCAAATTAAACATTCTCTGTCAATTACAGATGATAGAGATCTGCTAAGATAATGAGTGCTACTACAATGCCTGCTTTAATTGCTACATTATAGTCTCCAGACCTGAAAAACTCCAGAGACCTCTAATACATAAAACGCCTTTCAGCTATGCAGGTGTGGAATTCATTACAAGTTGTTTCTCCCCGCCCCTCTCTCCCTCTTACAGACTCTCTTTCCTCTCTCTTTTTAAAGGGGTAGAAGTCCTAAATGCCTTGGAATTGTGCCAATGCCTTGGGGTTTTGCAGTAAGTTGAAATATCATTTAAAGTTTAGGCACAATGCTGCTTTGAAAGCTTTGCAGAACAGAGGAAAAAGCAGGAAAGCATGACCAGAAGGGCTGTTCAAGGAACAACAACAAAATGGTGACATTTCTGCAAATGTACCCCTGCCATATTTTTCTTTAAGGGGAAACAATCAGCTTCAGAATTATTTTTGGCATCTCTCTGTAAGGACAACTGACCAAAGGATAAGCAGCAGATAGGTGGGGTTTTTTGCTTTGCCTTTTTTTTCCTTAGCAAAGCAGAAACATGCTGGACAAGAAAACATTTCTTTGAATACACTTCTTTTCCTGAAAGGCAAACCTTTTGTAACAGTTTAGAGTTGGTGACTAATTCAATTATTCCAGCAGTTAAGTCATCTGTTTGTTCTTGTATCAAAGAGTTTATTGCTATAAGACATTCCGAGTCTCTGTAGAAAACCTGAAACAATGTAGAGTTATCATATGCAAGTCTCAGTTTATGCTGAGGTCATATTAAGCACAGATGAGAAGGGGACTATGAAAGGGAAGTGATTCAAAGCTACTTTTTTTTTAGTTTCACTGAAAAGTCCATTATAGCTGATATAAATTACACTGACTGCAGCAATCAGGTAGGACGTCTCAAATCTGTTCTTAGTCAACTCTTTCCATGCACGCTTCTCTGGCTCTGTGCCGCCATAGGATCTCATTCAGAGTGGAAGAATCTTCAGTCATCTTTTAAAGATAACATTCTGGCTACTTTCTGGCTATTATGTGGGAAAAAGCACAGAGGGAAAAGAACAGAAGCTGAGGTTTCAACCCAGAATCAATACTGTAATAACTATTCCATGGAATCGTGCTGGAGAATAAAAGAGGAGAGTGGAAGCCATCATCTAAAGAAACACACAACATTACATGTACCCAGTGATGGAAGTGTTCTTTACTCCTCTACATCTGGAACACCTATATATGACATCTGACATTGGCCTAACTTTCCAACTGCTTCTATGGCTTCTCCTAAAAAACCTAGTCCTGTATTGCAGTGGGCTGCTTCTGTGCAGTGATCAGGGGCACTCTGGAGCTCTGTCACTCTTGTGATTAATTGAGCTTCACTGTTGGGTTTGGTTTGTTTTTGGGTTTTTTTTTACTTGTTTGTTTAATTAAAAATCATTTTACTGAGAAAAATGTCTTGAAATTACACATATAATTTACATGAAAACATTGTGAAGTAAACAGTTCAAAAGACCAGATGAAGTAACATTTAACTGTAGGTAACCCAATAATCCCTGTAATTGGACTTAGTAACGCAAACGGGAAAAATAATGGCAGGTATGAAAAAAATCATCACTCATGCTCACAATATGTTCCCCTCTAGTGAGAGGAAAGGTCACTGAACAGTCTATTAAGGTGTGTATGTTCTAGCTTAGTCTCATACTTGGTATCATGAAGTGGAGCTTCCTTAATGTAGACTCTTCAAAGTTCCACATTCTATAGTATGTAACCAATGCCAAATCCATGACCCCTTCCCAGGTAAAGCTATGAGATCAGTGAGAATTGTGTTTAAATGAAGACTTCAGGATTTTGCCAGACCCTAATGCAGAACCTAATAGAGTAATTCAGTCAACCTATCTGTTGAAGTTAATACAGGATCTTCTTGTGAAAAGTTGACTCTGGCACTTTAAAAACTGTAAAGAAGCAGCTGTTACATTTCAAATGATCTTGGGTAGAAGAAAAAACCCACCCCTATTTGACTAATTTAAAATAGCTACGTTAGGTGCCAATGAAATATTCATTTCTCTCAAAACTAAGAAAGTCCTTATTTATCAGATCTTGATCAGTTTAGGTGTGTTGTTGCTCACATTTATGGTTCAAGCCTTTGCTTGAGATAAAAACTACCAGGCCATGCCATGTAGCCCTCAAGCTTTCACTTTTTTCCACATATACTTAATGCAAGTACCAAGGCTTTTCATGGCTTTTAAGCCTGTCCATGTGGCAGGTGACTTTCTAAGGCTGAGCTCTACCCCAAGCTAAAGTGCATGGTGATGAAATTGTAAGCAATGAACCATCATTAACTTGCCCGACACAGAAATCTCTGTAGCATAAACTGGCAGTTTCCTGAACCTCTCAAGCATTGAGTCTAAGGACTTCTTGACTACATTTGTTCTTTGTCTCATGTATTACAGTATGTTAAATATGCAGTATTTACATGTTGCATAACATACAGCTACTTGTGGGTCCACTTACTTCCAGTAAGTACCAAGGTAAATCTTTGAAGACAAAAATTCTGTGTTTTCCCTGTGATTTCCTTGACCGCCCAAAGAGGATTTAAATTAAGTATTGAGAACTACAAACAGGTTTTATTCACTGAGATTTCCTGTCCTCTATGGAATAAAAAATAGGGAAACTAACTTTCACAGTCTTAAATCCAGAGCTGTAAATTGGATGACTCTAGAGGATCAGCAGATATCTGGAACTCCTGGGGAGTTTAGAGGACCTGGTTTAAGTTTTGTAACAAAAATTGTATGCAATCTGGAAATTTTCACATGTGAATGAACATTGATTTCAGACATTCAGCTGCAAATTTGGCTTAAACTATCCCTGTAGACGCAGTTACAGAGCAAGGCAGCTGAGCCAGGCCTTACTTCAGACCTAAAAGTTATGTTCCTTGAAATAGCAGAAACTCCAGAGAGTCCATACTCAAGGCAGGAAAAGTCACTGAGTACAACATGCTAGCAACATACTGATATGTGCAGAGTAGATTCAGGTGAGTGATTCAGGAGAGTGATTCAGGTGCCAGCTGCATCCATTGTATTCTCCCTTTTCTGTGTCCTTCAACTGCCATCGCTTTCGAGTTTGACAGGAGAAACTTAAAAACATGCACATTGTCTTCATTTGAATTACTTAGTAAATCTAATATCACAGTCCAAATTTTAGGTGACTTTCTGTGTTTTGTAAATTACAAGTTTTCAACAATACACTAGTGATTTCAGAAGCCAGGCCTTATTAGTATTAAAAAGAATATATGAAAGGTAAAAAAGAAGAAAAGAACACTGCCAAACAACAGGTGGCTAATATTAATTTCATTCTCTGCCTAATGTTTGTTTCTTTCGTATTTTGAAAAGCAGTACAGTTAAAGGAATGTTGTGGTGAGTTGAACTTGATGGGATGCCAGGTGCCCACAAAGCCACTCTATCACTCCCCTCCTCAGCAGGATGGTGGGGGCGGGAGGAGAAAATAAGCTGGAAAAAATTCTTGTGGGTCAAGATAGAGGCAGTTTAATAAAGCAAAAGTGAAGGGCATGCATGGAAGCAAAGGAAAACAAAAGATTTATTCTCTGCTTCCCATCAGCAGGCGATGTCTAACCACTTCCCGGGAAGCAGGGCTTCAGTACACACAGCTCTTGCTCCAGAAGACAAGCGTTATAAATAATGAATGCCCCTCTTCCTCCTCCTTTTCCTTTTATTGCTGAGCAGATGTCATACAGTACAGAATATCCCTTTGGTCAGTTTGGGTCAGCTGTCCTACCTATGTCCCCTCCCAAGATCTTGCCCACCCCCGGCCTACTGGTGAAGGGGGGGGAATATTGGAGAGACAGCCCTGATGCTGTATGAGCACTGTTCAGCAGTAGCCAAAGCACTGGTGTGTTATCTACACCTTTCTAGCTACCAATATGAAGCACAACACTATGAGGGCTGCTATGGGGAAAATTAACTCCACCTCAGCCAGACCCAATACAGATATATTTGGAGAGTGTGCAGGGTTTGAAAGGGGTCCTTTTTCAGGCTAAGAAGTAATTGGAAGGTTCATTTTAACAAAAAAGCAGTGTAAGTCACTGGTGTAATGCAAGTACTGACTAATTGTAAGTGGATAGGTTGAGAATATTTGCCTCATTCAAAGGACAAATATGTATCTGCTTCACAAATTTCTCAGTACATTTGACTCTAGCAGGACACCTTCTTACTATTCAGAGAAAAAGCACGAGACCAGATGAACAAGACAACTGGTCTGTTTTCTGCAGACAGCCCTTCCCCCTGGAGCTGTAACATATTTGTGAGGGAAGGAATTTCCTCTAGGAAATATAGGTAATTTCAGTCTCCAGCAAAATCCTTGGTCTATCCTGAGCAGTAACAACAAACAAGAATCCAGTGTTAATGAGTTTAGAAGGTAGAGTGCATTGGCAGGCTGATGCACTTCTCAGTTTGTGAATACAGTCATGACAACTGTTGTTGCATTTCACCACTTACTTGCTGCCTTCCATAAAGGTGTTAGATTAACAGCCTTGAAGACTTACTCCTCCTGTTTTCCTCAAGCACATTTATCTTACAGTTATTTATTACCTGTAAAGTTTACTTTAATGTCATGCTTGTTGATCATCACACACCATTCAACTCCAGGTTAGGTATTACACCAGTGAAAATGATACAAGGGATCTGAAAAAAGTCAGTTTTGTGTGGCTTGTTATTGTCACTCCAATAGGAGTTTTTCCAGAAACGGGAAGAGGAAGGGCAAGAGCAAGGGTGGCAGGAGGAAGGAAGAGGAAAGGATGAGGACAAAAGCAGACACTTCTGAGTAGAGACCTAGGGAAACACAGAAAGAGCATAAGACACTGCCCCCTGATTAAAACATAGGGACCTAATTTGCTGTATGTTGATTTTTAACTGCCAGTTCAGAAAAACAGCTGTGATTTCAACAGTGCTCTCTCCAAACTGAGGCATCTGCATATAGTACCAGAGGAAGAAAGGAAAGCCTGGAAGAATATGGGGGGGGAGGGGGTGGAGGGTAATCTAGTCAGACCATTTAGGCTTTCTGTCCCCACTATTGCCCCTTCATTTTTACCGACTCATAAACTCATGCAAATCCAGTTAATGGACCCTTATTATAACTGCTAGTGGAAAAAATATGAAGTGACTTGTGGCCTTTGAATGCCAAGATTTTTTTGGGTGCACACAGGTGTCATGGTTCCCTGTTCAGTTCAAACTGTGTTGTGAGTGGTTGTGTGAGTAGAAATCAACAAAAGACCTAATTTTTGGTAGTGGATGCCTGTTCAGAGGACGAGTAAACAAACTTATAACCAAGCCTACTGAGCTCAGTGAGTGACAGAGCGATCATCTCATTTTCAATTCTTGCTTTTATTTGTTTAGCAGCACTAAAAAATTCAATCTATAATAATGTCTTGTCATGCCAAGACATCTCTCATTCTGCATTAGCATCTTCAGCTCTGGGAATAGTGTTATTAGTTAACTGAGATAATAAAATTGGCAGAAAGAGAAAGAACAAAATTATATGGTATGTCTTTGAACAATATTATTCATTTCTCTGTAAGAAGGAATAGTTATAAAAACAGATGATGCATATAATCAATAATAAAATTACTAATAAAAAATGCAATGCATAGGATAACAGAATAATAACAATGCTTTGCAGTGCATAGGGTACAAGGCATAGTAAATTGTTGATAAACTAGAAATCTCCAGGTATTTTTCTATATTGTAGTGGCATAGACTATGCACATCATCATATCACTTGAGGCCAGCATCCTCAGCATTGCTTAGCTGCACGTTTTCTTTAACAATATTCCGTAGTCTTACTCTGGCTCCTGAGGCACCCTCAGAGAGTTTCTTGGAGAAAAGACTGAACCCTGTCATATTTAAACACAGTACCACTCCACATAGCCAAGCCAGTTACCTTAGTTGTGGCTGAATGAGAAATTTTACACCTTTTCCCCACTTCATGCCTCTCCAGCCGTGACCTGTGCTCTGCTGCCCATCTGATTTCACAGTAAAACACCATCTTAAACAGCAAGAAACTTCCTTCCCAACACTCTTTTCATGTTCCCTGTTGGGCCATTTTAGCCATAATTTGGTGAGCATTTAGCTACTTAAATATTTTAGTATGCACATTCACCATGTAAGCCCTCCTGACTGCTCAGAATTCCCAGGAAGACTTACATTTCCACTGCTCTGTAAATATGAAGCCACACTCACATTTAACATGCTAGAATTGTTGTGTCTGATGAGCTGCCCAGGCAACATTTCTGAAAGTCCTGTCAAGATTGGCTGGTTAGATATTCTTTTTCCTATGATTAGACTTCTCCAGCAAGACTGAACATTCAGGCATGATCACCTAAGAAGCCTAAAGCTAACACAATCTATAGAAAAAAGCTGTGTACATATTAATGGAACCCTGCTCTCAGATAAATGGTGTGAACAACAGGCTGGGTCTTTCTTAATCTCTCCTGTTGGACAATTTCCATTTTACACAAATATTTATTGGAACAGGTAGTTAAACTGACATCTCCCATCTGTCAGGTGAACTCTATAATAACGAGAGTATGGAATCAATCATTCTCCCTTCCTCTATCTCTCCTTAGCTTAATGGATATTTATTTGTCTGACCAGAGAGAACTATGACGGGATCAAGAAAATTGCACAGCTGGCTCATGGTCAACCTGGTGTCCACCAGGATGACTCCCAGGTCCTTTTCTGCCAAACTGCTTTCCAGCTAGGTGGCCCCTAGCATGTACTAGTGCATGGGGTTGTTCCACCCCAGACGCAGGACTGTGCACTTCCCCTTATTGACCTGTGTGAGGTTCCTGTCAGTCCATTTCTCCAGCCTGTTGGAGTCCCTCTGGATGGCAGTACAACCCTCTGGTGAATCATCCACTCCTCTCGGTTCTCTGTCATCAGAAAACTTGATGAGAGTACACTCTGCCCCATCATCTGCCTCCCCTTTTGCAAATATACCAAAAGTAGTCGAGTGTTATGGTTTTGAATCAAGCATCTGACTCCAGCAGAAGTGTCAGTATCCCCAGGCCCTTCCCTGGACAGAGTTCTCACTTGCCATATCCAGGGCTGCAACAATGCATCCCTGCCTCGCTCCTTTGCTTCCTAATGGCAAAATACAGCCTCTGAGAAGACTTCACTGAACTCCAGGAACTAATTTTTCATCCTGGAGCTGTACATGGTCCCTTAGATATAAAGATGTCTCCATTACCATTCAGGTAACCAAAAATATAACCACAGGGCTTGATCCATTTCAGATGTCTCCTCCTTATTTGCACAATTTTGTTTCTCATTAACAATTCCCAATAGTTCTTTCAACGTAAACTCTGCATTGCTTAATGCTTCCTACTTCCCTGAGCACAACACACTAGGGAAGCAACATCTATAGGTGCTATGTAGGTCAAAAAGACTTTATAGGTACCTGAGGAACATTAAGACCTGGACATAAATGGAACAGTTTGAGTTCTGATTTTAGAACAAGCATTGGACAGACCTATACTTACAGTAATAGAGAGGTTTTTAAAAATCATCGTTTTACCTCTGTGGTCAGTAGTGCAAAGCAGAGTAGACAAGAGCCCCTCCCTCTAGTTTATGATCTTGAGAATAAGTTTGAGTAGTCTATTACAAGTCTGAGATAAGGCAAATGTATGATAGCACAAAACAGGATGATGTTAAGATGCCTGAATAAATCATGACATGTCATGTTGGATTTTAACTTTATCCCTTCAAACAAAAGTCTAACCTGCCCAAAATAGTTGGAGGTAAGTCCTGCTTTATAATGGGGGGG